>JARFIW010000639.1:1200000-1640985 GCA_036346225.1 Platerodrilus igneus
CACTCTATGTACCGAAAATTTGCTATATTCAAGAGTTATATATATAAAGAAGTGCTATTATCTACCTTCTTCCCTCTTGAAAAAGCTTATTCTCAATTCAACTTAGAAATTTGCTAAAAAGTCGAGGAAGGGTATTAACTGAAATAAATGTACTTATTGACGATTTGTTTGATATCTCTTACAATCTCGATTACGAATCGAACAGTGATGTCTCCTTAATAGAAATATAGGGTGTACAATGACAACGTTTGTATGCGACAGGTTCCGAAGAGCTAAGCTTTTTTTAAATATTATACAGAAAACGTGGATTTTAAGTTGATCTTGGAAAATATTTGAAGACATGAGTGGATGAAGGTGATATGAAACATTTTTTAAAAATATTGTTTTTGTTGATATATGAAGCAGTTATGGGTATATTTACACATGACACCAAAAACCTGCAAAATAAATGATTTATACGAAATTACAGAAAGATAGAAAGGGTCATGTAGCATAGGACACTGGCATTTCTATGCATTAAAGTGTATACCTAACTTGCTCTTCCACAAAGAGTGAGGTTTGGCAACGTTTATTATTTATGAATGAAAGTGCCATGTTCTGAATATAACACCTTCTTTTACGACACATTTTTAAGTTGAAGAAATTATAGCATCAAGGCATGAATGAAAGTGTTATGTTGTGAACCTATCCCTTTCATTCGTGGTTTTTAGAAGTGAAGTATTGGGGTGTTGTGCCAAATGCAATATACTTTTTGTAGTGTATTAAGTTTATTAATACTCTGAAAGTAATGTCTAGATCTAAAAAAATACTTGAACTTGCAAAGAAAATGAACTGTGAATATGAGGACAAAAACAGTGAATATTGTACATCTAACCTCAAGGTTCAAAAGATCGCTAGTGGTAAGTGTTTACAATATTTCACTTGCATAATTTTATTATTATGATGCTAACTATTGTATGAAAGTGTTATTGATTGTAATGTTTCTTTGCTACAGTTGTAGATAAACAATAGCATGTGATTGGTTTCTGTTGTAGTTAAGCCATCAAATTCCATACCATCACCAATGATTCAAGAAATTGTAGCGACTAAGACATTTGAAAGCAATCAGTTTGACCTACCTTTATTTGCAAACGAAAATATTCAATCCGAAATTGTTATTGCATCAAATGTTCCTGGTTCAAATGATGTAGGTAGGTAACTAAGGGGTTTGAAAACCTTTCTTCATGCCATGGTTGCTATAATATTAACTGCATCTTGAATTTACAGATTCTATTACATTGGAAAGTGGTGCTGCTCCACTACAAGTGGAGCCTATGGAACAAACTTCAACAAACAACAAGCACTCAGAAGTAGATTTTTTATCAGACAACGAAGAAGAGTATGTGGTGCCACATGTCAGTGAATTAGAAACCAGTAGCGATAGCGATAATGATGGTAAGAAAATGAGCAAATTTTTGATCCACAATGAAAACTTAACTGAAAGTAATGCGGAGATGTTATTAGTGAATGAGCCAAATACTTCAAATAAAACCAGTTATGTTGTGCAAGTGTAAAAAGAAATCAAAAAAGATTTTTGCAAAAAGAAAATTTAAGAAAGGAACGTAAAAGAGATCCAAATTCTTGGAAAAGACGCTCAGCAGCAATAGCACAAGAAAAAGGAGAATCATGCTTATCATACAAAGGTATTTTAGTTAAAAAAAGAGATCAAACAAAATGTTCTTTGTCGAGATAAATGTAGATTGAAATGCAGTGATAAATTTAGTTTAGAAAAAAGGAAATCCATACTCAAACAGTTTTATTCACTAAGCGTTGATGGCAAAAATGCTCTACTTTTTAGTTCTATTGTGAGTAGACCAGTACCTAGAGAACGCAAAGATGCACGAACACACAAGTCTGCCTCTTATAACTTCTTTGTAACGCATGACGGTATTACCACTGAAAGATGCGAAATAGCTCTTTGCGGTCTATACCAAATCGGCAGAAAAAAAGTTGACTTAATAAGAGATAAAATTAAAAGTGGATATTCGGCTCCACTTAATGATCATCGATGTCGCCATGACAACAGCCCGCACAAAATGGCTAATGATGTAGAAGAGTACATTAAACATCATCGGAAGAATCGCATTACTTGCGTAACAAAAACCCCCATAAAAATATCTTTCTCCTATATTAAATGTAAGTAAAATGTATCGGCTATACATTGAATTCAGTACAGAAAAGAAGCTTCCAGAAAATTACAAAGTAAACAAAGTTTATGTAACAAAATTTTTATTACGCAGTTTAATTTGCCATTTGACTATCCTACAAGCGACACATGTTCTACATGCGATGAAGAACAAACAGAAGAACACACTGAAAGTTATCAAACTGCAATAAACTCAATAAAAAACTATAGAGAATGTGCCAAAAACTCCAATAATGTGGTATTTATAATTATTGATTTGCAAATGCCTTTACCAAAAATAGCCACATCGAAGGCGTTCTATCTTAAACAAATATAGTTTTATAACATAGACATTTGTGTTATTGCGAACAAAACAGAAAAGTGAGTATTCTGCACATGGACAGTGGATGTCGTTGATCGTGGTGGTAAAGAAGTTGCCAGTAGTTTATTACATTTTACAGTTATTTGGTCGGACTCTCGTGCCGGTTAAAATAAAAATTTCAACTTGATTGCCTTACATCAATGCAGGATATTAAAAGGATATTTTAGGAACATAGAACACAAATTTTCTGAGGTCGGGCACTCATTTCTAGATTCTCACAGAGACTCTTTTAGCATAGAGAAAGTGTTGCGAAAACATCAATGTATTTACTTACCTGAGCAATACCGAGCAATCATTTGCAAATCCTCTAGGTTAAATGAAGTCCTGAACATGTCTGAGAATTTCAGGAAAATTGATGACCTACAGAAGTCTTTGAATCTCATTAATAGAAAAAAGTATGTGTTGAATACAAAGTCAATTTTAGAGACGGAATACGATAGATATGAGTAGAAGAATATGGTTCATACCTGTACAAAGAATCTCATGATCCAATGACTCCATTTAGGAAACCTGATATATTGAAAAAGAATGTTACTTTCAATCTTGTTCGTGAAAACATAACAATAGAAAGATATTTTGATAAGTATGGAAAAGTATCGTAGGAAAAAAAAGACAAATATCAATGAACAATAAAAGTTTATTAAACCTGAATGCATATATTATTATGAAGCAATATTACGGAAGTAAAATATTGGAATAATGCAGAATATAAATTTCTTCTGTATACTTTTTTTAAATAAACAACTTTCTATCATTTACAGATTCATATTATTTGAATTAACCTCTTGTGGAAGAAGGTGTTATGTACAAATTTTTCAAAATATTAACCGTTATTAACATTTGTTAAATTGGACGCATGCAACTTATTTCGACTTGCTGTTTCTTGTAGGTCTATGTTCTGGTAATTTTTTGGCAGTCTTAGATTTAGGGATCAGTTCTTTATTTTTGTCATTTGTGATTTTCTTAGGCATCGATGTTCTTTTTTTATTTTCACTGCTTCGCTATCCCGTGCATTTCTGTTCTTTAACTTTAGTGCTTGCTACATCCTTTGCTTCAACCTCTTGCATACGTTCAAATCACTCACACACACTCTAAAAATACTCTTAAATTTATACACAAACAGAAACTCTCTTTCTCAGATCGCCAGTTTCCTGGAATAAAATAACAAAAATTTTATTTGGAACTCGAGCCCTCACGTTGTGGTCGCCAAAATTTGCTGTGATATCCTCCCTCTGAATGCGGGAACTGGGTCCTTTCAACAAAAAAATTCTAGTCCCACAGATTGGGCGTCATAAACGGCTGTGATCCTCTTTTCGCCTCGGCTGCTCACCTAATGTTATAAACCTCCTCATTCATAAAAAAACAACACATTCCTACCAAAAACATCAACGTTAACTCTATTTACATCAATATTCAGAATACATTAAAATTTCAAAATTTAAACTCAGCATAAATTTCAGTTTTAAAAAGAATTTCAAGATTAATTTTATTATCATTTTTAATGTGCATCCAAAATTAAAGTCCTTGTTGGATGCCTACTAATTAATATAACAATATAAGCAGACCGGAGTCTGAGTATAAAGGGAGCATCTACCACCCTTTACGTTAATTAACCAGGTTCGTCTAATTGAGCTCAAAGACATACCCAAATTTTCATCATATTACCGAACATCAAAACTAAATACTCCTTTCTACTTCAACAAGCAAATTTCATCTTAAAATTAAAATTTTATGGTTAGTACAATTTCACTAATGTCCATTTAAAGTAAATCAATTATAAAGTTATTCAACACACACAAAAATGTCAAACAAAATAGTATAATTTACCTGAAGGTTACTGTCCTCGTAGCTTCAAAGTACATCGTCCCTTTAGTTAATCACACCATTCCAACAGGATTATATTTACGGCTTCTAATTCTCAACGCTTTTAAAATTTTCTCCATCACCAGTTGTTTCTGGGCTTTTCCGGAACTCATCTATGTATATCTGACCCTTGTTTCGTGGATCCAGACACGTATTTGAACCATTTAATTATTAACACCCCCGAAAAATAGCAAATAACTTCATACTTCTTTCACCAATATACGCCAAAACTGCCTACTTTTGTGTATACATTTGTCGTTGTAAATTTTGCTAATTGGTACAGTGAAACTAAATTTTATTACCTTGTATCTAAGTGCACTGAAGTACATTCATGTTAGCACGTAAATAACCAACTATTTTGAATCACTAAAATATACGAGCAAAATTTTAATTTATTTTATCAAACTAAAATGCACTGTTTAACATCTTCAATCAAGTCGCGGATGTAAGAGCTTTTAACGCATCGAATCGTCAAAAGTCTAAGAGAGCTTGTTTATATTCATCTCGGTATATATAGCCAAAAGCCGGCACGTCGCTTTTGTCCTCAAAACGGGTAATTCTAAAGAATTCCTCATTCTATGTTCCCAGTCTGTCGCTCGCGCGTCGATTTTACAATTTTCACTCGTCCCATTTAAATCTCAGAAATTTCAACACACGGCACGCAAGCATGTCCGAGAAATAACTAATTGACTTTTATACCGAAATTGTTGTTTCTACCTCTGATATTTGCATCCTATTTTCAACCAATTGTGACCCTCGTGACGTTGCTTAAATCCCGCCTTTTACTATATGTGTCTTTGCTTGACGCATTTTCTCTTTCCTTTTCTAACCTGTTCGTATTGGTGCAAATTGATATTCTTTATTATCGATTATATTTTAGTCCATGTGGACTGTTATCTGGGTTTAATAACCCCGTATCGCACATTCTCGTGAATATTAAGCCCCGGTTTCTCCAAGATTCTTTGAAACTATTAATTATCTACAAAATTTACGCCGTATGTGATATTTAAACTACGCAGGTGTTCAAAATAATATTAATTCTCAGAGCTTTATTTTCTGGTATTATAATCTTGGGTTTTACAAGTTTCTATAGATATTATCTGTTACTAACGGTTCAATTAACTTCAATTAAACTTAATACTCTTTAATTTTTAGTGAATCCTAATTAAATATTCAATTATTATCTGTACGTTTCGTTTAATACTCTTTGCCCAAACTTGAATCAATTCATATAAATCTTGCACGTAATTTCCATTTGATTCTTTACTTTGGAATAATTAAATTACACGTTGAGCATTTTAAAACTGCTTATTTTTATATGAAGCGTCTTGTAAATAATTTTAATCTCTTATTTTAATAAAACGAATGAATTTTTATTCTCCACGGGTTTTAATAAAGCGTATTATCTAATAAACTTCCTTATACACGGTGATTAAAATTATTTGATGTAATCCATTAATTTTCTACCCTGGTCTAAATATGAGTAATATATATATATATATATATATATATATATATATATATATATATTATGCTGTGAAACCTCCAAAAAGCTATTAACTGGTCCGTTGACTTTCTTCTGTTACTCGCCTCTTTTCTCTTTCCGCCTCGGCTGCTCACCTAATTAAAACTTTCATCCTCATTCATAAAAAAAAACAAATACATTCCTACCGCAAACATCAACGTTAACTCTATTTACATCAATATTTATAATACATTAAAATTTCAAAATTAAATTTCAGCATAAATCTCAGTATCATAAAATTTCAAAATCAAATTTGTCATCATTTTAAATTTGCATCCAGAATTAAAGTCCTTGTAGGATGCCTACTAATTAATTTAACAATATTAGCAGACCTGAGTCTGAATAAAAGGGAGCATCTTCCACCCCTTTACGTTAATTAAACAGGTTCGTCTAATTGAGCTCAAAGACATACCCAAATTTTCATCATAATCAAGAACAAAAATACTAAATACTCCTTTCTAGCTAAACAAGAAAATTTCACCTTAAAATTAAAATTTTGTTATTAGTACAAATTCACTATTGTCCATTTTAAGTAAACCAATTATAAAGTTATTCAACACACACCAAAACATCAAAAATGGAACAACAAAGCATAAGTTACCTGAAGGTGTCTGCACGAGTGGCTTCAATGTACATCGTCCTTGTTAATTTCACCATTCCAACTGGGTTATGTTTACGGCTTCTAATTCTGAACGCTTATCAAATTTTCTACACCACCATTCATCTAAAATTGTTTCAGAGCTTCTCAGGAACTCGTTTAAGTATATCCAAATCTTGTGTTGTGGATCCAATCACGATTACGAATAACATTTGATTATTAACACCCCCGAAAAATAGCAAAGAAATTCATACTTCTTTCGCGCTACCCGCCAAAACTGTCTACTTGTGTTTATTCATTGCACGTTACAAATTTGAATAATTGGTACAGTAAAACTCGCAAATATTACTAGATTTTATTACCTTGTATCGTAGCACGTAACGAGCAAACTGTTTTTGAAGTATTTAATAATCACTAAAATATTCGAGCAAACTGTTTAAAATATTGAATCATCAAAAACTACGCGAGCTTTTTAAAACATCGAATAATCAAATCTAAGAGAGCTTTTAAAGCATCAAAATCAAAATCTAAGAGAGCTCCGCTCCTATCAACACGGGTTTAAATAGTGGTTAGCCTGTCTGTTGGTCTTGTCCCCAAAACGGCCAGTTTCTAGAATTTCGTCATTCTATGTTCCCATCTCGACCGCCTGTGCGTCGGTTCTTATTAAATTTGCACTCGCACCAGTTAAATCTCAGAAATTTCTCACACGGCACTCAAACATGTCCGAGAATAACTAATTAATTTTGTATCGAAATCGTTACGTTTACACCTCATATCTGCATCTTATTTTCAACCAATCGTGACCCTCGTGACGTTGCTCAAATCCTGCCTTTTACTATATGTGTCTCTGTCTTGCGCATATTATCCGTTTCTATTTAACCTGTTCTTATTGGTGCAAATTGATATTCTTTATTATCGATTATTTTCACTCCACGTGTATTCTTATCTGGGTTAAATAACCCCGTATCGCGCCTTCCCGTGAATATTAAGCCACAGTTTCTCCAAGATTCTCTGTAACCATTTGTTATCTGCAAAATTTACGAAGAATGAGCCTTTTAAATACGCAGGTGTTCAATTGCATTATTAATTCTCAGAGCTTTATTTCATGGTATTTTAATCTTGGATTTTCACAGGCTTTTATGCTTATTATTAATAATGGTTCAATTAACTCCAACTAAAATTGTCTTCTACCCTTTTTTAGTGAATCCTAATTAAATATTCAATTATTATTTGTACACTTTGTTTAATACCCGTTACCCAAACTTGAATCAATTAATATAAATTTTGCACGTAATTTCCATTTGTTTCATTCCTCGGAATAATTAAATTACACGTTGAGCATTTCAATACTGCTTCATTTTATATAAAGCGTCTTGTAAACAATTTAAATCTCTTATTTTTATTGAAACGAATGAATTTTTATTCTCCACGGTTTTTTTAATAAAGCGTATTATCTAATAAAATTCCTTATACACGGTGATTAAAATTATTTGCTGTAGTTAATTAATTTTCTACCCTGGTCTAAATATGAGTAATATATATATATATATATATATATATATATATATATAGATAGATAGATAGATACTATGCAACAATATTTTAATATTCGTTATAATGCACTATGAAGAGGAGGGGGGCGTTGGAAGTTTTTTTTCCAGTAGAGGGGGCGGTGGTTCAGAAAAGGTTGGGAACCTCTGATCTATACGGATGCGGATTCGCTTGTGTATAGTGTGGAAACCGAAGACATATAGTGATATTAAGAAAAACATTAACTATTTTGACACCAGCGACTATCCTGCGGATAACAAGTACAATATACCGCTTGTGAAAAAAAGTTTGTGGGTAAATTTAAAGACGAATTTTGTGGTGATTTAGTTTTAGATTTCGTAGGCAATTGGGCTAAGTCCTACTGTGTTGTAAGCGAAAATGATCGTTGTTAAAAAAATTAAGTCCTACTGTGTTGTAAGCGAAAATGACGTTGTTAAAAAAATTAAGGGTGTTAGCCGTAGTGTGGTAGCTGAGATTAGTGTAGATAGTTTTAAGGATGTAGTTATTAATAATGGAGATGCCCTCCTGCATACCATGGTATCAATCCGGAGGAAGAAACACTATTTGTACACACAGCTGATTAATAAAATTAGTTTATCGGGCGAAGATGACAAGCGTTACCTCATCCCCGGAAGCATATCAACCTACGCATGGGACAATAAAGATATATTTAGGTGCTATATTTGTATATTTTTTAAATAATAGTTTTAAGATTTATAAGTTCTTTCCCCAACCATTCTTCCTTCCTAAATCCTTCCCTTTTTCTGTCCTGGGGCACAGAGTGTACGTGTTACCTCCCCGTAGAGTTCGCTGGACAATTAGTATCTTGTTGTCTTTGTAATCTGCAAAATGTTGGTTGACTAACAAAGTATCGAGTTAACTAGATGTAGAACCAGAAAATTGACAAAATTTTGTGTAAAGGTTTACTCTATTTAAAATTTTATAGGTTGTGTTTTTGAATATTCTAATTAAAAAGTGTGTTTCTTGTTGCTAAACTCGACCTTCCCATTTATATATTTAAAACACATTACATTGGAATGTTTTGCATTGTTTTAAAAACTGAAAATAACTGTTTGAAAATGATTTTAAATATCAAACACTTATGGCTTATAAAGGGTTCATTTCTAAAATTCCAGCGGTTTTAGATTTTTGAGAAATGGTTGGTTAAAGCATATGTCTTAGGTAGTACAAAAAATGTTTTAAAGATGGAGTTAAATATAGATAAGCAAAAATTTAGAGGTTTGGGGCCTTTTAAAGTGTAACTTTGTAAGGGACGGTCCTATTTAAAATCTATTTACAGATTTGGACTCCCTAGAAAAATCTAATATTAGTTGATGCCTAACGAGATATATTTATCTTAAATGAAACAAAAATAATCTTTTATATGTTCGCTAGAGGGTATGTGTGTAAAACGGTAAGGGGTGGTCGGATTTTAAATCTGTTTGCAGATTCGAATTTTGCGTAAAAATTCTAGACTAGTTTGATGTGTGGCATGGTTAAAAAATCTTATAAGAACGGTCAGAAATCGCTGCTGGCAAGAAAATCTTAAAGTTGGGGGTACCGCCTTAGGGAGTAATACTATCTAAAAAAATTCTGAAAATTCAAGTAGTTGAGAAAAATCTAATATTAATTGACACCAAAAAAGATATATTTATCTTAAAAGAAACAAAAATAATCTTTTATATGTTCGCTAGAGGGTATGTGTGTAAAACGGTAAGGGATGGTTGGATTTTAAATCTGTGTGCAAATTCGGATTCTGCGTAAAACAGTAAGATGAATCCGTATCTCGAACATCTTAAAGTATATAGGGGGTGATTAAAAAACCAGTTGGTAGAAATTTTTCAAATGAGGGTACCTCCCTGGAGATGATGCAATCTGAAAAATTCCTAGAAACTCGGATAGCTGAGAAAAATCTAATATTAATTGCTACGAAACAAGATAGATTTATCTCGAAAGATGAAATGACTAGTTGAACAAAACTATTTGGTCCAGAATGTGTGTGGAAATGAGGATGCTGGTGGAAAAGAGATTCTAGTTCCCCTGTATCTGCTCTACTCAAGCAAATTCCCTACGTTTTGAATAAAAGTGGACACCGTGTATGCCTTATATATTGAAGGTAAACTAGTGAACAAGCTCTCGTTTGAAATCGTTATTGAGGCATTTGCTCAGAATTAGGCTAGACGTAAGGTTTTTGATTCTTTAAATAATCCATTAACAGTCTTAACTGTCATAAAAATAATATTAGGTTAAACACAGTCCCACTCTTGGTAGCTTTAATTACTTTAATTATTCAATTTTTCACCAAGTGTCGTGTTTATTTCTTTATGTTAGACGCAACATTTTTTATTAATTCTTTAACGGTGCTTGTTATGTAATACTACTAAAAATAATTTTCTTTACATTATATTGTTAATTCTAGGAGTATCTATCTGTGTATGGCGACTGGGGGTAACGGAGTTCGAAAGGGTTGCAAAAATAGTGTTGAACATAAGCTTCGAATAACTAAATCTGGGATTGAATGCTTTGCTTTTTTCAAACACTGTTGATTTTTACCGTGTCAGGCCTCAAGAATTTGTGAAATAAAATTGATAATTATCAAATTTCGCACTTTCGTTGATTACGTTCTTAGTCTAATGTTATTTTTATATTTGTCTACCAAATTAATAAAAACAGTTTTTCTAAGTTCAAACAGTATAACAAACTGTTTTCTCAAAAAAACGAACCTAACCTCTGAATTTTAGTTTGTAAAATGCCAGAAAAGTTATTAAATTTGCAGGCTCAAGAGTTTGTTTTAAAGCTGTTAAATTATTTTGAAGAAGAAAAAGTAAACAATTATTTTTACTATTTATTAACCCTGCTGACGAGTTAAAAATTCCACATCTATGGACTTCGTTACGTATTGAAACTAAAAGTCTTTTTTCGGAGAGTGACGGGAGCTTTGGGAATTACTCAAAACCGTGTTCAGTAATAAGTAGCGGAAAGTTCCAGATTCCATCTTACGTTGTCCTGGTAAAAAAAGACTACATAAGAGATTAGACTAGTGATTTACCCTACAATGCTAAGATGAAATTTCGAAATATAATTTTCAAGTACAAGCACAGTAATGAGGCTAGGAATTTTACTTGTGCTTTATACCTACTTTATTTAAAATGTTTTAGGAAAGCAAAACTTACCTTATAAAAGTTTCTGTGTTATATTGGTCTGTTGAATCGATGAAGTCTGAAAATTTTTTATTATCAAACTCGTGTTATTTTAATGAAACTTGTTAGCGTGAAATTTGTACAAATTCTAAGTTACCATTTCATCTTATTATTAACTATTATCATAGTATTATAATTAACTTGACTTGTGCAATTACCCAAAACTTGTATTTAATAGTTGACCTACAGTCGTGATTTTGAGCGTGGCTTCCTATCTATATCTGACATAAGTCAAAAACTTGACACAAAAATGCTACACGTAATTGAAAGTTAGGTTGATGGTTTGATATTTGACAGGTTCAAAGTTTGTACGAATCTAAAGTCGAACCTTTATGGTTTTGAAACGAAACATAATCGTCGAAGCTTTTACACTTTTGTTTGACGATACTTGCTACTAGTTGTTTATTTCATAAGAGGAGTAACACCTTGGTTTATCCGCTAATTATTAATCGACCCCCAGTCCCTTCCCGCAGAAGTAGAGTTCAGAATTAGTCCGGAAGTGTCGCAAAAGTCACTCACCATCTACGGATAAAAATTACATCTTACGTTTGACTTTTGTAGGAAGTTGGCGTAGTGTCGTGTACCCCTTTTCCACTAGCAACCAACAAAATAACACCTAAAGAAAAAATAATATTGTAATATTTACAGAGTGGTAGAAAAGTCCCGGAACGGTCAAATATTTTGGGAAATACTCATCGCATCAAAAAAAGAAAAAATACGTGTTCAATATTTTTTTAAAAGCTATCCAATAACACCAAAATTGAACCCCCACCCCTACCCCCTGGGGGTAGGGGTTGGCGCAACTTTAAAAGTTTAAGTGGAAACCCCCATTTGTTATTGCAGATTCGGATTCCGCAGGATAAATTACCCCAAATTGACCTACGATACAAGCCATTTTGGATGATAGAAGGCGTTGTAATTGACAAAACCAAAATAGGGTACAAAAACATTTGAAATCGAAAAATGTCAGAATTACATTCATTTTTAGTATTCGTTTCGTTACTTGCTTTTGATATTATTTCGTGATGTCTGTGTCTGAAAGAGAAAGAATAATTGTCCTGATGATGCGGGGGTATGGAGATAAAGAAAGATCATTGCAGCAAGTCGCAGATTTATTCAATGAAGTCGATGCGGAACGTCAACCGATTTCTAAATCTACTGTGAGTCGAACAGTGAATCGTTTTGAGCGAACTGGTTCGGTGAAGGATGAACCAAGATCTGGAAGACCTAAAAGCGCGACGAGAGGTGGTCAATTTGAACACCTTCGGCGGTAGTTTCGTTATGTATGAAATAAATAATTTATTATTTTACTTCTTTTATTTTCTGTTCCATCAATTCTTCTAGAAATAGTTAATTTTTGTCGATTGCAGCGCCATCTGCAAAAAACCTAAAAAACTCTGACTAAAATTTTGTGGCGAATCCGAATCTGCAATAACAAATGGGGGTTTCCACTTAAACTTTTAAAGTTGCCCCACCCCTACCCCCAGGGGGTGGGGGGTGGGGGTTCAATTTTGGTGTCATTGGATAGCTTTTAAAAAAATATTGAACACGTATTTTTTCTTTTTTTGATGCGATGAGTATTTCCCAAAATATTTTACCGTTCCGGGAATTTTCTACCACTCTGTATATATATATATATATATTTATATATATTTTAATGATAAGTTGTTTGTATATTGGGTATGAAGTCCAAGCAATAAAAGTTGGTGTAAAATTTAAAAGTTTAGTTTTATTATTCTTAACGTTTCGGCGACTCTTTTCGCCTTTATCAAAAGTATCTACAAATGGAAGCGTTGTATATTAAAGATTACATAGCATATGAATAAGTCACTTATCATATAGAATTAATAATTGTCAAATTATTTTTTTTGAAAATGACAGATGATTATGTGACTAACGTGATAATTAAAATAAATTTAAATGGAACTTGAAGGGAAGTTTCTTAAAATATTGTATGTTAAAAGTTGAAATGATGAAAGGTCGGTATGGTTGAAGATGATGATGTAGGAATGTTTCAAGAACACGGACGTAACATCAGTGTAATCTTCATATGAAGGAGTTAATGTCGTTTGATATATATATATATATATATATATATATATATATATATATATATATATATACAGTGTGTCTACTTAAGTTGGCGGCATATGGAAAACTTTTTATTTTTGGTTTTAGGAGAAAAGTCACTTTTATAAAAGTTCTGCTTGTTCTGAAACCTAAAATAAAACCTTCAAATAGCTAAATTTATTAGTCATATACGAGGTTTATCAATAAATATGAATTTGGCGCAAGAGTAAAGTACCTTTATTTTTGATAATTTCAAAAAATGTTACTATGAAATGTTGTTCAGAATCAAAAACCACGTTTAAATATGCAAAATATCTATCGCTTATAAAAAAAAATTTTTAAACTTTTCTAAAATAAAATTTTATTTAAGCTTACGCGTTATTTCATTTAATCTAAGATGCACTGACAAGAACTGTCCATGAAATGTAATTTCTCAGCATTTCGAAAGACTTTCTTTAATAATAACAGTAGTTTAATAATAATGTAATAGTTTTTGTTATACATACGGATCTTATCATTCCGTCCCTCAATTAACTAACTTTCTTTTTTCGAGAATCTTTTAATGCAGACCGTTATTTACTGTTTCTACAAAAAGAACTAGATGATTTTCTTGATGATCTACCCCTACTTGAACGTCAACAGATATGGTTCCAGCAGGATGGTGCCCCATGCCATAGCAGGTTAGATGTATACAATATCTTGAAAATTGTTTTAATGGAAGAGTTGTGCATCGGTTTTCGAAAATTCGTTGGCCACCTTACATTCCAGCTTTGACCCCACTCGACTTTCTTTTGTGGGGCTACTTGAAAGAGGTGTACCTCCAAGGGCCATTCACAGATGTTGTCCATTTAGAACAAACCATTAAAGAAACCGTTCAGAGTATAACGCCGACTATGATTAGAAGAGTGTTGACAGAGTGTCGAGATAGAACGAATACCTGTATTTATAGAGAAGGCGGATATGTTGAAGCGGTAGTTAATTGAGGGCCGGAATAATAAGATCTGTATGTGTAACAAAAACTATTACATTATTATTAAACTATTATTATTATTAAAGAAAGTCTTTCGAAATGCTGAGAAATTACATTTTATGGACAGTTCTTGTCAGTGCATCTTAGATTAAATGAAATAACACGTAAGCTTAAATAAATTTTTATTTTGGAAAAGTTAACAAAATTTTTTTTATAATCGATGGATATTTTGCATATTTGAACGTGGTTTTTGATTCTGAACAACATTTTATAATAACAATTTTCGAAATTGTCAAAAATAAAGGTACTTTACTCTTGCGTCAAATTCATATTTATTGATAAACCTCGTATATGACTAATAAATTTTGAAATGTGAAGGTTTTATTTTAGGTTTCAGAACAAGCAGAACTTTTTATAAAAAGTAACTTTTTTTCCTAAAACCAAAAATAAAAAAGTTTTCCCTATGCCGCCAACTTAATTAGATATATGTATATGTATATATGTATATATACATGTATATATATATATATATATATTGCTGTGGAATTTGATAACACTCGAGCCCCTACGTAAAAACCAATCAAGCCCCACGCTTGTGTCAACATAAAAATGCAGTGGATCTCTAGAGAAATTCTAGCCCCACGGATTGAGTGCCATAAAGTTGCAGTGGATTTCAAGAACACTCAGAATCGCCTTCGTTGGGCCGTCATAAAATTTCCCGAAATTAAAAAAAAATTCTTACTATACCTTTGGAACGCCTCCTTATTTTTGCACACCTCGACAAGCTCTAAAATCTGCTTCTGCTTGGATACCAACCATCCTAAATTCACTCTTTTTCACATATACAGTCAAATAAAATTACCACTCAACTAATGCAACAAGACATACAACCTTTTTATTTACTCATGCTAACAAGTTTCCATAAGCACGAAAATATTTACACATTAGTATATACAGTTTTCTAAAATGTTACCATTTCAACCCTTACATCTTTTGAAATTTCTTGATTTTTATATATTTCAACAATTGTATTTTAGACGAGTAGATGGGCCCGTCGTGCCACCCTAAATTGATTTTTATTCTGGTCTATTTTGAGCTCAGTATAACCCAGTTACTCTAAATGCTTTTACACATCGCATTTTTGTTTAAAATAAAGCTAAAGACTCGTTTACTCCATACAACAACATTTTTATGTCAATAATAGTCATTTTAAATAATCAATATCAAATGTCCTGCACGTATACCCCTTTAAATGAGTTTTATGGTAATAAAATACACCCCCAATAAGTCAAAACACTCAAGCACAAGATACCAGCACAAATGTTCAAGCAAAAGCAAGAAATTAATTTTCTTTACCTGGAGTAAGCTTCGTCCATCGTTACTTCTGAAGATGTGTTCCAAAACCTTCGTCGTTGTGTCCATACACTTTGTGATTATACATGGATCCAACTCATGTCCACTAGTTATTCAAATCTCTGCAACCACCTTTAGTATTTCTACCCGGATAATGGTCTCGACCAAGCTTAACATTCTATAACCACTACACTTCACGCATACTAGTTTTAAACTTCTCGATTCGCTTACCCAAGTACCATCCCATTTTTAGATTGTATTGTGTAGTAACAGCACCTATTATAAGCCAGCACCCACTTGTGCAAATCAAACTTTAATACATTACCGGTATGTTACTAACAGCTTTTACACACTTTTAAATAGGATGTTGTATAATAATTCAACTAATAAGCGATAATCAGTACAACGTAAGAGCACGTAATAGCAAATACGTAAAAGATATAAGAGATCTAAGATCTAAGAGAGCTATAATACCTCTCCCAGTGTATTTATACGCTTTTGAATACCCCTTCACAAACCCTCTTTTTATCGAAAAGTTTATTTTCCAAACCGATTCTCAAAATTTTGTTTGTAATGATTTTCAACGTCTGAAAAATTCCAAGTTTACCGTGCTGTTACATAGAAATTCGCTCAACACTTCTAACTGACGCGAGCTTCTCAAAACTTCTAGCCTTCAACCAATTATATTGCTTTTCCTGGGAGTATACGTCCAACCCTTAGCTACTTTTCTTCGTTTCACCCATATTTATTGTCTCTTTTAGAACCCCTCTCAAGCTACAGAAAATCGAAATTGTGGTTGGCCTCCAAATCTACTGCGTATTCTAGCCATGTATTGTAACCAACGTGTTCTCTGTCTGTTTTACATTATGGATATTTCATTTCACTTGTCTTCAAAGCATTTGTTATTTTATCAGCTTGTCGCACCAACCGTTACAAACAATTCTGTAGAATTTTTTCCCAACGTATATTTCAGTTCTTTGAACTTGACATTTAACGTTTAGGTGTTTCTTTGAAGTTATGCGTTTAAATTATTGATTTTCTATACTCAAAAGCTCCGTTTCTTATCCAATGCGCTTGATTTAAGCTATTACAACTAATTATGCGTATCCTTGAGTTTTCATGTGCTCTAAAGCTTTTCCCCTTTATGCAATTTTAACATTCTGACCTAGAAATACAAAAATATCTCAATAACCGTCCGTTTTCACTATCTAAACTGATTAATTTAGCGCGTAAATAAATTGTTTCTATTTCCTATATACACAGTTGTTAAAAATTTATTATCTAGACCTATATACCCTTCTTAACCTATAATTTCCACGACATAATCCTCCTATTTCAATTCACAGAACAACTTCTCGAGTTTTCTGGAATTTAAATAAGTAGACTAATTCCTACTACTTAATCTTACATGATATTTATACACACCTATCTACTCACCTAACTCTACCTATATCTATCTATCCAGCCTATCACTCATTATCTACATATTCCTACCTATTTCTATCTATCTACACCTATCTTTATTTAGAACTATCTATTTACACCTATCACTACTTATTAACTATCTATTTCTATCTATCACTAACTCTTCACCTCCTATTTTTATTTATTTACATTTATTTTTGTCGAGCATTATCTCTTTATTCAACTCATTTCTATTTCTCTATACCTATCTTCCTTTATTTCTATTTATCGAAGTTTCTTCTACTTGTGTACAACTATTTATATTTACAATTACCTATTTCTATCACTATCTATTTATTACACTAACTATTCACACCTAATTATATCTACCTTTAAGTATCTCCCCTTATTTATGCTATTCCTACTTCTACTTCTCTCATCATCATTTTGTTTTCGACCTTGCTTAAGGTCGGTTTGACGCAGCTCTAACTTCTTTTCTATTCTGTGCTAATCTAAAAAGCTCTACATACCCTTCACAAACAAAATTTCTAATAATTTGACTAATATAGTTTGGTCTAGGTCTTCCTATATCCTTCTATCTTTTTCCTATCCAGCTGGCTCTACATAGGTATTAGCAACCTGATGGTTGATAAAGAACTCTAATATGTTTACATGATTACCATTTTTTTACGGAAATGAAATATAACCTGGTTATCCGCTTCAAACTTCTCTACTTCTCTATATACACCTATCTCTATCCCTATCTATTTAAATCTACCTTTAACTATTCACCTATCCCTATATTCTTATCTATTAACACGTCTCTTTATTTAAATCTGACTCTTTTCTTGATCCTCCATGTCTTTCTTCTTACATTCTTAATAAACTTTATCCCCATCTTTCCTCCTTCTATCTCTATACTTATTCTCCCTATTGCTTCACATAAAATAAAAGTATCCTTACTATTCTCATTCTTACATATTTCTTTCTCTATTTCTATACTTGTCTGTTTCTCATTCACTATTATTTCCTCTGATGCGGACAAACCAAACGATACCACTTTAACATTTTCATCTTTTCCCTTTATAGAAAATCCTTTATCTCTTCTAGACTCTTTATGTACTATAGTCACCCCGTAAAAACCTCCTAAACCCAATTTCTCAAAATTATCATTGCCACTTATCTCCTTTATGCCTACCTTTGAATCTTGTGTGTAACCAAATGCTGCGCTTGACTCTACCCCTACTAGTTCAGATTCTATCTTCACTACTGATTGTACCTCTTCTGACTTTTCCTCAGAATATTTAACTGTGTCGATCTCTTTCACCTCTTCTTCATCTACCTCTATAACATTAATACATAACCACATGTCATCCTCTGTGACCTCATAACTTGCCTTCCAGGGCAATATTCTATCCCTAATTCTAACTTCCTTCCTCTACATATCTATAACTACTCCTAACTTCATCATACAATCTACCCCTAATATCCCTTTAAATTTCAATTCAGGTATAATTATGAACTCCTGCTCACAGCTTACTGAACCTAACTCTACTTTCAAAACAACTACACTATTCACTACAGCAAATCGCTTTTTATTCGGCACTACCAGATGACTTCTTTTTATAGGCATAATCCTGTCACACACCTTTTCTTTAATTATATTGACGAATTCCTCCGATACTAAACTCGCCTCAGCTCTTGAATCCAACAACGCTCCGAAATTTTGCTCAAAAATTTTAACATCTACTACTGGCAAACAAAACATTTCTTTTGTTTCTGGCTCAACTTTTCCTCAATTTTCAAAAATTCTCTTGGATGTTCGTATTTGTACACAATTACATCTAGTGGTTTGTCCTTGTCTAAAAATCCTGTCCAGGTCTATTTTCCCTACTCGGTCCTGGTTTTGTCACTACTTCCGCATATGTCCTTGGCGTCTCTACCCTGTTAGTCCTGTCATTTTCCCTGTTAGTCGTCGACGTCTGTGTCCCCCTCATGGCTGGTGAACTGTTTTGTCTCGGTACCCCAAGTCTTGGTGCTGGACCTCTACCTACACTGTTGCTTCGAAAGAATGTCCGTCGTGGTTCCCAGTTCTGTCGGTTATTAAAATTAAAATTTGTTCCCCGTCTTTGATAGCGGTCCCTCCTATTGTCAAACCTAGCCGTATTCACCTGTCGTTCCCTTATTTCACGAGGTCGTCCACTACTCACGTCGTCATACATCTGCAGATACTCTAAAAACATTTCCTTATCTACGATGTTCTGCAACGCCACGTGTTGCCAAACCTCAACCTCAAAATGTCGTGAAAGGTATTTTATAATATATGTCTGCCCGTCAACGGTGGACTTAGTTGTTTAGCTATGCTATACTTTTGTATAGCATACTGTTCCCCACTTCCTGCAAATTCACCCTTAAATTTACCTGTTATTAAATCGTCACGTACTTGGTCTTGTCTGTGGTCGCTCCAGTAGTGTTTCAAAAATCTGTCCTCAAACTCACTATAAGTTTTTATCTTCTGTTCTACGAGATTATAGCAGGCCTCCGCATGTTATTTCAATAACGCCTTTACAATATTTAATTTTGCTTGTTCGTCAAATAAATTCCCTTCTAAACCTTTAATATTATTTATAAAAATTTGGGGGTTCACTCTACTATCCCCATAAAATTTCATCTGCTGGTCCAGTGACATATTACCTGTTACAAATCTGGGACCATCCCCCATCAAAATCGACACATCCTGTTTAATTCCGCTTACCTCTCTCTCAACCTTTCCTAGCTGATCTCTACATGAATCTGTTACCTAGGTCATTTTTACATTGATCTCATCTTCACAAGAGATTCTAACCTACGTCCTTAATTGTCCCATTCCCTGACTCAAGCCTCTTATATCACGTTTATTTTTTTCAACCCTATTTTCTACTTCCCCCTTTTTTACTGTTAACCTATTCTTAAATTCTGAGAATTCTTTGGTCGCCTTTTCTATTTTTCCGCTTAAAGTTTCATTCATCTGATCTAATTTCCGGTTTGATTCCTTTCTACCTCCCCGCATTTCCTCTAACATTCTCATCATCAATTCATTGCCAGCTTCTCCCGACTCTGTTCTTGATTGATCCCTACTACCTCCAGCTTACTCCATTTTTCCCGTTTTTTCAAATAACGCACTATCGTCATTTCCAATTTCAACTCCTTGGCTTCTCAACCACTCCTTTCTCTGCATACGTTTCAATCACTTCCTCACACACTTAAAAATATTTACAAATTTACACAACACACACACACTCTCTCAGCTCACCAGTTTCCTGTAATAAAATTTTCGAATTTTATCTGAGAATCAAGCCCTCACGTTCGGGTCGCCAAAAAATTACTGTGGAATTCGATATCACTCGAGCCCCTACCTAAAAACCAATCAAGCCCCACGCTTGGGCCAACATAAAAGTGCAGTGGATCTCTAGAGAAATTCTAGTCCCACGGATTGAGTGCCATAAAATTGCAGTGGATTTCGAGAACACTCAGGATTGCCTTCGTTGGGTCGTCATAAAATTTTCTGAAACTAAAGAAAAATTCTTACTATACCTTAGGAACGCCTCCTTATTTCTGCACACATCGGCTAGCTATAAAATCTGCTTCTTCTTGGATACCAACCATCCTAAATCACTCTTTTTCACATGTACAGTCAAATGAAATTACCACTCAAATAATGCAACAAGACATACAACCTTTTTATTTACACATATTAACAAGTTTCCATAAGCACGAAAATATTTACACATTAGTATATACACTTTTCTAAAATGTTACCACCTCAACCCTTAAATCTTTTAAAATATCTTGATTTTTATATATTTCAACAATTGTATTTTAGACGAGTAGATGGGCCCGTCGTGCCACCCTAAATTGATTTTTATGCTGGTCTATTTTGAGCTCAGTATAACCCAGTTACTCTAAATGCATTTACACATCGCATTTTTGTTTAAAATAAAGCTAAAGGCCCGTTTACTCCTTACAACATCATTTTTACATAATAAACATTTTTAAATAATCAACATCAAATGTCCTGTACATATACCCCTTTAAATGAGTTTTTATGGTAATAAAATACACCCCCAATAGGTCAAAACACTCAAGCATAAGATACCAGCACAAATGTTCAAGCAAAAGCAAGAAATTAATTTTCTTTACCTGGAGTAAGCTTTGTCCATCGTTATCTCTAAAGATGTGTTCCAAAACCCTCGCCGTTGTGTCCATACACTTCGTAATTATACCTGGATACAACTCATATCCACTAGCTATCCAAACCTCTGCAACCACCTTTAGTATTTCTACCCGGATAATGGTCTCGACCAAGCTTAACCTTCCATAACCACTACACTTCACGCATACTAGTTTCAAACTTCGCGATTCACTTACCCAAGTACCATCCCATCCTTAGATTGTATCGTGTAGTAACATCACCTTTTATAAGCCAGCACCCACTTGTGCAAATCACACTTTTAATACATTACTGGTATGTTACTAACAGCTTTTACACACTTTTAAATAGGATGTTGTATAATAATTCAACTAATAAGCGATAATCAGTACAACGTAAGAGCACGTAATAGCAAATACGTAAACGATATAAGAGATCTAAGATTTACGAGAGCTATAATACCTTTCCCAGTGTATTTATACGTTTTTGGATACCCCTTCACGGACCCTCTTTTCATCGAAAAGTTTATTTTCCAAACCGATTCTCAAAATTTTGTTTGTAACGAACTTCAACGTCTGCAAAATTCCAAGTTTACCGTGCTGTTACATAGAAATTCGCTCAACACCTCTAACCGACTCGAGCTTCTCAAAACTTCTAGCCTTTGGCCAATTATATTGCTTACACCCGGTGTATACGTTCAACCCTTAGCTACCTTTCTTCGTTTCACCCATATTTATTATCTCTTTTAGAACCCCTTTCAAGTTACAGAAAATCGATATTGTGGTTGGCCTACAAATCTACTGTGTATTTTAGCCGTGTATTGTAACCAACGTTTTATTATGCGTGCTCTCTGTCTGTTTTACATTATGGATATTTCATTTCACTTAGTCTTCAAAGCATTTGTTATTTTATCAGCTTGTCGCACCGACCGTTACAAACAATTCTATAGAACTTTGTCCCAACGTATATTTCAGTTCTTTGAACTTGACATTTAACGATCAGGTGTTTTATTGAAGTAAATTGTCCGTTTAAAATTTAGAATTCCGAGTTTTAACACTTTTTAGGATTTGTAAAACGAACGTTTCGTTTATTTAAATGAAAATATCCCTTTAAATTATTGATTTTCTATACTCAAAACCTCCGTTTTTTATCCAATGTGCTTGATTTAAACTATTACAACTAATTATGCGCATCCTTGAGATTTCATGTACTCTAAAGCTTCCCCCTTTATGCAATTTTAACATTCTGATTTAGAAATACAAAAATATTTTAATAACCGTCCGTTTTCACTATCTAAACTGATTAATTTGGCACGTAAATAAATTGTTCCTGTTTCCTATATACACAGTCGTTAAAAATTTATTATCTAGACCTATATACCCTTCTTAACCTATAGTTTCCACGACAATATATATATATATATATATATATAAAGTAAGATGTATCTGTAAACAAACTCTTATGAAAATAATAAGAGCCATTGACAAATACAAATCGGGCTGGTAGTTATATAGCCATTAACAAAACATTAGCTTTATTACTTCATAGGGGAAGAAACATCGGCTGACCAATGGTTTCGGCTAGTTAGCCTCATCAGAGTGGAATAGTTCCCAAGAACCCTATGAAGTAATCGAAGCTATTATAATGATATAATTTCGAAACAATCACTGTACTATGGCAAAAGTAAATAAAACCGCCATCAGGTGATAAAAACCAACACTACTAAAGTGTGGAAGTACAGAATTGAACCGAAACTACATAATAAATTTTATAAATGACTATAAAAGTACGTCTGGCCTTTGAGATTTGCGGAATGTTACAGCAAAATTTATTTGCATCCGTAACAAACCTTCTCGTGGCGACACCCGGGTTCATGCCCCAAAGGCAGTTCAAATGAACAAAGACAAGTTATTTGCAGTCCGCAATAAGAAAATTGTATAAAAAGTAAGATGTATCTGTAAACAAACTCTTATGAAAATAATAAGAGCCATTGACAAATACAAATCGGGCTGGTAGTTATATAGCCATTAACAAAACATTAGCTTTATTACTTCATAGGGGAGGAAACATCCACTGACCAATGGTTTCGGCTAGTTAGCCTCATCAGAGTGGAATAGTTCCCAAGAACCCTATGAAGTAATCGAAGCTATTATAATGATATAATTTCGAAACAATCACTGTACTATGGCAAAAGTAAATAAAACCGCCATCAGGTGATAAAAACCAACACTACTAAAGTGTGGAAGTACAGAATTGAACCGAAACTACATAATAAATTTTATAAATGACTATAAAAGTACGTCTGGCCTTTGAGATTTGCGGAATGTTACAGCAAAATTTATTTGCATACGTAACAAACCTTCTCGTGGCGACACCCGGGTTCATGCCCCAAAGGCAATTCAAATGAACAAAGACAAGTTATTTGCAGTCCGCAATAAGAAAATTGTATAAAAAGTAAGATGTATCTGTAAACAAACTCTTATGAAAATAATAAGAGCCATTGACAAATTTATTTACTTTTGCCATAGTACAGTGATTGTTTCGAAATTATATCATTATAATAGCTTCGATTACTTCAAAGGGTTCTTGGGAACTATTCCACTCTGATGAGGCTAACTAGCCGAAACCATTGGTCAGTGGATGTTTCCTCCCCTATGAAGTAATAAAGCTAATGTTTTGTTAATGGCTATATAACTACCAGCCCGATTTGTATTTGTCAATGGCTCTTATTATTTTCATAAGAGTTTGTTTACAGATACATTTTACTTTTTATACAATTTTCTTATTGCGGACTGCAAATAACGTGTCTTTATATATATATATATATATATATATATATATATATATACACTTACCACAAAACAGTAGAATTAAATCGTGTACCTATATGGAATTATCAATAACTAAAAAACTGGTTTTTTCATTATATCGTGTATTAATATGCAATTGTCATTCACGAATATTTCCACTAAATATTTCACTTTGTACGTCACATAAAAATTAAATATTTTTCATTGAATATTCCGAAAGTACTCATATAACAGGCGATTTCAGATTTCAATATTTGTACGTTAATGTGAAGTTTCTAATTTTCGTTGTACGTCACATATAAATGAATTTGTTATGTAACCCCAAACGAAACCTTTCTTTACTTTAATTAATTTGAATAAAATTTTACACGATTCTATAAATTCCATTGTTTATTTTCAATAACAAATATATCCCTAATATTACTATATGTGCTCAGTAGCGTAAAGATAAAGCTCAAGACTAACATTATCGATGACCCCGGTTGAAACCTCAGAAGTAACCTGCGTTTTTGTCTACTACAATTGTGTAACAAACTTAAATAGCATTAATAGAAAGGTTGAATAATTAGACTAGAGATGTTCCCACACACCGGTTAGATGCCGTAAAACGTGATTGGCATACACCAAGGTGTTCTTAGATTCCGAATGGCTGTCTGCGAGAAAGTATGATCTAGTAGGGCAGGCTCGATAAGTAAAGTAGCTGAAGGTGGTAATCAGAGATTTTTTCAGTGCGCCTATGAGGGTAGGCGGAGTCTATGTACATGTGCCCTTATGAGAAATAAAGTGGTGCGCGAAGGCAATTGTGTGTCAGAAGCACTATTGTAGCATATCTGCGATTATGCAACGTAATTTAAATGGTATTTATATATAGAAAGAACTGAACAATTATTCTCGAGGCGTTAGATTCCCTATTGACTCACCGTAAAACATGGGCGACATACACTGACAAAATGAACCGACGTTCTAACATGGTCAAACAGTTTCGATTTCCGTAATTAAATGTCCAAGTTGACCCCAAGTATATTAGGTGGTAGTGGCGGTGCGCCAAAATCGGTCAAAACTACCTACTAACAATGCAGTTTTGGGTAAAAACATTAATCTATTCATTAGTAACAAAACTTGAAAGAATATTTTGAAAAGCATTTTCCTAATTTCTAGACTTTTTAAAGGTATCGGACAGATTACGTTATTTTGTCAATTTCTTACGTTAAGATTTTAAATTAAATCAATTTATTCACAAACCTTGAAATAGCACCAGACAAACTTTGTTGGCCAAGTTAATGTTGCAACTTTAAAGTTGATAGGCATTATATTATGTTTTAAATCAAATTGATATAGTTTAAGTCTATAAAATTTGCAAAGTTTTGTTGCATTATTAAAGTATTCTTATCCACTTACTCATTACAAAACTTCGCTGTAGTTGAAAACTAAAACTAAAAACAAGCAGATAGTCCGAAGTTGCTAGCTACTTGCTATATTTTACACGGTTAGAATATCGTATTGATCTTTGAGTGCAAAGGTATGCGCATTAGCTGACAGTGCACAATGCATTCTTGAAATATTAAAACTATGTTTTAGGTAAATAGTAGTTTGTGCAACAAAATAAAAATTTCTCTACCGTTTATGTCACCGGATTAACTACTTCTTTTATAAGAATTGAAAATAAAAATTTATGCCGTGCGTGCGAACGATACCTATTAATTTCCAGAACATCCGCTAGTTTCATGAAGATTCCATACAAATGATCGGAAAATAGGAGACGTAGTTAGAGATTTTGAAAATTATCAGTGCGTTATAAAGTATTTGGAGTAAAATTTGATACAGGTAATCTAAATTGGTTCACATTGGAAGATGTTGACCATTTGCCAGTTGTGTTTGTGTCCCTTATTGCATGTTATAGTATGGACCAGGATATATTGACGGGTCTGCTAATAACTACAAAAATTCCATGTCTGTGACAATGCCAAGAAACTAACTAAAGCTTCATTAATGGTTTATAATGTTTTTTTTGTACGGCGTCAACAAATGATGTCATTAACCGAAATAGATAATAGAATAGTGAATGTATAACATATATATATATATATATATATATATATATATATATTATGCTGTGATAAGGGGTTGTTTAAGGGTGTACTTTATAGTAAAGGTCATTTAAAAATGAGTAATTAGCATAGGCAGCAGAAAACTGCACTTATTTAGTGAATAATTGAGAAATAGACATAGTTTATAAATAGTAAGTAGTCAGCACCCTGTATATAAAGTAGAAATTGTTTTAAGCGACGCAGATAAACCTAGGAGGACGCATAGTTGGCGTAGGAATGAAAAATACATACATTAGGTAAATAGAAAATATTAAATACCCTGTAGATAAAGTTTAGTTAATTTAGGTATAGCAAGTAATAATATTTTTCAGTGGAAGCACGCGCATATTTATAAGTAAACGATAAAGTGTAATTAGACACACATTCAAAAGGAGTTCCAGACGATTAGATTAATACGGAGATAGAAATAGAGCTTCAGGTAGCTAATATAAATGCGTACAAATATCTAACCATTTTTGATAAGAAAAATGATTAAAAATTGCGTAAACAACATGTAAATATGAAAATTTAAAGTCGAGTTGCATCAGTTGTTTATGGAAAAGCAATTAAATCTATCAAAACACAGCATGTTGATAACGAAAGACAGCTGCAAGCAGGTTATGATTATTGGGAATCGTGGAGCATTACATCAGAAACTGCTTTAAATGTAATTATTTGATTGGTCAGAAATAAGCGACGTGTTCTAGACCATACCCACTGTCGGAGGGGGAACGAGATAATATATTAGCAAGCACCGTGATAACGAAGTTAGTTTTGAACTCAACAAAAGCCGAAGTGCGTCGTTATGAAATAAAATAATACGTAAATTTTAAAAGTGAAAGAGAAAATAAGTGCTAAGAAGAAGATTATAATTGCCGATTAAACGTAAGTACGTTTTTAATGAATTTATTTTAAACTAAAACATAAAAATAATAGGGCTCTGAAGTCCAGGGGAAAATACAGTAATACAATTCTGAAGTACGGGGATAAACAAACCACAATTCGAAGTCTGAGGGAAATAGACTACGATTTCAATGTCCAAGGGGAAAATACATTTAAAGTCCAGGGGAAAATACAGTAATACAATTTTGATGTCTGGGGGAAGAATAGTACAATTCGAAGTTTGAGAAAATTGAATGATAATAAGAAGAAGTTTGATATGAAACGACAATAAATTGGGGGTGCATAAATTAATAATGTTAGTCCATAGTGTAATGGCAATAATTTAAATGAATTGGGGAAAATAATTTTTATTGGAAGCGTCGATGTGAAGAAATAAACCAGGTCAGATTTTTTAGTTATAAGACATTTTGTTTTTCTATATATTTTTTATTTTTTATTGAATTTGCTTAATATAATATGCTAGTGAAAAAGTCAACAAAAGAAGCTGCATACGTATAAAATGAGTAATATGATAACAGGTTTAGAATATTCTACACTTTGTTGATAAAGATAATAGGTTTTTCTTTTTTGGTGACTTTGGGTTTTGAGTAAATAGGATATGATGTTTAATAAATGAGATTTATAACATTAACTAATTGAAAAGTGTATTTCAAATAATTTACAAAAGCTGTATGTGCATAATATATTGGTTTCATTATATAAAATCGAAATTAACTGAATAAATGCTAGCCGAGGTCACAAGATTTAAATAGGAGGAGCTACGAGTTGAATAGGAAATTGATAACACGCAAGGCGGTAACGTATCAAATTTTGCTATTGGCAGACAAGGTTGCTTCAAGATAAAATCCAGTTAAGTTGATAGCAATATTAATAAGACAGCCGGAGGAGGAGATAATTACAATCTTGTTTATTCATAGTAAATATTAAAATGGTCGTCCGATAATTTAGAGAGTGCACAGCAAATTAATAAGGCGCACAACGAAGGGGATCGAGAATTCCAGTTCATAGCAAATAAATATAACAGCACAACGTAGGGGCATGATAATTCATCCAATAGCATAGCAAATAATATGTCGCACCAACGTTAGGGCACGAATGAAAGCACGATTTTACCACAGTAAAATATAACCTGAGATTAAGAGGCACGGATTAAATTAAAAATAAATTTTAAAATACGATTGCCAGATTTTAAATAAATTAATTAGGATTAACTAGAAATTTAAAGAGTTTCAATTAGCGGAAAAACAAGAAATTTGTACAGTAATTAAGGTTAGGTAGATTTATTTAGTATTTAAAAGTTTAGAGTAAAAATAATAATTTCAAAATGGAGAAAGGATCCCAAGAAAACATAACGTTGGAGAGAAGTTTGAGCGAAGAACCGAGAATTTCACAAGAAGCCAAGATGTTGGAAATTTTAATGGCATTAAATAATAAAATGGATATGAGTGAACAAGCCATAAAAATGGTTACAACAAAAATAGAGGAAAACAGCGAGAAATTAGGGAATGAAATCAAAATTCTTAGCAATGGTTTGAAAGAAACGAACCACACGATCGCTGAGATTAAGGCACAGATGAATGAAAAAATTTGGAAAGTTTCTGAGGAAATAGAATGCGTATGGGACCATATTACTTTAGTTAAAACGAAACAAGAAGACTACGAATGCGAGTCCAACGATAAAATTACGAATTTAAATATTAAATTAGGAAAAATTGAAGAAAATTGCGAAACGGAGTTCAGATCAATAAATCAAGAAATAAATAATTTAAAAAGTAATCCAATAAGTTTTAATAGAGAACCAATTAGGCTAGTTCAAACAAACCTTTCAATTGAACAGTTTACTAAATTTTACGGGGACGGAAAATTAAATCCGAAGATATTTCTGAAAAATTTTAAAATGTTGATACAGGGATCTACAGATGAATTATACAAATTAAATTTAATTAAAATAATGCTAAGGGGGAATGCTGAAAGATGGTACAATTTGGTTGAGAATGAAATAGAAACATTTGAACAGTTTGAAAGCAAATTTTTTACGTCAATTCTGGAGTGACAATCAGCAAGATCGAATTCGAAGTAATTTAAGTATGGGAAGATACGATTCGGCGAAAGGGATAACGCGAGAATTATATGCGATTGAGAAATTTACTGTAGCGAAGCAATTGGATCCTCCTTTAGAAGATAAAAATATTATAAGATATTTAGCAGGTCATTTTAACGCTGAAGTAAAGCGATACATAACGACGCAAAATATAGTGGATAGAGATACATTTATTGATTATTTGCAGAGATATGATGATTTGGAATTTGATTATGAAATGGAAAATAATTTTAGGGATCGACGCACGAATTTTATAAGGAATGATGAGACTCGGAATAATTATAGAAGGAACAATTATAATTATGATCGTGGAAGAAATTTTAATAGGGGGGAACTATGGCAACTTTAATAATGATTTTAGGCAAAACAGGGATACTGGTCAGATACCAAGGCAACGAATGGAGAGAACGAATCATGAGGAATATATAATAAAATAATAGGCAGGAAAATGATGATCGACGGACACAAGCAAAGGATATTAATTGTAGCAAATAAGAATACGAATCGCACAGATACAGGAATAATGAGTCAGGCAGGACCTTCAACGCGAAATCAGGATTTTGGACGGACGAACCAAGGAAAATTCTACGAATTAACGGATATGAACACCAGCGAGTTTATTAAACATGAAATGGATAATGGATTAGGAAGATTTGAAAGGAACTTATTACCAATAATTAATTTAAAGGTGGAAATAAAATGTTAAAGTGTTAATTGATACTGGAACAGAAGCATCACTTGTTGCGGAAATTTGTTAAACGAGAAAATTGGGGATAAACGATACCTATAACGAGGTGTAATTTGGTGGCACCAAATAATAAGAGATTTAGTGTAATAAATGAAATGGTAATTCTGAGATGTGAAATGGGAGATGAAATATGGGAAAATGATTTTATGGTAGTACCTGGACTGAAGATAGATGTTATATTTGGGATGAATATGATAGATAAGTTGGGGTTGAAGATAAATACGGAATGCAAAGAGATTGAGTGTAATGGTAAATATATTAAATGGTATGAAGAGGGGAATATTGAAATAGAAGACGACTGCGTGAATATTAATCAGTTTAGTGATGAAATAAATGATGGGGGTAATGAAAATGAAGATATTAAGTGTCCAGATGATTTAAGAAATAAGGTGAATATATTATTGAATAAGCATTCAGAATTAATTGGATCGAAGTCGAGAATTGCCACGGGTTATGTGCACAATTTGGAAATAATAAATAAAGAGCCGTTTAACAGTAAAATTATATCCTATTCCAGTAGTATATGGAAATAGAGTGAAAGAAAAATTGAAGAAATGTTTTGAAGGTATTATAGAGACTCCAGTACGAATTTTGTGAATTCATTAGTAGTCGTCGAAAGAAACATGATAATAGTATTAAGTTGTGTATAAATACAGTGAAATTAATAAGCGAACGAAGCCGCAATATAATTGTCCACCAAAGATAGATAGAATTTTAGGAGAATAGGTAATAGGAAATTTTATAGCAGATTATGTTCAAAGAGTTAATTTTGTTTGATTCCATTAGCGCGAGAATCAATGAAGTATACGGGTTTTTCGGTAGAAGGAAAATTATACCAATTTAGGGTGGTCCGGTTGGTTTGTCTCGAGTACGGATGCATCAGAGAATGTAATGAAGAATATTTTGGGACCGTATGAGGAATTTAGTATCCACTATAAGGATGAAATATTGATATTTAGTGATAGTGCAGAGGAACACACGTACAGTTAGATAGGATATTGTTAGAGCTGAATATAGCTGGTTTGATTTTGGATTTAAGGAAGTGTGAATTTTTCAAAGTAGGGTTAAATTTTTTAGGATATAGGATAGACAATAAGGATAGAATTAGGAAATACGAATTAAAAGGACCCCGATTTAAAAATATGATTAAGAAATATAAATTAAAAGGACCCAGATTCAAGAGTGATAAGGGGGAAGTTAGAAATAAATAAATTTAAGTGGCCCATGCAAAGAAACATGAATAGAAATAAATGTAAAATAAAATTATGAATAGGTTATAAAATAATAGAATAGGATTTGAATATAAGAATAGGTATAGGTATGAATAGTGTAGTATAATAGGACATAGGTATGAGATAAATATAATGTAAATATGGGTTTAATAAAGAAAAAGTTAGATTTTTAAAATGGAAATAAAAATAATAATTTCATACCAATGTGAGTTTAAGTTCACGTTGGCAAAAGGACATTGTTATAAAATTTTATATTTTAATTTGGGGAATTATGCTGTGATAAGGGGTTGTTTAAGGGTGTACTTTATAGTAAAGGTCATTTAAAATGAGTAATTAGCATAGGCAGCAGAAAACTGCACTTATTTAGTGAAGAATTGAGAAATAGACATAGTTTATAAAGTAAGTAGTCAGCACCCTGTATATAAAGTAGAAATTGTTTTAAGCGACGCAGATAAACCTAGGAGGACGCATAGTTGGCGTAGGAATGAAAATACATGCATTAGGTAAATAGAAAATATTAAATACCCTGTAGATAAAGTTTAGTTAATTTAGGTATAGCAAGTAATAATATTTTCAGTGGAAGCACGCGCATATTTATAAGTAAACGATAAAGTGTAATTAGACACGCATTCAAAAGAGTTCAGACGATTAGATTAATACGGAGATAGAAATAGAGCTTCAGGTAGCTAATATGCGTACAAATATCTAACCATTTTGATAAGAAAATGATTAAAATTGCGTAAACAACATGTAAATATGAAAATTTAAAGTCGAGTTGCATCAGTTGTTTATGGAAAAGCAATTAAACACAAACACAGCATGTTGATAACGAAAGACAGCTGCAAGCAGGTTATGATTATTGGGAATCGTGAAGCATTACATCAGAAACTGCTTTAAATGTAATTATTTGATTGGTCAGAAATAAGCGACGTGTTCTAAACCATACCCACTGTCGGAGGGGGAACGAGATAATATATTAGCAAGCACCGTGATAACGAAGTTAGTTTTGAACTCAACAAAAGCCGAAGTGCGTCGTTATGAAATAAAATAATACGTAAATTTTAAAAGTGAAAGAGAAAATAAGTGCTAAGATGAAGATTATAATTGTCGATTAAACGTAAGTACGTTTTAATGAATTTATTTTAAACTAAAACATAAAATAATAGGGCTCTGAAGTCAGGGAAAATACAGTAATACAATTCGAAGTACAGGGATAAACAAACCACAATTCGAAGTCTGAGGAAATAGACTAGATTTCAATGTCCAAGGAAAATACATTTAAAGTCCAGGAAAATACAGTAATACAATTTTGATGTCTGGGGGAAGAATAGTACAATTCGAAGTTTGAGAAAATTGAATGATAATAAGAAGAAGTTTGATATGAAACGACAATAAATTGGGGGTGCATAAATTAATAATGTTAGTCCATAGTGTAATGGCAATAATTTAAATGAATTGGGAAATAATTTTTATTGGAAGCGTCGATGTGAAGAAATAAACCAGGTCAGATTTTTTAGTTATAAGACATTTTGTTTTTCTATATATTTTTTAATTTTTATTGAATTTGCTTAATATAATATGCTAGTGAAAAAGTCAACAAAAGAAGCTGCATACGTATAAAATAAGTAATATGATAACAGGTTTAGAATATTCTACACTTTGTTGATAAAGATAATAGGTTTTTTTGGTGACTTTGGGTTTTGAGTAAATAGATATGATGTTTAATAAATGAGATTTATAACATTAACTAATTGAAAAGTGTATTCTAATAATTTACAAAAGCTGTACATAATATATTGGTTTCATTATATAAAATCGAAATTAACTGAATTTTATAATTCCAAATAAATGCTAGCGAGGTCACAAGATTTAAATAGGAGGAGCTACCAGTTGAATAGGAAATTGATAACACGCAAGGCGGTAACGTATCAAATTTTGCTATTGGCAGACAAGGTTGCTTCAAGATAAAATCCAGTTAAGTTGATAGCAATATTAATAAGAGCCGGAGGAGGAGATAATTACAATCTTGTTTATTCATAGTAAATATTAAAATGGTCGTCCGATAATTTAGAGAGTGCACAGCAAATTAATAAGGCGCACAACGAAGGGGATCGAGAATTCCAGTTCATAGCAAATAAATAATAACAGCACAACGTAGGGCATGATAATTCATCCAATAGCATAGCAAAAATATGTCGCACCAACGTTAGGCACGAATGAAAGCACGATTTTACCAAGTAAAATATAACCTGAGATTAAGAGGCACGGATTAAATTAAAATAAATTTTAAAATACGATTGCCAGATTTTAAATAAATTAATTAGGATTAACTAGAAATTTAAAGAGTTTCAATTAGCGGAAAAACAAGAAATTTGTACAGTAATTAAGGTTAGGTAGATTTATTTAGTATTCAAAAGTTTAGAGTAAAAATAATAATTTCAAAATGGAGAAAGGATCCCAAGAAAACATAACGTTGGAGAGAAGTTTGAGCGAAGAACCGAGAATTTCACAAGAAGCCAAGATGTTGGAAATTTTAATGGCATTAAATAATAAAATGGATATGAGTGAACAAGCCATAAAAATGGTTACAACAAAAATAAAGGAAAACAGCGAGAAATTAGGGAATGAAATCAAAATTCTTAGCAATGGTTTGAAAGAAACGAACCACACGATCGCTGAGATTAAGGCACAGATGAACGAAAAAATTTGGAAAGTTTCTGAGGAAATAGAATGCGTATGGGACCATATTACTTTAGTTAAAACGAAACAAAAAGACTACGAATGCGAGTCCAACGATAAAATTACGAATTTAAATATTAAATTAGGAAAAATTGAAGAAAATTGCGAAACGGAGTTCAGATCAATAAATCAAGAAATAAATAATTTAAAAAGTAATCCAATAAATTTTAATAGAGAACCAATTAGGCTAGTTCAAACAAACCTTTCAATTAAACAGTTTACTAAATTTTACGGGGACGGAAAATTAAATCCGAAGATATTTCTGAAAAATTTTAAAATGTTGATACAGGGATCTACAGATGAATTATACAAATTAAATTTAATTAAAATAATGCTAAGGGGGAATGCTGAAAGATGGTACAATTTGGTTGAGAATGAAATAGAAACATTTGAACAGTTTGAAAGCAAATTTTTTACGTCAATTCTGGAGTGACAATCAGCAAGATCGAATTCGAAGTAATTTAAGTATGGGAAGATACGATTCGGCGAAAGGGATAACGCGAAAATTATATGCGATTGAGAAATTTACTGTAGCGAAGCAATTGGATCCTCCTTTAGAAGATAAAAATATTATAAGATATTTAGCAGGTCATTTTAACGCTGAAGTAAAGCGATACATAACGACGCAAAATATAGTGGATAGAGATACATTTATTGATTATTTGCAGAGATATGATGATTTGGAATTTGATTATGAAATGGAAAATAATTTTAGGGATCGACGCACGAATTTTATAAGGAATGATGAGACTCGGAATAATTATAGAAGGAACAATTATAATTATGATCGTGGAAGAAATTTTAATAGGGGGAACTATGGCAACTTTAATAATGATTTTAGGCAAAACAGGGATACTGGTCAGATACCAAGGCAACGAATGGAGAGAACGAATCATGAGGGAAATTATAATAACAGAGGAATAAATAGGCAGGAAAATGATGATCGACGGACACAAGCAAAGGATATTAATTGTACGCAAATAAGGAATACGAATCGCACAGATACAGGAATAATGAGTCAGGCAGGACCTTCAACGCGAAATCAGGATTTTGAGTACGGACGAACCAAGGAAAATTCTACGAATTAACGGATATGAACACCAGCGCGAGTTTATTAAACATGAAATGGATAATGGATTAGGAAGATTTGAAAGGAACTTATTACCAATAATTAATTTAAAGGTGGAAGATAAAATGCTTAAAGTGTTAATTGATACCGGAGCAGAAGCATCACTTGTTGCGGAAGAGTTTGTTAAACGAGAAAAATTGGGGGATAAAGCGATACCTATAACGAGGTGTAATTTGGTGGCACCAAATAATAAGAGATTTAGTGTAATAAATGAAATGGTAATTCTGAGATGTGAAATGGGAGATGAAATATGGGAAAATGATTTTATGGTAGTACCTGGACTGAAGATAGATGTTATATTTGGGATGAATATGATAGATAAGTTGGGGTTGAAGATAAATACGGAATGCAAAGAGATTGAGTGTAATGGTAAATATATTAAATGGTATGAAGAGGGGAATATTGAAATAGAAGACGACTGCGTGAATATTAATCAGTTTAGTGATGAAATAAATGATGGGGGTAATGAAAATGAAGATATTAAGTGTCCAGATAATTTAAGAAATAGGGTGAATATATTATTGAATAAGCATTCAGAATTAATTGGATCGAAGTCGAGAATTGCCACGGGTTATGTGCACAATTTGGAAATAATAAATAAAGAGCCGTTTAACAGTAAAATATATCCTATTCCAGTAGTATATGGAAATAGAGTGAAAGAAAAAATTGAAGAAATGTTATGTGAAGGTATTATAGAGAGCTCCAGTACGAATTTTGTGAATTCATTAGTAGTCGTCGTAAAGAAACATGATAATAGTATTAAGTTGTGTATAAATACAAGTGAAATTAATAAGCGAACGAAGCCGCAATATAATTGTCCACCAAAGATAGATAGAATTTTAGGGAGAATAGGTAATAGGAAATTTTATAGCAGATTATGTTCAAAGAGTTAATTTTGTTTGATTCCATTAGCGCGAGAATCAATGAAGTATACGGGTTTTTCGGTAGAAGGAAAATTATACCAATTTAGGGTGGTCCCGGTTGGTTTGTCCTCGAGTACGGATGCATCAGAGAATGTAATGAAGAATATTTTGGGACCGTATGAGGAATTTAGTATCCACTATAAGGATGAAATATTGATATTTAGTGATAGTGCAGAGGAACACTACGTACAGTTAGATAGGATATTGTTAGAGCTGAATATAGCTGGTTTGATTTTGGATTTAAGGAAGTGTGAATTTTTTCAAAGTAGGGTTAGATTTTTTAGGATATAGGATAGACAATAAGGATAGAATTAGGAAATACGAATTAAAAGGACCCCGATTTAAAAATATGATTAAGAAATATAAATTAAAAGGACCCAGATTCAAGAGTGATAAGGGGGAAGTTAGAAATAAATAAATTTAAGTGGCCCATGCAAAGAAACATGAATAGAAATAAATGTAAAATAAAATTATGAATAGGTATACATAAAATAATAGAATAGGATTTGAATATAAGAATAGGTATAGGTATGAATAGTGTAGTATAATAGGACATAGGTATGAGATAAATATAATGTAAATATGGGTTTAATAAAGAAAAAGTTAGATTTTTAAAATGGAAATAAAAATATAATAATTTCATACCAATGTGAGTTTAAGTTCACGTTGGGCGCAAAAAAGGACATTGTTATAAAATTTTATATTTTAATTTGGGGGAATTATGCTGTGATAAGGGGTTGTTTAAGGGTGTACTTTATAGTAAAGGTCATTTAAAAATGAGTAATTAGCATAGGCAGCAGAAAACTGCACTTATTTAGTGAAGAATTGAGAAATAGACATAGTTTATAAATAGTAAGTAGTCAGCACCCTGTATATAAAGTAGAAATTGTTTTAAGCGACGCAGATAAACCTAGGAGGACGCATAGTTGGCGTAGGAATGAAAAATACATGCATTAGGTAAATAGAAAATATTAAATACCCTGTAGATAAAGTTTAGTTAATTTAGGTATAGCAAGTAATAATATTTTTCAGTGGAAGCACGCGCATATTTATAAGTAAACGATAAAGTGTAATTAGACACGCATTCAAAAGGAGTTCCAGACGATTAGATTAATACGGAGATAGAAATAGAGCTTCAGGTAGCTAATATAAATGCGTACAAATATCTAACCATTTTTGATAAGAAAAATGATTAAAAATTGCGTAAACAACATGTAAATATGAAAATTTAAAGTCGAGTTGCATCAGTTGTTTATGGAAAAGCAATTAAATCTATCAAAACACAGCATGTTGATAACGAAAGACAGCTGCAAGCAGGTTATGATTATTGGGAATCGTGGAGCATTACATCAGAAACTGCTTTAAATGTAATTATTTGATTGGTCAGAAATAAGCGACGTGTTCTAAACCATACCCACTGTCGGAGGGGGAACGAGATAATATATTAGCAAGCACCGTGATAACGAAGTTAGTTTTGAACTCAACAAAAGCCGAAGTGCGTCGTTATGAAATAAAATAATACGTAAATTTTAAAAGTGAAAGAGAAAATAAGTGCTAAGATGAAGATTATAATTGCCGATTAAACGTAAGTACGTTTTTAATGAATTTATTTTAAACTAAAACATAAAAATAATAGGGCTCTGAAGTCCAGGGGAAAATACAGTAATACAATTCTGAAGTACAGGGATAAACAAACCACAATTCGAAGTCTGAGGGAAATAGACTACGATTTCAATGTCCAAGGGAAAATACATTTAAAGTCCAGGGGAAAATACAGTAATACAATTTTGATGTCTGGGGGAAGAATAGTACAATTCGAAGTTTGAGAAAATTGAATGATAATAAGAAGAAGTTTGATATGAAACGACAATAAATTGGGGGTGCATAAATTAATAATGTTAGTCCATAGTGTAATGGCAATAATTTAAATGAATTGGGGAAAATAATTTTTATTGGAAGCGTCGATGTGAAGAAATAAACCAGGTCAGATTTTTTAGTTATAAGACATTTTGTTTTTCTATATATTTTTTATTTTTTATTGAATTTGCTTAATATAATATGCTAGTGAAAAAGTCAACAAAAGAAGCTGCATACGTATAAAATAAGTAATATGATAACAGGTTTAGAATATTCTACACTTTGTTGATAAAGATAATAGGTTTTTCTTTTTTGGTGACTTTGGGTTTTGAGTAAATAGGATATGATGTTTAATAAATGAGATTTATAACATTAACTAATTGAAAAGTGTATTTCTAATAATTTACAAAAGCTGTATGTACATAATATATTGGTTTCATTATATAAAATCGAAATTAACTGAATTTTATAATTCCAAATAAATGCTAGCCGAGGTCACAAGATTTAAATAGGAGGAGCTACGAGTTGAATAGGAAATTGATAACACGCAAGGCGGTAACGTATCAAATTTTGCTATTGGCAGACAAGGTTGCTTCAAGATAAAATCCAGTTAAGTTGATAGCAATATTAATAAGACAGCCGGAGGAGGAGATAATTACAATCTTGTTTATTCATAGTAAATATTAAAATGGTCGTCCGATAATTTAGAGAGTGCACAGCAAATTAATAAGGCGCACAACAAAGGGGATCGAGAATTCCAGTTCATAGCAAATAAATATAACAGCACAACGTAGGGGCATGATAATTCATCCAATAGCATAGCAAATAATATGTCGCACCAACGTTAGGGCACGAATGAAAGCACGATTTTACCACAGTAAAATATAACCTGAGATTAAGAGGCACGGATTAAATTAAAAATAAATTTTAAAATACGATTGCCAGATTTTAAATAAATTAATTAGGATTAACTAGAAATTTAAAGAGTTTCAATTAGCGGAAAAACAAGAAATGTGTACAGTAATTAAAGTTAGGTAGATTTATTTAGTATTTAAAAGTTTAGAGTAAAAATAATAATTTCAAAATGGAGAAAGGATCCCAAGAAAACATAACGTTGGAGAGAAGTTTGAGCGAAGAACCGAGAATTTCACAAGAAGCCAAGATGTTGGAAATTTTAATGGCATTAAATAATAAAATGGATATGAGTGAACAAGCCATAAAAATGGTTACAACAAAAATAGAGGAAAACAGCGAGAAATTAGGGAATGAAATCAAAATTCTTAGCAATGGTTTGAAAGAAACGAACCACACGATCGCTGAGATTAAGGCACAGATGAATGAAAAAATTTGGAAAGTTTCTGAGGAAATAGAATGCGTATGGGACCATATTACTTTAGTTAAAACGAAACAAGAAGACTACGAATGCGAGTCCAACGATAAAATTACGAATTTAAATATTAAATTAGGAAAATTGAAGAAAATTGCGAAACGGAGTTCAGATCAATAAATCAAGAAATAAATAATTTAAAAGTAATCCAATAAGTTTTAATAGAGAACCAATTAGGCTAGTTCAAACAAACCTTTCAATTGAACAGTTTACTAAATTTTACGGGGACGGAAAATTAAAGAAGATATTTCTGAAAATTTTAAAATTGAAAGATTAAATGAATTAAAGATTAATTAAAAATAAGAATGTAAAAAGATAAATTTGGTTAGAATTAAAGAAATGAAAAAGTTTGAAAAATTAAGAAATAGAAAGATGGAAAAATTAATTAAGAAAAGAAATAGATGAAAGAAAGGGAAATTTAATATTAAGAAAAAATTGATGTAAAGGAAGCCATAAATCTTTAAAAAAAATATATAAACAGTAAAATAATTTAAGTAAAATTCAAGGTGCAAAAATATGAACATACAATTTTAGATTAATACAGATTGAGATTTGGAAAAATTTGGAATTAAATGTAAAAAATTAAAATGGAGAATTATAAGTAATGATGAAATAAATAAAATTAGAAGAATGCAATTTAATTATGATTAAAGAAATATTTAAGAATAAATTTAAGAAGATATAGGAATTAGAAATTATGAGATAAATAGTAGAAGATAATCGATATGAGAAAATTTAATATGAAATGAGTGAATAAATAATAGAAATTTAGATGATGAGGAAGAATGAAAATGATATAATTTTGAAAAATAGAAAATAGAACAGGAATAATGGTCAAATGACTAAATAAATAGGAATAATTTATACGGAATGAAGCGGAAAGATCAATTAAGATTAGAAACAGGATTGTGAAACATGAAAGAAAAATATAGGATATAGAGGAATATAAAATAATTAAAAAGAAAAAGATAGGTAAAAGGATAATTACGAGAATAGGATATGGTTGCGGAAATTGTTAAATCAGAAAAATGAGGCAGAAATTACAATAAGATAGGTGAAATTTAAGGATGCATAAATAATAAGAGATTGAAGTAATAAAGAAATGAATTTAGAGATGACATTATGGAGTTAAATGGAAAATGATTGTATAGATTTAGATAATGGAGAAATAATGATAGGAGGGAAAGAAATTAGATAATTGGGTGAAATAAGAAGGAATTGCAAGATGGAGTGAATGATAAATGATAGTAATGGATAAGAGGGATTATGGAAAAGAAGATTGTGAAGATATAATCATGGAATAAAGATGGGTAATGAATAATGAGATATTAAGTTAGAATTTAAGAATAGGTGAATATAAATTTAGTGAGAATAAATGATTAGAATTAATTGAATAAGCAAGATATTAGGGAATTGAAGAAATTGAATGTGAATAAATAAGAGCCTTTGAACATAAAAAATTATTTTATATGGTAATGAGAAAGAGAAAGAAAATGAAAATGTTATTAAGGTATTTGAGACTCAGTACAGAATTTGTGAATTATTAGTAGTGTGTAAAGAAATATAAATAGTATTAATGTGTAAATAATAAAGTGAGAATGAATAAAGCAAGAAAAAATAATAATTTCAAAGAATAAATTGTAAGAAATGTATTAGGGAAATTTATATAGGTTTTTGTTAAAGGATTAATATTAAGATCCATTAGTGGGTCAATGAGATGGATTAGAAAATTGATATAAATTTAGGGCCTTTTTGTATGATGAGTGAAGGAATGTAATGTTGGATATTATTGAAGTATAGATTTAGATTCATTAAGGAGAATAATAATTTGATTAAGGTAAAATAAGGGATATAATATGAAATAATAAAAGAAAATTGGATTAAAGGAATGTAGGAATTCAAAGTAGGTAAATTTTAGAATATAGGATTAAAGACAATAAGAGAGAAATAATAAATACGTATTAAAAAGTATACGATTTAAGAATATGTATAGTAAATAAATATGAAGGAAATTAAATAAAGGAATTTAAATAAAATTAATAATTTAAGGTATTGCAAATAAATGAATAGAAAATATTAAAAAAATTTATAAGGTTTATAGTAATTTAGAATATAGTGTATTGATAGTAAATGGTTATAGGATAAAATGATAAATATGATATATAATAAATTATAATGTAAATATGTTTAAAAATAAATTAAGATTTAAAGGAAATAAAAAATCATAGGAAATGAGTTTAAGGATTAAAAATAAACATTGTATAAAATTTATATATTTAATTGGGAATATTTGAAGTAAGATAGTTTAGGAGAATAGTACGTATATAAAGGATTAGAAAATAGTAATTGAGATAGAAAGAACTTATTAGTTTGAAGAATGAAAATTAAATATTAATATAAATAGTAAGTAGTACTGTTAAAAGAAATTTTAAAAGATAACTTGGTAGAGCATAAGTTATAATGGTTAGGAATAAAATAAATTTAGTAATGGAAAATTTAATAAATAAATTAAGTTAAATTTATAGCAAAGTATAAAATTTCAGTGAAGACGATATTTATAAGTAAAGATAAATTATAGGCAATTAAAAAGGTCCGAGATTAGATAATAAGAAATTAAGTATAAGAAATTAGATAATATAAATGCAAAATAAATTTAAAGGAAAAATAATTAAAAATAAACAAATGAAAATAAAATAAGTAGATTGCAAGTGTAATAAAGCAAGGTAAATATAAAATTTTTGAAAGAAATACAATAAGTGGAAAAATGATAATTGGAAGTGGATACAAAATTGGTTTAAATTAATTGTTTAATAGGATTAAAAATAAGAAGTTGGGGAAAATTATTGAGGGAAAGATATATATTGAACACTAATTTTAGAATTATTTAATCAAAAATAACCAGTGTTTATGAAAATATGAAATTTAATATTAAAGATAAAGTATCAAATGATTAATAATGCATTTATCGTAACGTTTTAAATGATTGTAATTTTAAAAGTAAACATAAATAATTAAAGTGGATTGTAAGTCAGAAAAATACATAATAAATTACTAATTAAGGATAAAATTAAAAATTCGAAATCTAGAAATAATAACGGATTTAAACAATAAGCTACAGGAAAATTAATTAAGAGGAAAAATTACAATTAAGAGTCGGGAAAAATTAATACAATCAGTGAAGAAATAATTAATTGATATAATAAAGAAGGAGTTGAATAAACAATAAATTGAGGCAAAATTAAAAGTCGAATAGTTATGTCCAAAATAAAAGGCAAAATTTAAATGAAGTTGAAAATAATTGCAACGTAGGGAAAAATAAACACAGATTTTATTTAAAGAAATTAAGATTTTAAATTAATTAATTGTATTAATGTAATTATAAATTTTAAAATATTCAATTTAAAAAATAATAGTAATTTAAATGAATTATATATAAAGGTTTAAAATTAATTTTAAATTAAAGATAAAAGTTTTTAATTACAAAGGTGTTAGTAAAATATAAGTTAATAAATGAGAATAACAGAAATTAAAAGTATTAAATTTCAAAACTGATTGGTAATAAATAAATGTATAATATTAATAAAAGGAAAACTGAATTTTAGGAATTAAATAAATCTAGCAGGAAAATAATAGGAGAAATTAAGACAGGAGAATAAAAATCTTTAAAAGGAATGTAAAATTACTTGTAATTAAGGCAAGAAAGATATTTCAAGATAAAATCAATTAAGTTAATAGAATATAATTAAAGAAAGGATGAAAATAATTAAATATTAATTCGAAAAAAAAAAGGTTTCAAAATAAATTAAAGGGACAAAATTAAAAGGATTAATTAAAGAATCGAAATTATTAAGATTAAATTTAACAAATAAATTTAGTGAAAATATTCAAGAAGCAAGCAAATTATTAATTAAACTTTTTTAAAGACGTTTTAAATAAGAAATAATAATTAAAATAAGGGAAGAATTATTGAAAAAATACTTAAAAATTTGGGATTTTAATGAATTAATAATTATAAATAAATATTTAAAGATATTTAATTAGGAAAACAAATTTGGAAAATAAAGTTTGATAGATAGATTTAGTATTAAAAGAGTTTGAAGATTAAAAGACAATAATTTAAAATGGAAAGATTTAAAGAAATATGTGGAATATTTAGAAGAAGAAATTAAACAAGAATAAATTAAAAATTTAATTAAAGAATAAAAGGATAAGTGAACAAGGCAAAGAAAGTGAAAAAAATAAGGAAAAGAAATTGGAATGAAATAAGATCAGCAGGTTTAAAGATGAATACGAACCACAATTTAGAATAAGACAACACCGAGAAATTTGAAAAGTTTTGGAAGGAAATAAAGGAATTGACCAATATTTAATTAAAAGAAAAAAAGTAGAATGATGTGAACGATAAAATTAGAAATTTGAAAATTAATGAAAGAAATTGAAGAAAGTGAAAGTTGCGCAAGATAATTAACAAAAATAAAGTAATTAAGAATCTTGGAAATAATAAGGAATTATAGTTAAAAATAATTAGATTAACAGTGAATAAAAATTTTAGGACGGATAAAAATGGTATTGAGATAAATGATAAAGGAAATTAAATAATGAAGAAGATTAATGTAAATTTAAAATTGGATAAAAAATAAAGAATGACAGTAATTAAATTAGTGAATTATATTGAAAGAATAAATAATTAAGTCAAATTTAAGATAGGAAATTTAAATAGATCAAAATTTGAAAATCACAGGTATGAAATGGGAAAGAAATAGGAAATTAAATAATATATGGATAATTAATATGAAATAAATGAAGATATTAGTGAACAAAATGTTAGAACAAAAATAGGAAATAGTACGGAAATTAAGGATAAAAAATTTGAAATATTGAAAAAACGAACCAATATCGATAGATAGGAATTAATGAGAATAATATTGGAAAGTTTTTAGGAATTATAAATTATCGGTTGGGAATCGATACTTTTTAAAAGGAATGATAGAATAGGACCTGGGGAACTAAGATGAAAAGAATTAAAGTGATATGGAAAATTATAGAACATTAAAGGATTTTGATAATAGTAATTTAAGAAAAATAATTTAAATAGTTAGATAAGTTGAAGAAGAACAATTAGGGATGAATTAAAAATTAATTAAAGTTAGATAAAATTAGGGACGGAAAGATTATAAGGAAATTAAATTATAAAATTAAAATATTGATAAGAATTAAAAGAATTAATAGAAATAAATTTAAGGAAAATAAGAAGTGAAAGATAAATGGTAAATAAATAGAATAATATGAATAAGTTAGAAGAGAATTTTTATAAATCGATGAAATTATGAAATGAATTAAAATTGAATTTAAAGAAAATATAATTTAAAGTGATTAATAATGGGATAAGGAAATTTAGTAAGTATTAAATTGCAATTTGGAAAGATTAAAATATATAAATATTTAAGTTTGTAATAAGTAAAGCAAAATAACAAAAGTGAATAAGAGAATAATATTGAGATTATTGTAGGAATAGAATGGAATTTTATAGGAGAAAAATAGGATGACATGATTTGGATAATAAGAATGTAATGAAGATAATTATAGAAGAAAATTTAATTAACGTAAAAATTTTATAGGGATTATGGAATTAAGTAATTGAAATTAAGGAGAATCAAGAATATTGATAGAAAGAAAAGGTAGCAATAAAAGAAATATTATGAAATATTAAGAAATAGGAAAAATATATGGACAAAGAAGTGATCAGTTAATTTAGAATGGAAATTCAAAGAAGTTAGATAATATGGAGAATAAGGAATTAGACCTAACGAAAATATTTTGCGAAAGATACGAATAAATTGAACACCACGAGAGATATAAATAGAAAATGAAATGAAGGGATGAAAGAATGATTATAAATTAAGAAATTTATGAATATAACTAATTAAAATAATTGAATTAAGAAAGTATAATTGTTGAATAGGTAAATAAAATAGGAAAAGATACATTTAATAAGGATAATTGTCCACAAGATGAATAAAATTTATGTAAAAATAATTTAGAGGAAATAAAAGAATTTGTGTAAAGATAATTGTAATATATTATGATAATAAAGTTTAATTTGGGAATAAATGATGAGAATAAGTTGATAAATACATTTATGGTAAGGAATTTTTTGAATAGTAAGAAGCATATTTATGAAGAATAGATAGATAATATTGATATGATAAATAGATCATATAAAGAAATTTATGATGTATTAGAAGAATATAAGTTATGAAAAGATTGTAATTAATATTAACTGTGAAAATTGGTTATTAAATAGAATTAATATATTAAATACGGTAATATTATATGGAACATAAGGAAATTGAGAAGGAATAAAATGAGTAAGTAATTAAATAGTAAAATTAAAGCCAGTTTAATCGTAAATAAATTAAAGAATATTAATTGGTGAAAAAATGAATATAAAAAGATGATTAGTATGAAAATTAAAGAATAACATATGATAGAAATTGAAGTAGAGTAAGATTAGAATGTATATTAAGAGATAAAGTAATTTTGAGAGATAAATAAAAGGTTAAATATGTCAGCGAAGACAGATGAGTAATTTTAGGAGATAGAATTAAAATATAAAGGGAAGTATCATAGAGAAATTAGAAGAATTTAGGAAATGAATAAGTTATGAATTTATGATAAGAATAATTTAAATTATAGATATAGGCTAGGTTAGAAACAATAATTAGAAGAAAAAATGAAATACTATAGTAGATAATTTAAGCCAAATAAGATAGTAGAAAATAGAATATAATTAGCTGAAGAAAGAAATGAAATAGAAAAAATAGAAAATAATAAAGATTGGTAGATTAAATTAATAAAGTATAGTTAGAAAATAATTAAATATTTGATAAGGTTAGTGTAAATAAAAGTTAAATATTTAGAATAAAATATTAAATATTTATTAAGAATACTTAAATATGTAAAAAAGATTATATGAAATGTGTAAGGGGAAGTTATTAGAAATTTAAAGTGTGAAATAATATAGTATAGTTAATGAGTAAAGATAAATAAATAGTTATAAATAATATAATCGATAATTAATTAGAAATAATAATTGATCGAATAATTATAGGAATAGTGGTATAAGAAATAAATTAATGCAAAATTTTAATAGAAAGAATTAATATTGAAATAATGTAATACAGGAATAAATTGATTAAGCAATTATGGCAAAAATTGTATGAACAATATAGACATGGAGAGAATAATTGTAAGATAGTGTCGATAAAAGATTCAAATAAACACAGCGGATAGACATATGAAATAAATTAAAGACATTAAATAATTAAGAAGACATATGCTTAGTAAGATGCACAACTTGTGATTAAAGAAATTTAAGCATATAAATAATGTAAAAAAGGTTTAAATGAAAAATAGATTGAAGAATAAATAAAATTATACTGTAGAGAGTTAATTAATAAAAATGTAAGATAATATGTTAGTAAGAATTAATTATAAAGAATAAAATAAAGTAAAATAAATAAAAGATGTAAGAATGAGATAACGAAATTTAAAAAGGATATAATAAGATTTATAAATATTAAGACAGAAAAAATTAAATAAGATCAGTAAAAAATCAATTAAATTTGAAAGAAAAAATAGTTATGAAGTGAAATAATTAATTTAAAACAATTTAAGTAAAATATGTTAAAGAAAATGATGTCAGAAATAGTAGAATTAAATAGAAATTGAAATGAAGAATTGTGATAAAAGAGTAAAAATAACGTTCAGAAAATTAAAAATACTTGTTGCAAAGATTATATTTGGAATTTGGTGGAAATACAAGATATCGATTTTAATAAGAATGTATTAATTATTAATTAAATTGTTAATTAAAATAATGTTAAAAGGTATAATTGAAATGTAAATGAAATTTAAATATTTAAATTTTAATAAATAAATGACGTTAGTAGGATGAATAAATATGATGAAAATTAAATGAATAAAATTATAAAATAAGGATTAAGAATTAATAAATTTGTAATATAAGGATTTATAATAAATCAGTTAGAGAATTTAAGAAAATTATTAAGTGAGATAGTATGAATTAATTTATAATGGAAATTGTAAAGGGAAGTAATTTATGAAGCAGAAATTAAGGGCAAAATATATTATAGATGTAGAACATTAGAAAATACACTTATAATATATGAAGGCAATAATATGGCAGAAAAAGTAGAAAAATAAATTACAATATAAGTAAAATAATTTACAGCAAAATATTGTAGAATTAAGATACGATTCAAATACAATTAACGATAAAGAGTTCCAATAATAAATATAAGGAGAATAAATTTAAAAATTTAAACTTGCGATTAATAAATGATAAGATTTAATTTAAAGGTTATAAAAAATAGAATATAGTATAATTAAATGATTTAGATAAATTGAAATTATAAAGGAAAGATCAGAAACTAACGTGAGAAAGTTAGAAAAAGAATATAATGAATATGATGAAATAAATGTAGCATAAAGATAAAAGAGATAGAATGATAAAATTGTAAAAAGCGGAACAGAATTAGGATAAAATAGTTTGAAAAAAAGATGATAATTAGAAATAAGAAGTGGAAGAATTATTAAATTAATAGAATAATTGATAATTCAGAATAAGAAATAAATAGCAACAATCAATTTAATTAAAAATTAAGTAATAAAGGATAATCAAAATGAAAAAAAATTAAAGTATATAAGTTAAAGCGAGAAGGATTACACTGTAAATATAATTTAAAGAAAATTAGTAATAAAAGACAATATTTTAAATAATTAGATAAGAAATATAGATTAATTATGAAAAATTGATCTAGAATAAAGTAGGTATTTAGATTAAATAGGTAAATTTAAAGGAGAAAGAATAAAATGACGTTGAGAATTAGAAGATTTGAAGATGAATAAATTTAGGAGAGCAGAATATAATGATAATGAATAAGGATATTGAAAGAATTTAAATAGGTGAAAAAGATAGGAAAAAGGATAGAGAATGAAATGAAATTGAGGATAAAAAGGGAAAATATAGAAAGAACAGGATAAGAAATAAATATTGAATATAGAAATGAATAGAATGGATACGGATTATTAGATAAAGAAAAGAAAATCAAATTGTATAAAATTATTAAATATAATAAATTTAGAAATTGAAAAAATGAAAATTAATTTAAATTATCGTAAGATATTAAATATATTATGAAGTAATGTAAAGACAATGGATAAACATAATTCATGAAATTATAAATAGGAATCGAAGATGATGAATAATATGAAATGTTAAAGGATACGGATGCAGATAAATTATTTAGAATGAATATTATAAGTGAAATATGCGAATATGTGAAGGTAATAATAATAACGAGAGAAATTATGGATAAATTATGAGTTAATGAATAAGATGATATGAAATATAGAATAAAATGTCAAATTATAAGAAGATAATTGGATAATGAAGAAATTATATTGATCATGAGATTAATATCAAGATAAAAATAGTGAAAGGATATGTTATGGAAGTTTAAGAACTGAATAATATAGAGAATAGGTAAAGATACATGTGAAAATAAGAATATATGAATTAGAGAATCAAGAAATGAATAATAGAAGAATTTTAAGAAATAGAATTAGCAGTAATTTAGAATTATACAAACATGAAGTTTTAGAGAAATACAATTTATAGATTAGCTACTAAAAAATGTAAGAAAATATTAAGTGGAATATATAAAGAGATATAGTGGAAATTGAAAAGAATGATAGAATACGAGAATATGGTGAAAAAAAAGTATTAATAGGATAATTAGATGAATGGAAGAATAGGAAATATTAGGACGACAATTTAATATAATAGATTTAGATATAGGAATGAAAATAGTGAATAGAATAATAAAATAAAGAAATATTAGAAATTAATATAAAGATAGGATTATAAGATTGGGTAATGAGTAAATAAGTAGATATTTAAATGGTAAATAATATTGAATGATAAATAATAAACAGATTGTACAGGTTATGTAAAATTTATAATTGATCTAAAGTAGTATAGTAATGGAATAGAAAGAGAATTTAAGATGTAATAATTATAGAGTATAACTGAATATGAATATTTAGGCGAGAAGTAATAGATTGTTATTATGAAATATAACGAGAATGTAAAAATTTGCACAAAAGAGATAGGAATTAGAATAAAGATAGGATAATTCAAGATAATAGTCGATAGGAAATACAATTTGAAGAATAAATGAATTGAATAAAAGTAATTATTAATGCCAGTGTTAAGATTAAAAATTAATTCTAAATAAGTATTAGAAAATTAGGATATGAGATGCATTTAGATTTAGTGAATATGTATGAATAAGAGTTTACAAAGTGGACGTATAAGAGCAAAGTGATAAGAAGATAAATGATAAAAATGTTAAATAAAAAAAGATAAGAAATAAATGTGAAAAATCATAAGTGTGTAAAAATATAAATTAAATATGTAATCATGATATAATACATTAAGAAAGGAACGAAGTCGAAAATAATTATAAAAAATAATAAATAGGGAAAAAGAAAATTTTAAGAAATATTCAATAGATAATTATGAAAACGCATAAGTATAAATTAGTATGAATTGGAATAATTAATTTAGGTGTTTTCTAAATTGAATGTATAAGATAGAGATGAATTAGTAATATAAGAAATTTGATTGGTTGAGAGAAAAAGAATAATAATGAATTTTTTATGATAAAATTATAAGAAATTTATAGAGCAATAATAATAGGATAGAATAAGAAATAAAATGTATTAATTAAAGAAGATTAAGGTAAAATGATAAAATTAAGGCCATAGAAAAATAAAGAAAAATAATGTAACATAATAGAAGTGAATTAATGTAGAAATAGGTAAAGTAGAAAATAAGTAAGAGTTATTAAAGGTTAAAAATAATACTAAAATAAATTGCAAAAAGAATTATAAATTTATTATTAATTGTAAAGGGAAAAAACTAAATAAAAACAGAGATATTATGTAAAAACATTAAAATAGGCGAAAAAGTTTAAGAAATAAGGGAGAATTGGGAATAATGTAGAATAAATGAAATAGTATTAGATAAATTTTAATTAAATATTTAAAATAATTAAAATAAACAATAAAATAGACAGTTAATTAAGGAAATATAATTAAGAACGTTGAATAATAATAGATTAAATTAAAATTTAATTGGATAAAAAAGAATTTTAAATTAAATTGAGTAATTTGATAATTTAAAAGTTTTAGAGTTAATTTAATTAAAAGGAAAAGATTTCAAAAAACATAATTGAAAGTTTAAATGAAGAAAATTTCAAAACAAGATGTTGAAATTATAATGGCATTAAATAATAAATGGAATGAGTTAAATCTAAAATGTTAAACAAAAATAGGGAAACAGCGAAATTGGAATGAACAATTTTGCAAGGTAAACGAACAAAAGATGCATTAAGCAAGTAAGAAAAAATTTAAATTCTGGAAATAAGTAAGTACAAATGTACTTAATTAAAAACAGAAGATAGAAATAAGAAATTAGAATTTAAATATAAATTAAAAATTGAGAAAATTGCGAAAGAGTTCAATAATAACAATAAATAAATAATTAAAAGTAATCAATAAATTTCAAGAGAACCAATAACTAGTCAAACAACTTTAAAGACATTTAATAAATTTTAACGAAAATTAGATTAAAAATTATGAAATTTAAAATTTAAAGATTCAATGATTTACAAATAAATTTAATTAATAAGCTAGGGAATTTAAATTTACAATTTAGGTTAAATGAAATGAACATTTGAAAGTTGGAAAAATTTTAAAATTGGAGTAAACAAATAATTCGAAGTAATTAAGTATCAAGAAAGATTGGGAAAGGATACAAGAATAAATGGATTGAGAAATTTATGTAGCAAAAATGGTCTCCTTAAAATAAAAATATATAAGTTTAAAAATTTTAACGAAAGTAAACGAACAACGACGCAAATTATGGGATGAAGAACATTTAGATTTTGCAAGATAAAATGATTGGAATTTTACAATGAAAAAATTAGGATCGAGCAGATTTTAAAGAATGATGAATGAATAATTATAAAGGAAAAAAATTAGAATGGAGAAATTAATGGGGAAATCAATTAATAAAATTTAAGCAAAACAGGGTATGTCAGATAAACAAGAAAGAAACAATTCATAAAATTATAATAATAGAGAAAATTAGGCAGAAAATTATCACATAAAAAGTTATAATTTACAATAGAAATACAATGCAAATTAAGAAAATTAGTAGGAGACTACGGAAATCAGTTTGATACGGAGAACAAGAAATTTAAGAATTAACGGTATGAAACAAGTTTATTAAATGAAAGATAATGATTGGAAATTTGAAAGGAATTATTACCAATTTAATTTAAAGTGAAGATAAATGCAATGTAATTGATATGAAGAAGCATCACTTTAGCGGAAAAGATATGTAAAGAGAAAAATTGGATTAACGATACTAAGCGAGGTGTAATTTGAGGCAAAAATAAAAGAATTTATTATTAAATGAAAGTAATTGATGTGAATGAGATGAAATATGGGAAAAATTTTATGTATTGGAATAAGAGATGTATATTTGGGATGAATATGATAATAATTGGGTGAAGAAATAAGAAAGAATTGATTAATAGGAAATATAAAGTTGAAGAAATTTGAATAGAGAACTGGTCAATATAATAATTGATGAAAAAATATGGGTAATAAAAAGAATTAAGTAAGATTAAAAATAGGGGAATTATATTAAAGAGCAAATTAATGAATGAATCGAGAATTGCAGGTATTCAATTGGAAATATAAAAAGACTTTAAATAAAATATATCAGCAGTAATATGGAAATAGATGAAGAATTAATTGAAGAATGTATGGAAAGGAATTTAAGCAATTAATTTGTCAATTATTAATTGGTAAGAAAATTATAATATTTAAATGGATAAATACGTGAAATTAAAAGACGAAAATTAATTGTTACAAAATGGAGAATTTAGGAAAAGTAAGGGAAATTTTTACAGATATTAAAGAAATTTTTTTATGGGGAAAATTGAAAAAGGGTTTTTAAAGGAAAATTAAAATTTAGGGTGGTTTGGTTTTTGGTAGATGATAGGAGTATGAAAATATTTGGGACATGGAATTATATAATAAGGATGAATAGATATTGGATAGGAGAGAAATTGGTTAAATAATATTGTTAGAAATGAATATGGGTTTGAATGATTTAAAGTTAATTTTTAAATAGGGTTAAATTTTAGGAATAAGGAGAAATAAGGTGAATTAAAATAGAATTAAAGGGATTTAAAAATAGATTAAATAAAAAAAAGCCAGAATTAAGGTTAAGGGGAATTGAAATAAATAAATAAGGCCATAAAGAAAATAAAAATAAGGTAAATAAAATTATGAAAAATTAAAAATTAGAAAGGATTATAAAAATGGTAAATTAATTAAATTAATAGGAAAGAAAAATATAATTAATAGGGTTTAATAAAAAAGTAGATTTTAAAAGGAAATAAAATATAATATTTCAAAATTGGTTTGTTCTTGGCGCAAAAAGGATTTTAAATTTATTTAAAAATTTAATTTGTTGTAAGGGGTTGGTTTAGGTGATTTTGAAAAATGAAAATTAAATTTGGGACTTGGTTTTTTGAAGAATAGAAAGAATAGTTATTAAGTATAATGAGGACCCTGTATATAAATAGAAATTTTTAAGGAAGGATAAACTGGGGAGTTGCGAGGAATGAAAATAAATTAGGTAAATAATTAAATACCTTAGATAAAGGTAGTTAATTTAGATAAAGAAATTATTTTATAAAGATAAAATAAAAAAAGAAATTAAAGACCAATAGATTAAATTAATTAATAGGAAAAAAAAGGTTAGGTAAATTAAAATAAAAATTTAATTTTATAAAAAAATTAAAATTAAAAAATAAATATGAAAATTAAATAGGATAGGTTTTAATAAAGAATTAAATTATAAAAAAGTTGATAGAAAAGGTGAAATTAATTTATTAATTGGTTAAGCATTAATAAAAGTTAAAATTAATTATTTATTAATGGGTTTAAACCTTCCATGGAAGGGGAAAATATATAAGATTTAGAATTATTTAAAAAAAAAGTGGTTTTTATGAAAATAAAATAAATAATTTAAAGTGAAAAGAAAAATGTAAAGAATTAAAATTGCATTTTAAAAAGTACGTTTAATGGAATTTTTTAAACTAAAACATAAAAATAAAATAAGGGTTTTGAAAATTTAAAAAAATAAATAATTTAATTTGGGGTAACAAAAAAATTTTCGAGTAGGAAAGACTAATTTTAAGTAAAGGAAAATTACATTTAAAGCCGGGAAAATAGTAATACAATTTTGATGTTGGGAAAGAAATTACAAATTAATTTGAAAATTAATGGTAAAAAAGAATTTAATAAACAATAAATTGGTAAAATTAAAATTACCAAGTGTAAGAAAATTTAAATGAATTGGGACAATAAAATTTTTATGAATCGATGTGAAAAGATAAACCATCAATTTTAGAAAGAAGTTTTTTTAATTATTTTTTTAATTTGCTTATAAATAATAATCTATTTGAAAAGTCAAAAAAAAGTCAAAAAAATTAATTGATAACAGGTTTAGAATATTCTACAATTCGTTGATAAAGATAATAGGTTTATCTTTTTTGGTGACTTTGGGTTTTGAGTAAATAGGATATGATGTTTAATAAATGAGATTTATAACATTAACTAATTGAAAAGTGTATTTCAAATAATTTACATAAGCTGTATGTACATAATATATTGGTTTCATTATATAAAATCGAAATTAACTGAATTTTATAATTCCAAATAAATGCTAGCCGAGGTCACAAGATTTAAATAGGAGGAGCTACGAGTTGAATAGGAAATTGATAACACGCAAGGCGGTAACGTATCGAATTTTGCTATTGGCAGACAAGGTTGCTTCAAGATAAAATCCAGTTAAGTTGATAGCAATATTAATAAGACACCGGAAGAGGAGATAATTACAATCTTGTTTATTCATAGTAAATATTAAAATGGTCGTCCGATAATTTAGAGAGTGCACAGCAAATTAATAAGGCGCACAATGAAGGGGATCGAGAATTCCAGTTCATAGCAAATAAATATAACAGCACAACGTAGGGGCATGATAATTCATCCAATAGCATAGCAATATATATATATATATATATATATATATATATATGTATATATATATATATATATATATAAAAACGAGAAGTAGTTTAATGAGTCTTAAATTAATTAAAAATAAAAAAGTATTAATGGCAAGTGACTCAGATTCAGCCACGAGGGCATTCTGTCGACGCGTTTCGCCCTAATTGGGGCTCATCAGGACAGGAGCAGCAAAGTTGTAATATTTAATACAGACACCTTATGGGAAGTACAGCATCACCTAGCTCACAATTGGTGTCTTCGTATCGTTTCACCTAACATCGCAGGTTTTAACAACAGTCGACACGAAGGAGATCCGGCTCGACTGCCTTTTTCCATAGCCAAAAGTTATAATATAAACGAGAAGTAGTTTAATGACTCTTAAATTAATTAAAAATAAAAAAGTATTAATGGCAAGTGACTCAGATTCAGTCACGAGGGCATTCTGTCGACGCGTTTCGCCCTAATAGGGGCTCATCAGGACAGGAGCAGCAAAGTTGTAATGTTTAATACAGACACCTTATGGGAAGTACAGCATCACCTAGCTCACAATTGGTGTCTTCGTATCGTTTCACCTAACATCGCAGGTTTTAACAACAGTCGACACGAAGGAGATCCGGCTCGACTGCCTTTTTCCATAGCCAAAAGTTATAATATAAACGAGAAGTAGTTTAATGAGTCTTAAATTAATTAAAAATAAAAAAGTATTAATGGCAAGTGACTCAGATTCAGCCACGAGGGCATCCTGTCGACGCGTTTCGCCCTAATTGGGGCTCATCAGGACAGGAGCAGCAAAGTTGTAATATTTAATACAGACACCTTATGGGAAGTACAGCATCACCTAGCTCACAATTGGTGTCTTCGTATCGTTTCACCTAACGTCGCAGGTTTTAACAACAGTCGACACGAAGGAGATCCGGCTCGACTGCCTTTTTCCATAGCCAAAAGTTATAATATAAACGAGAAGTAGTTTAATGGGTCTTAAATTAATTAAAAATAAAAAAGTATTAATGGCAAGTGACTCAGATTCAGCCACGAGGGCATCCTGTCGACGAGTTTCGCCCTAATTGGGGCTCATCAGGACAGGAGCAGCAAAGTTGTAATATTTAATACAGACACCTTATGGTAAGTACAGGAAGTACATATATATATATATATATATATATATATATATTGCTAAGAATTCTCCTGTACGAGCCCCACAATTTGGGCGCTACGATTGCTACGAATTTAGCTGTACCAGCCCCACAATTTGGGCGCTATAATTGCAACGAATTCAAGCCTGTACGAGCTCCACAACTAGGGTGTCATAATTAATCTGAATTTAAGCCCCACTATTTAGGTCGACATAAATGCTACGAACTGTCAGTGGAAGGTGCTTAAAACAAAAACCTTAAAATAACTTACTGGGAACCACTGATTTGCTACTAACTCGGGAGCTGGTAAAGCATTGATATGCGGTGCCTCAAATGCTTAAAAGAAATACATGCCACGGTTGCTCAGCTTCTTTCTACCATTTATTTAACACCCAAAAAAAGTAACTGCTACGAGAAATCACATACATTTATTACAGACTCCTAATAAAAATTATGCACGCCAAATCACAATTAAAAATCCACGTTCAGGCATTTTTAATCCATTATGAACAATGCTTTTATGAAATAATACCTTTTGTAATTTATTTTGAATCAAAAATTATTCAGATCAGTTTTTACAGACAAATATTACTCTACAAAGTAACAGGGCTTTCTTCCCGTATTAACGCTACCTTAGGTTTGGTACGAGCTTGTAATAACCCTTAAACCATCGTGCAAAGATATCACATCAATCCCCAAAAATACCCTTTTACCTTGTACATACCAACAACAATTAATATCAGTCATTTTAAATCAAAATTTCCAAATAAAAGTACAATACAATAAAGCCTTAAAAAATTTATATCAGTCACGTTTCAAATATGCCCTTTTTTAGTCCTTATTTATACACTTAATGCACCAAAGTTTATTGAACACTAGTTCATACACGTAGAAAATTTAAAAAAAACATAACCAAAACAATAAAATTAAATAAAAACCCTTAACCACAAAAAATATTTAAATTACTAAATACGTATTTCGACCACTATGTGGCCATCATCAGTAGAAAACCTGTAATTTAAAAAAAAAAAAACTGTTGTTCTGGAACACTTCAGAGGATATTCTCCTCGCCACTTAGGCTGAAGTAAACCTTCCCAACCTATAATTTACTATATTGTTGCTTTAAACACTATCGAGGATATTCTCCTCACCCGCAGGCTGGTGTTCTCAACAACAAACAAGTGAATTCACAATATAGTAAATTATAGGTTGGGAAGGTTCACTTCAGCCTAAGTGGCGAGGAGAATATCCTCTGAAGTGTTCCAGAACAACAGTTTTGTTTTTTTTAAATTACAGGTTTTCTACTGATGATGGCCACATAGTGGTCGAAATACGTATTTAGTAATTTAAATATTTTTTGTGGTTTAGGGTTTTTATTTAATTTTATTTAAATCGTGCCACAGTGTTCCTATAGATTATTACCAAAACAATAGTTACCTGGATACTATTACAAGATACGTCTGCCATCATTTCCATCTCGACTGCAGCTTGCTAGAACCCCATCTTGCCTTGCCCTAACCATATTCTCCAACAGTATCTATCCAACCATAACAGCACTCATCTACCATTTTAAATGCATCCAATTTCCCAGATGCTCCTCGACAAATACCATTAAATGTTGATGCACGCTCGATTTAACAACCCCTAATATTTATTTCATCTCCATGTGTACGTTCATTTTGCATAATTAGTGCAAAATCAAATTCAACCAAATTTTACTTACTGAACTTAGTTCACATATATCACTTTCTTAGCCATCAGATGGTTTTATGCTATTAAAACTTGTAGACTAACATTATCTTTGATCGAAGGACTCAGATAGAACTCGAAGAGAACTCTCAGAGATCGAATTAAAGAGAACCTCACAAAAACTTGCTGGAGTTTATATATTATTTCTCAACCCCCAAAACTTGTCAATACAAACATAGCCTTCCCCATAAAATGCTCAACGGTCTTCGCTTCTTATAACTACGCAATACAAACAAACACCAACGGCCACTATTTTTTAGAAATTTTGTAACGAGCACCCAAAATTCCGAGTAAAATCTTCCAACCGTCACTATTTTTCGAAAATATTTCCTTTAAAAGTCAATTTAACGCCCGCAACCCTCTCTTGTTTGACTCCTTGTCCCCGTATTTAAACATCTGTCGCCGATCACGTTGCGTCTCTCAAATCCCAATCTGACAAAATTAACTTACAATACGCCTCTAATGCAACAAGGGTTGTATCTATTCCTCTCTCCAACATACGCTTCCAACATCATTTCTCTTTTGCTTTCCACTCACTCATGTTTATATTGCCACCTCTTTGCTACGATTTCATTACCCTAACACGTGTTATACTCATCTCACTTGTATTCATTTTATCCCCTACTGCCTCTTTGTTTCTCGTTGGCAACTTGAACTTGTAACGTCCAACGGTTATCTACACACCTGAGCAATAAATCTAATATAATTGACGTCGCTAACCAACCCTAATTAGAATTTGCTGTTTGTTTGTTCAACGTTATCTCAGAATACCGGGAAATAAAGACGGTTAAATTCGTTTCTTAATTACATGTTATTAGAACAGTTTCGACAAACAGTTTTAAAACTTTCAATACCTATAACTGCCTCTTCGCTTTTATATACTATACTAAAATGGTTTCAAATGCTAGCGCTTTTAAAATTACACATCTTCTTTGCTGTAACTAAATACAAAGTTTAAATTAATACGGAATTTAGATGCTCGCTTCTCCTCTAGACAAATTTGAACTGTTATCTTATATACACTATCTTTACGAATATCTACACCTGAAGGGTTATGAAAATAAACTTTTCCTACGTATTCCCGTCGAATTACTAATTTCTAAACTACCTATTTAAAAAGCGTTTTCAAGGCGTACTTTGTTGTTATAAATGGTAGTATAACGAAATAAACTGTACAAATAACTACTAATATTATTCTAACCCCTCAATATCACAGTAATATATATATATATATATATATATATATATAATAATAATAATAATAATAATAATAATAATAATAATAATAATAATAATAATTACGTTAGTTTATATTCCTCTAGCAATTTGTGCCTAACTATTTTTGCTGGTTTCTGCTCCATTAACAATAATATGTTCCTTGTATGGATTACGTCTGGGCCTCATTGGCTTTGTGCATTCCTTGACTGTATCGAAAATTGCATCCTTGAATCTTCTATTTGTGCTTACTGCGCGCTTGGTCATTATGACTTACGTCGGTTCATCATGTATTTGGTATTGTATCATCTTCCTGAGAAGTCTAGCTTGAGTGCCGATTTGTACGGTACATCCAAGTGAGGTTCTTTTTGGTAAACGCATCACCGTTTTTAGTTTGATTAATGATGTGTTTAGCTGCGTGAGGTCAGCCGGATTAGCAGCTACACCTACTCTTATCTGTCATCTATTTTGCCGGTTTTACCATCGGCGTATAGCACTTTGTTGCTGTATATTAAGGTAAGTAGGCACCTTGCACCTTGCTTGTATTTGACAATTTTGTGCAAGATTATCTATCGTTGGAAATGTGTCTCTCAGTTTTTTTAGTTGTTTTATTCTGTTATTCATTCCACTATCACTTCCAGGTCCTGTTTATTATCCGCGATTATGCTTTTATTCGAACTGGCGGTCACTTTGTACGCTTCCTCTGACCACACTCTGTCAAACACTTATTTTATTTCTTTGATTTCTTTAACTTCCTTCCGGTTTTTCATAGTTGCCGTTGTTCCATCTTCTTCAATAAGTTTTGTTTGCGTGGCCACGTTTTTTACTGTCGTTTTCTGTTCGTCCTGTGCTTGAATTTTCCCAATTTCCTTGTTTAGATCTTGGAATTCTTTCAACAAGTTACCGACAAACACAAGGTTTATGTCGGTTTTCTTAACAAAATTTCTAAAGTGAGGGAATATACCTTTGATACCTTTTTTAACGTTTGGATTCTGTTTGATTTGATCTTCCAGACTCGCTGTGAGTTTCCAAACATTGCGCAATATTTTGTTATTGTTTCTTTAACCAGGCATCGCCTCTCTTGTTCTTCAGAACTTGCCTTTGGTGGCGTTACTTTCCTTCACCGATTGCTTTCTCCACACACGTACTTGTGTGAGAAATTCATTTATTGGTTTGACCACTATCAGTTATCATGCGGCTATATATTGCTGAGTTTAATCTGTTATTTGTATGTGCAGATTATTCGTCTTTGAGCATGATCTCGTTATCATCTTGATGTGTCTGGTAAAGAATTTGTTTTGGTGGTTGCCGCTTTCTCTCTCAAATGGATTTACATCAGTTTGTGTTAAGATTTTTAGCTTGATTTGGCTACACTATTTCTGAATAGCACTAAACAGCACACCCACGATGATATTAGGCGTTTGCCCGTTCGCATACTCCCAGTGTCGTCTTCATTACGTTTAATTGCGTTCCTTCGTTTCCAAAGCAGGTTGATTACTAACTGCATTATCGGAAGATTCCTCCGCAATCTGTGGGGCAGACTGCTAAAGCAGTAGGAGATCCTTCGGTATTTGCCGTACGGGAACCTCTCTGAGGACATTATTTTGACTTTCCATCATTTTATGTAAGTTGTAGTTTGCCGGCATACGATCCGGCAAAAGTGCAATATATCACCCCTTCGTCTTTTTTTTATTAGTAGTAAAAAAGAGACCCCTCTGCCATTGATATCCAAAGTATTACGGTCGGAAACAAAGAAAATTAAGAGAAAAGACCCTCATGCTCTATCCGGGCTTGGGGCTGGCAGTAGCAAGGCACGTATAACTCCTAATTAGCTATACTCGCCTTGCCCCAGGTGGATTACACCTAACTAATCCTAACCTAACATAAACTATCGTAATATAATATCGACTTAGTCCAACCTAAGCTAAACAAAAAAGAAATATTTTACACCAAAATAAAAAATTTTAATCGAATTAAACATACAAATCTCCATATTTACGGATAGCACGAAGTAGAGCCTGAAACGAATCGCGTTCATATTGATTATTGTAGCGACTCCAAAAGTACTAACTGAGATGTTCACAGAACGTCTCGTCAGGAGCGCATTTTCCATGAAAGTAGTCTTTAACTGCACCCCAAAAAACCCTCAATATGCTGAGTATGAGCACAAGTTGCGGATCTAAGAAGAAAAAAGCTCTAATAGCTAAAAATAACAAGAAAACAAGTCTTTGCAACGAAATTATGGGGATGCTCCATATCTTGATGCAAGAGGTCAGACTGAAGAAGGCCTAATTAGCTACGCTACACATCAGTGTCAATGGTCGGACGAAACTCGACGTGTTTCTCAATTGTCGGGAGTAAAGTTTTGCAAGTCTAACTGTTTTCGAGAGAAACAACCATTGGAAAGACCTCACTCCCTTCACAACAAAACCCGAGAACACAGTCATCTTCAATATGTCGTCCGCGGTTGTATTTACACTTCTCGAACTTGGCTTTGTCTATCTACACAATAACATTAGGACCATCAAGTCAGCTACCTTACTCTTTTTCACCAGGGTAGTGATCAACAATTCTCGTTCATATTTGTAACTAAAGAAATACTGAATGTATAATATGTAAACAACTAGAACGATAAACTAATCGTCTGGCGAACGAATCATTTGCAAGCCAAGGCTATTCATCTGTCGGGATATCCATGCTCAAGCAGGCTGGGCGAACCCTAAAATAGTTCTCGTCGTGAGTAATTTCATAGAAAACGCATATAAAATAATTAGTAAACTGCACAAAGAAAGCATTGAAACTTACCAAACTGCGTTGTGTGGCAAAAGGTGTGACTGCACGAACCAAATACCAGTTGCATCACGTCATTGACTTGCCTTTCTTTAGCGGAAATGAGTGTCTCAATGTCATCGCGTGAATGTTTGGCACGAGCATCAACCTGGTGATATCGGCATTTCTTTGTTATCGGTATCAATCTCTGTTGCACAGCCCAAGCATAACCAGCCTCTTTGGTTATTGGAAACCTGCGACAGTTCCAGATTGGTACGAAATTCTCCATGATTTAAATAAAACATAAATTAGTACAATAAAACATCAATCTAAGCATAAAACTTAGTAGAAAGAGCATAATCTCTGTCTCTAGTCGGCAGCAAGAACGAAAATGACGTCAATATATATGTTTTGAGGTTTCTATACCTTTACATGTTCGTTAAATGCTCTTTCTATCGGGCACAAAATATAACATTTTTTTGAGATTTGTTAATGGGGTCCCCTCTGTGGTTTTATATGTTATTCCAATAAATTATTGGAAATACATTATATGCACAGGGCTCATTCCAAAATATTTTTCTTTCTATACAAGTCAGATTGGAAATTGAAACCTCTTTAATTTTTAAGAGGGCACTTCTGCAAAAACTGCGTTCAGTAGACGAACCTCTATCAATCTAAGTCGATCTATAGTATGTCTAAAACGTGGGTAGTTAAAACCAAGTTGAACCTGCTTCTTTACTTTAAACCCTCTTCGGTATTTTTTTGAAAAGGTTTTACTAACTGGATACGGTTGTGCTAAAATTTAATATGATAAAAACGTTTATTGCTTTATTGTTATAGTTTAAATAGAAATGTCTTACAAACTTGCACGGACTTATTTCAAACGGAGAGATCTCTAAATAGCCTCCTCCTTCACAGCTTGTTGCAAGGTAAACGCAAATCTACATGTCCACCAGAGCTACTCAGTTGAGGTTGCAAGTGTTTTCATCAGCAAGGCGATCCCTGTCGAACACCAGACATAGATTGCAAAGAGCGAGAGGAGCGACACCGAACACTACCTTGATAACAACATTATCAGCCAATACTTGGACAAAAGAAGACGCTATAAAGAAATAATAAATACAGCCAAGAAACAAGATTACTTTTCATTCCTAACAGAACCTTACACGGACTACTGGAAATCCGAATCTCCACAGATTCTACCTTCTGCCCTTTGCACATAACTTCCCAACTTTTGTGACACACTTTTCATTCTCTTGGACGCTGCTATCGTCTCAATTGTCTATGATGTCCCATCACTTCCTCAGCAACCTTTAATCCATAACTCCCTCACGCCCTTGTAAACGACCCAGGCATTGATAGAGGTTTAGTTGTCATAGATTCCCTGACAACCAAATTAAACATGCATAAAGCCCCAGATTCATACCATATAAATAACTTTATCCTACAGAAATCTTGGCCATTCATACGCAAATCTGTGTTCATTCTTTCAAGAAATGCCTAACATCCGGAATGTTCCCGTATAGCCAAAAAGCAGCGTCCATAACTTTCATTTTAAAGCCCAGCAACCCACTAGACGATCATAAATTCTACCGTCCGTTTGCACTACTGCCCACCTTAGGCAAGTTTCTTGAAACAATCATCTTTTAAAAACTCGAATCCTACATAGACCAATATTCACTTCCCTCACCAAACCAACATGACTTCAGAAAATGTTATATTGCAAAGTAATCCATTTACTCCCTTACATACACGACCAAACCGTTCCAATTAAAGTACGTATGAACAGTCTTCATAGATTTCCTATTTGCATTTGACTTCCTTTAATGGTCAATGTTCTAAATAAACCCATATAAGCCAACTTTCCACCTAACATATTCCAGATCACAAAATCCTACCTAACCTCCCGATCAGCCACTTTGAAAACCAATTATCACACTGTTACCAAACCCCCTACCCAAAGATATCTGTAACGCTCTCGCTTTTCTCCTATTCTCTGCAACTTAGCCTTAAATTTTCTGCTCGATTTCGATGTTCCCTTACATATGCCGACGATCTAGTTTTCCTCATCCACGGCAACTTCCGCTCCTGTTTGGAACATACCGCTTCCAACCTCATAAGCAAACTCGAATCCTGGGCTCTTCTCAACAGGCAACCTAGTTCACCATCCAACTCCAAAATGCTACTCATAAAAGACTACTTCGATCTACGTAAAAGGCCAACAATCCGTATACTAGACACCCCTATAACATTTTTGCACACTGCAGCTTACCTAGATCTACACATCCACGCCCTCTAAAATTTCCTTACTCACCTTTCCAAACTCCGCACCAAAACAAAAATCTTCCTCGATACCCTTTATCAGTCCTTACCCTGTTTCGTCAGATTATCCAAATGCAACTGTAAAATCATCCTGCACCACATCGTAACTCTAATGATTAGATACGCTGCAGACTTCTGGTTTCCTCTAACTACTACGTTTACTAAATCTCATCATCCGCCCATTCCTTCTATGTGGCTTGAGAATATATTGTACCACCCTACACTCTCCCTATTTACACTAGCTTTGATTCCGTCCCTAAACATCTTCCAACACTCTATTGTCCAATTACGGAACCTCAAAATCCACCGCCCGGCCTGCCTGCACCTCAAAACGTTAACTTACGACACCTACAGCACTCAATCCCTTAAAGGTGCAAAATTCCTAATACAACTCTACAATCTATACACAGCAGGAGCACTGAACCTTATCCAACTCTAGTAAGCACAGCCTCAAAATATTTCCGTCCATTTCAAACATTTTTCAACATATCCCTTTATCCACCAGCATAGTAATCCACTTTCTGACCGACCACAAACACTTCCAGTCAAAATTACATTTCTTTATCATAACTCCTTCCTCATTTTATCCGTGGTTACGCTATCCGAATCTAAAACTCCTGCATATCTCATATACTCCTGTCCAAGAACAATCCACCTCTAAGTGCGTTTGAAAACATCAATTAACCATGATCACCATACCCCTCTTCCAAATATTAGCTTCTTGTTAACAAACTACCCAAAGAAACTCAACACCTTCCTTAAAGAAATCCTGTCCAGTGAACCTCCCTCTTGAATTAACCTGCGACAAAAACATACACCAACAGACACAGCCCTATTCTTGCACCTCAGCCTAATCATGATAATATTACACAAACCAACGAGATCACATTACACTAGAACTACACCACCCTTTCAATCAGCTTGAAGCAATGAACCCTAGAAGGTGATCGTGGAAGAAAAGAAGAGCAAAAAACAAGCACGTCTGTCAGGGAATTTACTGAGGCTTAATTAGAATGTACAAATTAGAATAGGACTTGGCCAAGATATAGTTTAAGACAATAAACGAACAAAAAAAAAGGTTAACAGGCATTTATTCTTGCATTAAAGAATTAATTAGTAGCAAAACTTATGGAATATTTTACAAAACATCTCTTTAATTTCTTGAGGTATAAAGGTGTCCGACGAAATAGATATTAAATTAACTTCTTAGTTTTCGAACTATATCGAAAACTTACACAATAATAAAATTGAGAATATTTGTTAGAATCTTTAAGAGAAGAAGGGTAGTTTAAGTTGAAGATTTCAAGTGGAGTCAGTTTATTCACAAACCTTGGAAAAACATCAGACAAAACTTTGTTTGGCCAAGTTTACGTTACAACTTTAAAGTTGGCGTTATATTACTTTTAAAATCAAATCGATCTAGTCTATGCACCTAAGTTTGCTGGGCATTGTTGGATAATTATAGTATTTTCTGAAGTACCCTTTGCAATTTCTCACCCACGTACTGATTACAAAACTTCGCTATAGTAGAAAACATAAAACTGAAGGCAAGCAGATAGTCGCAAAGTTGCTACCAACTTTGCCATACTTTACGCAAATAAAATATCAGAGAACGTATCGATCTCGAATGCAAGGATATGCGCACTACGTGATACTGCACAGTGCTTTCTAGAATCATCAACTCTGTTTTTTAGATTAATAGAAGCTTGTTCAACAAAATAAAATACTTATAACCAGCTGTACTATCACTGTATGAATAGTTCTTCTATAGAAATATGAATATAAGAAAACGTGCGCAATTATCGGAATATCCTTTATTTCATGGAAGTTACATACCAATGTTCGGAGAATGAAAAATATAGTTGGAGCTTTTGAAAGTGAGAGTGCATCACAAGCATAAAATACCTTTTAGTAAACATTTGTATGGATAATTTAAATTGGTCATGTATAGAGCATTCGCCAGTTGAATTCTGATTCTAAGAAATATATATTTCTTCTCAAGCGTTACTAATCACATATTACAACCAATGTTGCTGCATTTGGTACCTTATTTTTATCATACTTTTGGCAGATTATAAAAGCAAATTTTGTATTAATAATTAAAAAGAAACTACGACGGTTACTTTAATTTTTTCGTTGAAACACCAGAGTTTTAAACAGTAGAACTATACTATACTGAAATTGTTAAGTGTGAAAGTGTGCGCAAATCATATATATATATATATATATATATATATATATATAATATATATATATATATATATATATATATATAAATATATATATATATATATATATATATATATAATATATATATATATAATATATATATATATATATATATATAATATATATATATATAAATATATATAATTATGCAGATATTTGTGGGTTATAGGTCTCTAATAAAAGTATACTCTTTTTATACCATCTGAATTTTCGAGTTTATTTTTACTCTTGATCACAGATTTCTAGAAATACACGTTGTATAAACACATATCTTAAAACAAATGTATACTTACAATATGTGAGATTAAAATTAATTGGCATGTGTATAGTAAAACATTTTAAAATTTCTGAACTGAACACTGACTGGCAAATACATATATAAAATTAATATAAAATTAAACGTCTTTACAGAACATGTATACTAAAATAAGGTTGAACTACATTTATATTAAAAATATTTTTCATTGTATGTGATTATGGACGGTATATGCTAATGATGATATCAGGTCTGCAGGTGTATGTATTAATATCGAAGTATTGACTATGCATGTGTGTCTAACCGAATGTGTATGTGTAGTTGTGTCTGAAGGTGCGAGTGTGTGTATAGAGGTATGGGTATGCGTATGTATGTGCAATGTACTGTGTTATGTGCACTCATTAGGACCTAACGTTATAGATGTGTTTTTTTTCTCTTAATTTTTTTTTTTATTATTTGTATTAGTTGAAGTTTAACAAATACGTGTATATGGAACTTAGGTTGCAAATATCTGTTTTTTTGTTCATACTATTGGGACAGTTGTATATATGGCACATTTCTTTAAAAATTCGTTTAGTTGTTAACTTTTCAGTTTCCAATATTTTGGCATCTTTGAAATCCATAACATGATCGTTTGTTAAAGCATGTGTAGATAGGGCACATGCTTGTGGTTTTCTTTTGATATCTCTCTTATGTTGAGTGCACATAACACAGTACATTGCACATACATACGCATACCCATACCTCTATACACACACTCGCACCTTCAGACACAACTACACATACACATTCGGTTAGACACACATGCATAGTCAATACTTCGATATTAATACATACACCTGCAGACCTGATATCATCATTAGCATATACCGTCCATAATCACATACAATGAAAAATATTTTTAATATAAATGTAGTTCAACCTTATTTTAGTATACATGTTCTGTAAAGACGTTTAATTTTATATTAATTTTATATATGTATTTGCCAGTCAGTGTTCGGTTCAGAAATTTTAAAATGTTTTATTATACACATGCCAATTAATTTTAATCTCACATATTGTAAGTATACATTTGTTTTAAGATATGTGTTTATACAACGTGTATTTCTAGAAATCTGTGATAAAGAGTAAAAATAAACTCGAAAATTCAGATGGTATAAAAAGAGTATACTTTTATTAGAGATCTATAACCCACAAATATCTGCATAATTATTAAACTTGTAGGTCGTAAAGTCTAGATATAAATATATATATATATATATATATATATATATATATATATATATATATATATATATATTACTTTACCCCAAATTTACCTACCTATACTTTGTATGTGGTAGTATCTAATTTGTCAATGTAAACTATAACGGCGCCACAACAAAAGAATGATCGGAGCTTCTATTTTCAAGACCTCCTTTTATTGCAAACTACAAGTTTGCCAAATTCAATCACCACGGCTATAAAAACTCTAACTTCTTTAAGAATACAATCAATCTCAGGGTAATTAATAATTTAATTGTAAGATAGAATGTATCTTGTGCGGGTTCCATACAAGATAAATCCTATTTCAGAATTTCTAACAAACACCAGTTGTAACTTATAACTCAATGTAATATAAAGTTTTGTTGGTTAGTGTGTTCAATGATGCAACTTTTAAACAAGTGTTACTGTTTTTTATTTTTGAAATTTTTATACCTGTAGTTGCGTCCAGCTGATGTAGTCGTCCTTACAATCGCCTGGTTGTATTTTGAATTTCCGCACGTATCGACTCTACAAGAAATATGGTTTGTATTAGTATTGAATTGTTTTAGATTAGTAATTAAATGCTTTAAAATTGATACTACTTATTCTTGACGTAATGTGATCCGCTGTTGATCCTTTTACTCAACTTCGCCTTCTGTACTTCTCTCTTGTTAAAATTTTCCAATAAAACGCCGCTACTCTCCCATAAACTGTGACTTCTAAATTGCAACCAGCTACACCTAAACTTGAGCTCTGCTATGCTTTCTTGATTATTTTCTATTCAGGTTGAGCGCTTTTCTTCGTATAGACTCGTTACTCAGCTTAAACTGCTTTTAAAACTCTTAATAATTTTCGAGTTCACTATAATTTTAATTAAATAAGAAATGAAAAGTGTTCTATATAAACTGCTTTATTTTCAAAAATTAATTGTTCACTAATCAACAATCTTCCATATCACCATGGTTTCTGCTATCTTTTGTTTTTTTAAAAACCAATGCCCACTATTTTAATTGTAAATGCTTCAAACTGCTGTCTTGATCAACATGATCAGACTTCAAATCCACACTGGTTTTATACTTTACATTTTTTAAATGACATGGTTCTAAATATTTGATTTACAATAATAATAACATATTAAATTTACAACACAATAACATAATACAAGCGTTTTAAAAAAAACTAACTACATTTTTACATCAATATTTACAGATACAAGTTTTGGATTATATTCATTTTAGCTACATGCATCATTTACATCTTTGTTAATTCAGGGTTTTAGAGTCTTCCATCACTGGACCTGGTATGCTTGAGTGAGATCTACAGCCACCAACAACTTGGAGTTGTATCATTGAACCAAACCAACTTTTTTTCTAAATACAAATGTACAACTGAATAAAAACTGCAATAGCTCAACATTCCTAAACTTATTAATACTTTTTAACCCCCTGCCCTTACAATATATATATATATATAAATATATATATAATATATATATATATAAATATATATATATATAATATATATATATCATCATCATTAGGTCTTCAGTCCTAGAACTGGTTAGACGCGTACCATCATTGTTCCCTATTCTGAACTAACCTACAGATTTCCCTGAAATATGCACAGTTTGCATCTATAACTGTCTGATCTAGGTCTACATCTACCTCTTTTTCCTATCTCTGCTTGTAATATATCACATACTATTCCCCAAAAATGCCTTATAACGTATTCCGCCCTACTATTTCTCTTTTTCCCCAGATATCCTTGTTCCCCTACTATTTCTGTAACTTATTTGTTATTATCTTTGTCTGTCCATGCTATCGTCCTCATACATCTGAAGCACAGCATTTCAAAAGGCTGCTACCGTTTTTCTGTCTGCGTTTCAGACTGCCCGTATTTCCTAGGCATACTGTGCTGTGCTCCACATATGATTTCAACAATTTTCTTCTTATTCTATGTTTGTTGTCTTTCCTCATAGGCGGCGTTCTTTCTTGTTAGATGCAGTTCGATCACTTTCTATTGTTTTACAGTTACATGCCTTATTTCTCCTACCTTCAATGGTTGTGAAGGAGGTAAGCAGCCTGTGGCTGCCAAGTTCCCCAACACTTAACCATTTGGCGATTTAATATATTTTCCAATTTATCTTTTCGCACAGTCAACATTAGTTGCAGGTATTTCGCAACCAACAACTAGTTGTTTATACTAATCATCAGATTTATCTGCGCTTATTTTTTCGTCATTAGGTTTTCCGTCTCAAAACTGGTTGGACACGCACCTGCACTTATTTATATTCTGAGCTAGCCTACCTAGTTCCTAAAATTCTCACACAGCATGTGTATTCAGCTCGTTCCCTTTCTATTGTTTTCTAATTTTATACCCTATTTTACCGAGATTCAGTGAAGGAGGTTAAGCAACCTGTGGCTACCAAGATCCCCAACACTTAGACATTTGCCGATATAATGGTTTTCCAGTAAATCCTTTCACACACTTAACATTATTCGAGAATATTGCCCAACCAATTCTTGTAGTTACTTATAATAATCATGATGTTTAAGCACAGTTATCTTTTCGTCATTAGTTTACCCATCTTGGGATTGGTTGGATGCGTACCTCCATTGATTTCTATTCTGGGCTAGCCTACACATCTCCTGAAACCTCTACAGCCTACATCTTTTACTATCTGTGTGCAGTAGTCTAATCTAGGTCTGCCTCTTCTTCTCTTTTTTCCTATCTCTGCTTCTAATATATTCCGCACTATTCCCTCATGCCGTAGTATGTGGCCTATCATTCTATCTCTCCTATTTTTTACCGTTTTCCACATATTTCTTTCTTCCCCTACCATTTTAGTACCTCTTCGTTCTTAACTTTGTCTGTCCATGATATCTTCATCATACGCCTGTAGCACCACATTTCAAAGGCTTCTACCTTTTTCTTGTCCGCTTCTCCTATTGTCCAGGCTTCACAGCCGTACAGTGCTGTGCTCCACACATATGTTTTAAGCAATCTTTTCCTTGTTTCTATGTTTGTGGTCTTTGAGCACAGTAGTTGCTTTTCTTGTTAAATGTAGCACGACCTTGTGCTAATCTTTGTTTTATATCTTTGTGCTTTTCCCATCTTGCGTTATTTGACTTCCTAGGTAGCAGAAATCCTTAACCTCTTGTAAGTTCGTGTTAGATACTTGTATTCTTGTTTTTGATTTATTTTCCCCACCTTTGCAAACTAGAACTTTAGTTTTAGTTTTGTTAATTTTCATACCATATCTCTCTGTCAGAACCGTTTCCATTTCATTAAGAGCAGCTTCTAACTCTTCCTTGCTAGACGCTAATACCGCTATATCATCTGCAAATCTAAGCATATCAATTTTTGTCCCTGCATAGTAATTCCAAATGTCTTCCTGCATTTGACAGTATTCATTGCCTCTTCTATGTACAAGTTAAAGATCAATGGGGATAGGGCACATCCCTGTCTCACCCCTTTCCTAATGTTTACTTCTCTACGTTCCTGCTCTAATTCTATTACTGCTGTTTGCTCTTTGTATAAGCTATGTACTATTCGTCTATCCCTATAACTCATTCCAATCTTTTGAGTATTTCAAACATTTTTTCCAATTTACATTGTCGAATGCTTTTTCCAGATCTACAAACCCTATATACATGCTTTCCCCTTTTCTATTGTTTCTCCATTATCACTCTCAGAGCTAAAATAGCCTCCCGCGTTCCCTGTTTCGCCTAAACCCAAATTGGTCTTCTCTAGTATTTCTTCAGCTCGTTTTTCCATTCGTCTTTGCACAATTCTAGTTAATATTTTTGACACGTGTGCTGTCAAACTTATTGTTCGAAAATTTTCACATCTATCCGCGCCTTTCTTTTTGGTATAGTTACTATGATGCTACGTTTGAAATCTTTGGGTATCTCGCCTGTCTCATACATATAGCTTACAAGTTGGAAGAGACGTTCTGTTACTGCTTGTCCAGCGGCCTTTAGAGTTTCTGCTTGCACCTTATCTGTACCCGGCGCCTTACCATTTTTCAGACTCTTTAATGCTAATTCAAACTCGTCTCGAAGTATAGGATATCCCAAGTCATCATTTTCAATGTCTGATTCCTGTTCTAATGCAGTTAGTTCCTCTCCTGCATATAAATTCTCTATATATTCTTGCCATCTACTCACTTTCTCTACGTTTTCTATAATGACGTTTCCTTGTGCGTCCCTTATATTTTTACTATACGGTTTTATATCCTAAAATTCATTCTAATTAATTTGTATGCTTCGTCTGTCTTTCCTATTTCCATCTTAGTTTGTACCTCTTTGCACTTTTCATCAATCCATTGTTCTTTAGCTTTCCTGCATTTTCGAATAATTTCCCATTTTATGGCTTTGTATCTTTGTTTTCCTGTTTCGTCTGATTTATTTTTGTATTTTCGTCTTTCTTCTATTAAATTCACGATATCCTTTGTTATCCATGGTTTCTTATTTTCTTTTGTGTATACCCCAGAATATCTCTGGCCGCCATGTCTAGGCTGGATTTAATTTTATTCCATTCTATTTCTACTTCCTTAGTTTCAGATATTTTCCCGATATCATTCAGCAATTCATTTGACTTTTTCGAATCTTACTTGAATATCTTTATCTTTTAGTTTCTCTAAGTCCAAGTGCCTTTTTCCGTTCCTTTTTTTCAGATTTTTAAATTTAAGTGCGGCCTTCATAATTACGATGTTGTGGTCCGTATCTATATCTGCTTCTGGGTAGCTTCTACAGTCTTTTACTTGATTCCTAAACCGTTGTCTAACAAGAATGTAATCTATTTGATATCTTCCTATATCTCCTGGCATCTTCCACGTATATCGTCTTCTAGCATGATGTTGAAATAATGTGTTTGTGATAATTAAATTGTTCTTGTCGCAAAATTCTACCAGCCTATTTCCCTGTCGTTTCTCGTGCCTAAACCAAATAAACCTACTACCGCTCCTTCCCTACCCTCACCTACCACGGCATTAAAATTAAATTTTCATGTCCTTTTACGTATCTTAATATGTCTTCGATATCTTTGTAGATGGCTTCTACCTCTTTGTCACTGTAGCTAGAGGTGGGCATGTATACTTGTATTATTACTGTGTTTACCGGTTTAGATTCTAATCTAACCATGAGTACTCTTTCGTTCTTTTGTAAGTAATTTTCACACAGTATCCTATCTTTTCCGCATAACTATCCCCACACCCAAATTTCCTTCCTCTGCTCCTGTATGAATTACCCTGAAGTCTCCACTCCAAAATCCCCTGCCTCTGGCCACCAAACTTCGCTGATCCCTACTATGTCTAGTGATAACCTATTCATTTCGATTTTTAGGTTCTCTAGCTTACCTACTTGCTTCATACTTCTAACATTCCACGCTCCGACTCGCAGAATGTTCCCTACTCTTATTTTTAACTTTCCGATCGCATCCTCCGAAGTAGTCCCTCCCGGAGATCCGAATGGGGACTATTTTAACTCCGGAATCTTTTACCCCAGAGAATGCCATCATGTTTGTATCAATTTAAGTACGCTGTGTACTTGGGAGATTAATGTGGTGGTTTCCGTTGCCTTCCACATCGCGGTAGTGTGTCTTAGACTGCCATACCGACCCTATGGTCTCTGCCAATCTAAGTACCGAAAGAGCCGCTGCCCTCTTTCGGGGACCTGTCTTAGTCTGGTTCCTCACTAACGACCCTACTACTTTGGTTGGACCTGTAGTTTGGCTCTTTAGCTCATTAGAACACGCAAGCCATTTTACCTGTTCTAGTAATTTAGAACTTCGGCAAGGTGCAGGTCCATTCGAAATGGATATATATATATATATATATAATATATATATATATATATATATATATATATATATATATATATATATATATATATATATATATATATATATTGTGATATTATGTGATATGTATGAGATTTGAACCTTGGCGCACTGAAGTACCACTCAGATATAGACTTCTAGTTCGTAAAATGATTGATGAAGGAGAGGGTGAGGGCAGTTACTTGTTAAAGATATTTAAAATGATAATTTAAGAGAAAAGGAGGTTTTAAGATTTCAACTTGGGTGATGGTGATTTCATAAAGTAATTTTGAAAAGTTTGTGCCAATGAAGTGAACTGCTGTTGTTTGTATATCATAAAATTTGTGTTAAAATATTTAAAAGGAAACTTCACTGCCATGTGAATATGTACGTAAAGCCTAAAAAAAGTCAAGTAGTATGTTTTTATTAGATTTAAGTTAGTTATAAGATGTAGAAGTTTTATTTACTTTTCAGTATATAGTTGTAAGTCTTATTATATCATTTGAATTTCACTTGTTGTTAGGATTAAAATATCAATTTATAAATTTTCGGCCAATGACATTTGTATATTAGTTTACTCCAAATTAGAATTTGACAAGAGCAATAAGATCTATTAATAAAAAGTTGGATCATAGAATGTTAGTTGGAAAAGAATTGTAAAAGAGTAGGCTGGTTTAATGTTTGAAGGGGCATCTCCATAGAGAAGTGACAGTTGTTGAATTAAATAATAAAAAAGTGTTGTTAAAGAATTTTTAAAAGGGAGTTGTTAAAAAATTAAAAAGGGAGTTGTTAAAATAAAAATTAAGAGAAAAAACTGATTTAAAAAAAACTGAAAAAGAACTTTACAAACTATAGAACAAAAAGTATAATCTTTTTTTGGTGACATTTTACGAATTGTATACCTCTTATTATTGTAATCTCCTACATAAAATTCAACATATGAAAATTGTAATTGTGATATTCAAAGTATAAAGGAACTGTTGATATTAAAAAGTGATAAATGCAAGAGTCCTTGTCATTGTCTTATTATTGACCATTAATTTCTGGGAGTATTTTTGTGTAGACAGAGGAGTTCCAAAGTGGTGCTATCAGAACGCTGGAATTGCTGAACTTTTGGTGTCGAACACGGTGTTGATTTCCCGGAGCTGAGTTTCCTGATAAGACCAACGACGATAAGTATAAGTGTCTCTAAAGAATTTTTGGCGTACCTAAAACCCTAAAATAAAAGGCGTAAATTCAGTAATACAAATTTTTAAAACGTACTTATCCACAGGTATTAAGAACCCACATCAAGTTCGAATCGTCACCGTAGGCAGTGGAGCTTCATTGTTCAGCAGCAAGACATTTCATTGGAAGTTCAGGTTGTATTATTATTTTCACTGTCATAATTTAAACACTTAATCCATTATACTCGATTGAAACCTTAATTTATTAACAAATATAAACTGTTTTACTGTGCGTATTTTTCAAGTAACTGTTTACACTGTCACTTTTAGAAATTGCTTTAGTAGAATTAACTAGAGGTCATTTGATTGGCAGTGTCACATACATCTGTATATGGTTCAGAACTCACGCTGAATGCAGATATAGATTTTTTCACAAAATTAACCTGAGATAAGAGTTTCATTGGTCGAGGCGCAGATTTAAAGACTCATTAGAAAAGTTAACAAATTAATTAAAGAAAGGAAATTATAGGGCAATTTGGTGCATTGCTAATTTGCTCATATATTATAATTATCAATCCGAAAAGGGGGGGTTATATTATAATATATATTATTATGAATGTATAATTGGATGAAAATGTAATTAAATCTAAGGGTTAAAAGAATAAATGATTTCACAGATAAAAGTTGTGTCGGCCTTTTAAATACTTATAAACAGCGGCTAATCTTTCCTGGTAGTACCGCAACCTTAATTACATGTATGTATTTAACCACGCTGCAAAATACTCTACTAACGATTTATTTCTGTAAAATTAAATAAAAAAAAATTTTGTTTATTTATGCCACGGCTTTTGAAACTCACTCAGGGATTATTGTATCTAGATATTTTACTCTGTAAGAAAACGTGGGTTCTTTGTCATCTTACAGGTACATTAAACACATTCGCATAAAGCGTCGTCTAGTTAAAACCACTTAACCTCTCGTAGTGCATATGTGGCGTTGTTATTTTCAAAGATTGATAAATATAATCACAAATGTATAATTTAGATAAACGTTTGAGATTCAAATTACTAACAAATAACTTTAAATGATGTATATATATATATATATATATATATATATATATATAAGGGTAACTTCAAATACCTGTAATTCCTCCAAAGGTGCTTGAGTTTCACATGGGCCTTGTTACAGGATAACAAATCGTCTTGCGAACGCTTGCAGTTAATACCTGTTAAAAGTAGGTTTTAGTTTTATGTTCTTATTACACTCAATCTATTTTAGGTTCTACAGCTAATAAAATAATAACTCGGCAACATTATACTTAGAATCCGCTAGACGAATATGTATTCCTGCAATACTCCACCACATATGATAAAACGTAGTCTTGTTAGACTGGGAAACCACTGTAACTTATGCGAAACTTTCTGATGCTATTTTTACCACCACTAAAGATGACCTTGGGTTTGCTATAACTGGAAGCACTCTTCTTTAGTGCACTTGGTTGTATAACCCTTTTATTTTTATACGATACACATTTATTTTCCACAAACATTAACTTCTTTATAATATTTCTACTGTTACACGTCGATTAAATAAAAAAGATAAACTTCTATTAGATATATTAATTTTTTATTACATATATTTTTACAAGCTTCATGAGCAAAAACATCTATTCCTTACACAAATTCAAAATCAACAACTTATTTTTTAAAACCATTACCTAGGAGATAGTCTCTAAAAAATTTTCTTGCCTACTATATACCAATGTTTAAGAAGTACATTCATTATGTCATTATTATTTATTCCTAATTCCTATTTTGGAACAGATCCTTGTGTCACTTACATTAATTGATCATTGGTTGACATTTCACAAATCTTACCATTACTTTATGATAACTAACATGCTAAATTCAATTCTTTTTCAGATATTATGGTTCATTAATTAATTAATGACATACAGTATCCATCAAACAGTTACAAACATGATATATGTAATAAACCGAAACACCTTCAGTTGGAATTACACTAGATAAACGTTTTATTGAAGAACAGTTAATCAAAATGCTTTTTTCAAATCTCAAACGCTTCGCCACGAGTAAATAGAATTTTAGCCTAGTTTAACAAGTAATTATTTATCAATTCTTAGTTTATTGTAGTGTTTTAAATTTTAGAAAACATCGACAGGCGTGGTAAATTAATGTGTTTACGCTCAGATATATATATATATATATATACTGCTGTGATATACTCCTGTGAATGCGGGAACTGGGTCCTTTCAACAAAAAAATTCTAGTCCCACCGATTGGGCGTCATAAACTGCTGTGATCCTGGTTTCGCTTCAGCTGCTCACCTAATTTTATAAACCTCCTCATTCATAAAATTAAACAACACATTCCTACCACAAACATCAACGTCAACTCTATTTACATCAATATTCACAATACATTAAAATTTCAAGATTAAAATTCAGCATAAATTTCAGTTTTAAAAGAATTTCAAGATTAATTTTATTATCATTTTAACGTGCATCCAGAATTAAAGTCCTTGTAGGATGCCTACTAATTAATATAACAATATATGCAGAGTAAAAGGAGCATCTACCACCCTTTACGTTAATTAACCAGGTTCGTCTAATTGAGCTCAAAGACATACCTAAAATTTCATCATAATCCAAAACATCAATACTAAATACCCCTTTCTACTTAAACAAGCAAATTTCATCTTAACATTAAAATTTTATGGTTAGTACAATTTCACTAATGTCCATTTAAAGTAAATCAATTATCAAGTAATTCAACACACACAAAAATATCAAACAAAATAGTATAATAAAGTTATTCAACACACACCAAAATGTCAAACAAAATAGTATAATTTACCTGAAGGTTACTGTCCTCGTAGCTTTAATGTACATCGTCCCTTTAGTTAATCACACCATTCCAACAGGATTATATTTACGGCTTCTAATTCTCAACGCTTTTAAAATTTTCTCCATCACCATTTATTTAAAGTTGTTTCGGGGCTTTTCCGGATCTCATCTGTGTATATCTGACCCTTGTTTCGTGGATCCAGACACGTATTTGAACCATTTAATTATTAACACCCCCGAAAAATAGCAAAGAAATTCATGCGTCTTTCACCAATATACGCCAAAACTGCCTACTTTTGTGTATACATTTGTCGTTGTAAATTTTGCTAATTGGTACAGTGATACTAAATTTTATTACCTTGTATCTAAGTGCACTGAAGTACATTCATGTTAGCACGTAAATAACAAACTATTTTGAATCACTAAAATATACGAGCAAACTTTAAATTATTTTATCAAACTAAAATGCACTGTTTAACATCTTCAATCAAGTCGCGGATGTAAGAGCTTTTAACGCATCGAATAGTCAAAAGTCTAAGAGGCCTTGTTTATATTCACCTCGGTATATATAGCAAAAGCCTGTCTGTCGGTCTGTTCCCCAAAACGGGTAATTCTAAAGAATTTCTCATGCCATGTTCCCAGTCCGTCGCTCGCGCGTCGGTTTTTACGAATTTTTCACTCGCCCCATTTAAATCTCAGAAATTCACACGGCACGCAAACATGTCCGAGAAAAACTAATTAATTTTGTACAGAAATTGTTGTTTCTACCTCTGATATTTGCATCCTATTTTCAACCAATTGTGACCCTCGTGACGTTGCTTAAATCACGCCTTTACTATATGTGTCTTTGCTTGACGCATTTCTCTTTCCTTTTCTAACCTGTTCGTATTGGTGCAAATTGATATTCCTTATTATCGATTATTTCAGTCCATGTGGACTATCTGGGTTAAATAACCCCGTATCGCACCTTCCCGTGAATATTAAGCCCCGGTTTCTCCAAGATTCTCTGAAACCATTTGTTATCTACACAATTTTCGCCGCACGTGATATTTAAACTACGCAGGTGTTCAAAATAATATTAATTCTCAGAGCTTTATTTTCTGGTATTATAATCTTGGATTTTCACAGACTTTTATGCTTATTATTAATAATGGTTTAATTAACTCCAATTAAAATTGACTTCTATCCTTTCATTTTTAGCGAATACAAGTTAAATATTAATTATTATGTGTACACTTTGTTTTACTACCGGTTACTTAAAATAGGGTTAATTAATATAAATTTTGCACGTACTTTCCATTTGTTTCTTTATTAGGAATAAATAAATTACACGCAGAGCTTTTTTAATACTGTTTCTTTTGATATAAAGCGTCTTGTACATAATTTAAATTTCTTAATTTTACTGAAACGACCGCATTTATTTATGCTTCAAGGTTTTAATAAAGCGTATTATTTAATAAAATTCCTTATACACGGTGATTAAAATTATTTGATGTGATTATTTAATTTTCTACCCTGGTCTAAATATGAGTATTTTCCCCCTATTTGAATACAAATAATCCCACTTATTTGAATGCAAATATAAAGCATTTAGACCAAAAAAAAATTACAAAAAAAATTACCTATCTCTCTCTACCCTTATCTATCTAACTTACCTACTTTGTCTCCAATTCAAAAAAAATATTTACACCTATCCTATATCCCTATCCTATTCCTAACTCTCACCTACTGCTATAAACTGAAATTATCCCTAACTTCATCCTACTTATCCATCTTATCCTATATACATCCTATATACCTATCCTATTCCTAACTTTTAACTAATCTTCACTATGAAATATCTACACTTAACCTATCTTATTTTCTTCCTACATTTACTCTTTATTCCCATCCTAAACCTATTTCTAATTATCTCCCATATTTATCCTATACCTAACTTTATTTTCTATAAACACTTACTTCTACTCTTCTATCTACACCTATTCTATCATTATCCTATTTAAATCTAACTCTCTTCTTGACCCTCCAAGTCTTTCGTCTCACCATCCTAATACTCTTCATCCCTATTTCTCCCCCTTCTATATCTATACTTATCATCCCTATTATCTCACATACAATAAACTTATCATCCTTATTATCCTGACTCTTAAATATTGCTTCTTCTTCAGTCTCTACACTTGTCTGTTTCCTATTTATTATTATTTTCTTTTCTGCCGACAAACCAAACGATACTACTTTAAAATTATCGATTTTTCCCTCTACGGAAACTCCTATGTACCTTCTAGAATGCTTGTGTAATGGAATCCGCCACAATGAATTCCTTAAATCTACTTGATTAAAAACAAACTTGCCATCTTTACTTAATTTCGCCTTCACCTGCTCCTGATATGCTGCTTCTACCCCCACTACTTCTGCATGTTTTTGTATTAAAGCTTGAACCTCTACTCTCCTATCCTCTGGACATCTTATCGTGTTGATCTGTTTAACTTCATCATCCTCTAACTCTACTACATTAATACTAAACCCCGTGTCATCCTCTGTGACTTCATAACTGCCCTTCCATGGCACTACCCTATCCTTAATCCTTACTACCTTCCTTTCCATATCTATTAAAACCCCTAACTTCATCATACAGTCAACACCTAAAATGCTCTGAAACTTCAGTCCAGGTACAATTACAAACTCCTGTTCACAGCTTAAACCTCCTATATCTATCCTAAGCACCACAACACTATTTACTACAGCAAACTTCTTTTATTTGGAGCTACTAAATGGCTACGCTTTATAGGCATAATTCTATCACAAACCTTATCCCTAATTTTGCTGACGAATTCCTCCGATATTAAACTCGCCTCTGCCCCTGTATCAAGTAATACTTCTACATTATTTTCAAAAATTTCTAAATTAATAATTGGCAAACATAAATTTTCCTTAGTTTCTGGCTCTACTTCCTCCTCAATTTTGAAAAATTCACGTGGATGTTCATATACATTTACACTGAAATCTAGTGGTCTGTCGCGTTCTAAAAATCCTGTCCAGGTCTGTTTTTCCTACTCGGTCCTGGTCTAGCCGTCACCTCAGCGTACGTCCTAGGCGTTTCCACTCGTTCCGTGTCTGTATTAGCAGTCCTGCTCATGTCTGGTGAACTATTCATTCTGGTAGGTCCAGGTCTCGGTGCAGGTCCCCTTCCTAAACTATTACTCCTAACGTATGGTCGTCTCTGTTCCCAATTCTGTCGCTGGTATCCGTAACTATTCCCCCGTCTAGCATAGTTGTCCCGTCTATTGTCAAACCTAACTGTGTTGATCTGTCTTTCCCTATTTTCCCGAGGTCGTCCACTACTTACGTCGTCGTACCTCTGCAGGTATTCTAAAAACATTTCTCTGTCCACTATGTTCTGTAGTGCTACGTGCTGTCTTATGTCTACCTCGAAGTGTCGTGATAAATACTTAATAATTTGTCGGTCCGTCAGTGGTGGGTTCAGTTGCTTTGCTATGCTATACTTGCGTATAGCATATTGCTCCTACTTCCTGAAAATTCTCCTTAAATTTCCTGTGATTAAGTCGTCTCGTACCTGGTCTTGTCTGTGGTCACTCCAGTAGTGCTTTAAAAATTTGTTTTCAAAGTCCTGATACGTGTCTATGTCCTGTCCTACTAAATTGTACCACGCTTCCGCATTGTCCTTTAATAAAGCCTTTATCGTATTTAGTTTAGTCTGTTCGTCAAATAAATTTCCCACTAGATTTCTTACACTGATAATAAAAATTTGTGGATTTACCCTGTTATCGCCATAAAACTTCATGTGTTGGTCCAATGATACTCCACCTGTAGAAAATCTGGGACCATCCCCCGTTAAATTTGACATGTTGTATTTGATACTACTAACTTCGCGTTCTACCCTGCCTAACTGATCCCTACATGAGTCCGTTACTTCAGTCATTTTTACATTAATCTCTTCTTCACAAAAAATGCGTACTTCGGACTTTAAATGTCCCATTTCCTGTCGAAGACCTGCAATTTCACGCTCATTTTTTTCAACTCTATTTTCTACTTCCCCCAGTTTCACGGTAAGACTATCTTTAAATTCTGTAAATTCTTTAGTATTTTGTTCGATTTTCCCACTTATCTGTTCTAATTTTCGGTTGGACTCCTCCCTCGCTCTATTAGATTCATCGCTTAGCTGTTATAATTTTCTGTTGGACTCCTCCCTAGCTAATCGCATTTCCTCTAACATTCTCATCATTAACTCATTTCCTTGATCCCCTGATTCCGTCCTCGACTGATCTCTACTGCCTCCAGCTTCTTCCATTTTCGAAATTTTCTCACACAATGCACTATCGTCACTTCCAATTTCCACTCCTTGACTCCTTAACCACTCCTTTCTCTGCATACGTTCAAATCACTCACACACACTCTAAAATACTCCTAAATTTATACACACACAAAAACTCTCTCTCTCAGATCGCCAGTTTCCTGGAATAAAATCACAAAAATTTTATTTGGAACTCGAGCCCTCACGTTGTGGTCGCCATATACTGTGAAATACTCCTATGAATGCGGGAACTGGGTCCTTTCAACAAAAAAATTCTAGTCCCACCGATTGGGCGTCATAAACTGCTGTGATCCTGGTTTCGCTTCAGCTGCTCACCTAATTTTATAAACCTCCTTATTCATAAAATTAAACAACACATTCCTACCACAAACATCAACGTCAACTCTATTTACATCAATATTCACAATACATTAAAATTTCAAGATTAAAATTCAGCATAAATTTCAGTTTTAAAAAGAATTTCAAGATTAATTTTATTATCATTTTAACGTGCATCCAGAATTAAAGTCCTTGTAGGATGCCTACTAATTAATATAACAATATATGCAGAGTAAAAGGAGCATCTACCACCCTTTACGTTAATTAACCAGGTTCGTCTAATTGAGCTCAAAGACATACCTAAAATTTCATCATAATCCAGAACATCAATACTAAATACCCTTTCTACTTAAACAAGCAAATTTCATCTTAACATTAAAATTTTATGGTTAGTAGAATTTCACTAATGTCCATTTAAAGTAAATCAATTATCAAGTAATTCAACACACACAAAATATCAAACAAAATAGTATAATAAAGTTATTCAACACACACCAAAATGTCAAACAAAATAGTATAATTTACCTGAAGGTTACTGTCCTCGTAGCTTTAATGTACATCGTCCCTTTAGTTAATCACACCATTCCAACAGGATTATATTTACGGCTTCTAATTCTCAACGCTTTTAAAATTTTCTCCATCACCATTTATTTAAAGTTGTTTCGGGCTTTTCCGGAACTCATCTGTGTATATCTGACCCTTGTTTCGTGGATCCAGACACGTATTTGAACCATTTAATTATTAACACCCCGAAAAATAGCAAAGAAATTCATGCGTCTTTCACCAATATACGCCAAAACTGCCTACTTTTGTGTATACATTTGTCGTTGTAAATTTTGCTAATTGGTACAGTGATACTAAATTTTATTACCTTGTATCTAAGTGCACTGAAGTACATTCATGTTAGCACGTAAATAACAAACTATTTTGAATCACTAAAATATACGAGCAAACTTTAAATTATTTTATCAAACTAAAATGCACTGTTTAACATCTTCAATCAAGTCGCGGATGTAAGAGCTTTTAACGCATCCAATAGTCAAAAGTCTAAGAGGCCTTGTTTATATTCACCTCGGTATATATAGCAAAAGCCTGTCTGTCGGTCTGTTCCCCAAAACGGGTAATTCTAAAGAATTTCTCATGCCATGTTCCCAGTCCGTCGCTCGCGCGTCGGTTTTACGAATTTTCACTCGCCCCATTTAAATCTCAGAAATTCACACGGCACGCAAACATGTCCGAGAAAAACTAATTAATTTTGTACAGAAATTGTTGTTTCTACCTCTGATATTTGCATCCTATTTTCAACCAATTGTGACCCTCGTGACGTTGCTTAAATCACGCCTTTTACTATATGTGTCTCGGTCTCGCACATATTATCTGTCTCTATCTAACCTGTTCTTAGTGGTGCAAATTGATATTCCTTACGATCGATTATTTCAGTCCACATGGACTGTTATCTGGGTTTAATAACCCCGTATCGCACCTTCTCGTGAATATTAAGCCTCGGTTTCCCCAAGATTCTTTGAAACCATTTGTTATCTACACAATTTTCGCCGTACGTGATATTTAAACTACGCAGGTGTTCAAAATAATACCAATTCTCAGAGCTTTGTAAATAAACCCTGTTTTGTATTTCGTGCTAAAGCATCTGACCGTTTCCAATATCCTTAGAATCGACATGTTTATCTAAACAAATTAAACTGAAATTGCCTTTTAAAATACGCAGGTGTGTTCAAACATCCTACTTCTAACTAACACTTCTAGGATTTGCATTTTATTGGGTTTTTACAAGTTTCTATAGATATTATCTGTTACTAACGATTCAATTAACTTCAATTAAAATTGACTTCTATCCTTTCATTTTTAGCGAATACAAGTTAAATATTAATTATTATGTGTACACTTTGTTTTACTACCGGTTACTTAAAATAGGGTTAATTAATATAAATTTTGCACGTAATTTCCATTTGTTTCTTTATTAGAATAAATAAATTACACGCAGAGCTTTTTAATACTGTTTCTTTTGATATAAAGCGTCTTGTACATAATTTAAATTTCTTATTTTTACTGAAACGACCGCATTTATTTATGCTTCAAGGTTTTAATAAAGCGTATTATTTAATAAAATTCCTTATACACGGTGATTAAAATTATTTGATGTGATTATTTAATTTTCTACCCTGGTCTAAATATGAGTAATATATATATATATATATATATATATATATATATATATATATATATATATATATATATATATATATAGTTATAAGATGAAATGAAACCCAACTTTTATGTAAAGTAAAGTTGAATTGACATTTCAAACATGCATTTGCATTCCAAATGTGGATTATTCTTTCTCCTATTAATATGTATATATATATATATACATATATTTATACATATATATATATATATATATAATTAATAATTATCTTACTGTTTAACGACCTTGTTTATATAGATATACATACCTAAATTATTGGTATGTGAGGCTTTCAGGTACTACAAGTTCAAGTACATAACCTATTGCACATACAATTTTCGAATTCCATTTAATCTCTTGATCACATGGCACTACAACATGATAAATTTAATAAAAACTGGTCAATTTGGCTGATTAAGTTCATTACTAAATCGAGTGTTTGTATAAATAAGTTACAACATGCAAAAATAACAGGAACCTATAATCTGTAACATAACTGATAATTGAACAATGTATACATTTAATAAAATGTACACCATTTCAAACAATTGTACAACAGTCCTGTTCCATTATTTTATAGTGTGACATCACAAATGAATGCATATTATGCCATGTAACGTTTTAATGAATTAAGTGTGTTATCTAGTATGTAGTGTGTTAATTTTTTAATTTGATATTATTAGTATGTGTTTTTTCTGTGTGTATATATTATTATCATTATATAAATATTTTATAGATGTATGTTTATAACATCTACTGAATAACTGTAAAATTACTTTGATCAATACATATCTTGTTTAAAGTATCTAATTTTCAAATTTAATATATATAGTGTATATATTAGAGCTCAAGTTGTTTATGTCCGTCTTTATGTTCATTGTACAAATTTTGATAAATATAACACATTTCTAAAAATAGTCTTTTGAATTCTGATTTTTGAATTTGAATAATTTTGGGTTTGAAAGTCCATTATGTGATTATTTTCTAAAATATGTTTAGTTCAACGCACATTAGTTTATGTTTAACATCACTTTTATGTTGAATTATCCTTTGTTTTAATTTGAAGTTTGACCAATATAGATTTGCTTAAATTAGTACAGTTAATTTGACGTCAGTTTCTTGTTAATTAGGATGATTTGGTCTTTTGAATTTGAATGTATTTATTTGTAAATATCATGTTAGTATTGACAGATTTTACATTCTTATCACATATTGAGATTGTTGTTGACTTTATAGTATCTAGTAAATTTTATGGTTATGTCAAATGATTGTGATTATACACAGTTGAGATATATAGATCTTAAATGTTGTTTAATTAATGATATGTGTTGGATAATTTGTTAATTATGAAAATTGTTGAATAATTATGATAATATTTTCTTTTCATTTTATTCCAAATTAGCACCACCGTATATTAAATTAATTTGGAATAATAGAAGAAAATTGTTAATACCACAAAAGTTATTTTTGGATATTATATCATTCATTTTGAAGCAGTCTTATTTTCTTTCAATGTAAAATTTTTTACAAATCCTGGCCGCCCAATGGGTCTGAATCTAAGTCCCATTATGGCAGAAATAATAATGAATTCTTTATTAAATAATGTTTTACCTTCACTTTCTTCAATGTACCTTTATTAAAAAGTTTGTTGATGACATCATCACCTGTGTTCCTTATGACAAAATTAACGAAACTCTTATTAAATTTAACAGTTATAATGCAAAAATACAATTTACTGTAGAAACTGAACAAAATAGATCAGTTCCATTTTAGATACCCTACTAATTAGAAATGATAGGAATAAAATAATCTTGGACTGGTATCAAAACCTATAAATTGAATAGATATATAAACTATCATTCATACCACTCATACAAAATTAAAATAAACTTATTTTGGAATTAAACACCGAATTAAAAGAATTTCACATACATCATTATACAATAAAACATAAACAAACTTTCAAAAATTTTAAAAGAAAATAATTATCCATTAAATCTTATTCAACAACTTTTATATAATAGCGACAACATTAATACCAACCATAAACTATATAATATAAAACAAACAACAATCAAATCAATAATACCACCAATGATGAAAACATAAATTTACAAAACCAAATAATTTACAGATCACTTCCTTTCATTAAAAATTTAACAACAAAACTAACCAAAATATTTAAAATGTAAAATTCAAAATTGCCAAACGAAATATATTTACCTTAAATAAATTACATTCCAAATTAAAAGACCAAACACCTAAACTACAACAAAGAAACTTAATTTACCAAATTAACTGTACTAATTGTAAGCAAATCTATATTGGTCAAACTTCACAAAACTTAAAACAAAGGATAATTCAACATAAAAGTGATGTTAAACATAAACCTAATGCATGCGCTTTAACTAAACATATTTTAGAAAATAATCACATAATGGACTTTCAAAACCCAAAAATTATTCAAATTCAAAATCAGAATTCAAAAGACTATTTTTAGAAATGTGTTATATTTATCAAAATTTTGTACAATGAACAAAAAGACGGACATAAACAACTTGAGCTCTATATATACCTATTTATTAAATTTTAAAAATTAGATACTTTAAACAAGATACTACGTATTGATCAAAGTAATTTTTACAGTTATTACAGTGAGATGTTATAAACATACACCATAAAAATATTTATATAATATAAAATATATATATACACACAGAAACACACAACACAACCAAACATACAAAAATAAAAATTAATACACACACATACTCAGATTAACACCCACTTAATTCATTAAAACGTTACATGCATACATACATGCATGTATTCAATTTTGTCATACTGTCACACAAAATAAAAGAACAATGTGACAAATTTATTTGAAATGGTGTCATTTTATTAAATTATACATTTTATATTATTTTTAGTTATGTTACGTTATAGTTCCTGTTATTTTTACATTGTTGTAATTATTTATACAAACCTCGATTTAGTATGTAACTTTAACACCAAATTGTACCAGTTTTTTAAAATTTATCATTTGTAGTGCCTGTGATCAAGAATTAAAATAATTCGAAAATTTAGGCAATAAAAAGAGTATTACTGAACTTGCCAGCTGACCTGAAACCCACAACTCAATAATTTATTTATATCTATATATATATATATATATATATATATTATACTTATATATATATATATTTATACATATATATATATATATTTATACATATATATATATATATATATATATATATATATATATTGCTGTAATTATAGGGTAGTTTAGGGGTAGGTTAAGTCACAGGGGTCGTAGAATAAATAAAAACAACTTCCAGTTTAATAAAAAACACATAATTCCAGATATTATAAGAGTAAATCGGTCACTATACATATTGTTAATTGAGAGCACACTGTATATAAAATACGCGAGATTAAATACATAAGAACATAGAAATATTCAAGAGTAGTTTACAAGTTCAGATAAGATTTGAAAACACAATAAAATGCATCAAAATTAAATCAACGAGAAACCTATATGAATGGGTTTTACAAATATTTAACAATTGCGTTAATAATATCATCGTACACGCAATCCAAATTGTGCATTATTAGAAAATCGTACGTGACAGGAATTGTTCACATTTGTTCAAAAATCCAATATTGTGTAGAAATAAACAAGCGTCACATTATTCAGTTTAGATAATAATGAATAACAAACATTGAATACGTGTCTTAATAAAAGGAAATTGTTGGAATTTCTCAAATAAAACCATGATATGCGAGAGTATTACGTGACGAACCAGGCATGCATTCGAATAATTGAACTAAATAATTGGTGTAAATCCCGAAGAACACAAGATAAAGCTAAAAGTGTCGTCCCAGCACGTGAATGAACCAATGAAAGGCAGGTGGAGGCAATGCTTTAAATACGATAAGGATGAAGCGACGAGTTAGTATACATTCAAACTGGGCTACGACTATATTCGAATAAGCCGATCTATTATAGACGTAAGTAATAACGACTTATTAAAAATCCATTTCTAACATTAATAAAACAGGGCTTTTAATAGCGGGATTTGAAATACTGAGATTTCATTACTGGGATTTTAATACTGATATTTAAATGGGCTCTTAATACTGATATTTAAATTGGATATTTATACTATTTTAATACCGATATGGAAAATGTTTTAACACCGAGATTGAAATTGTTTTAAATAACTATATTTACATGGAATTTTAATATCTACATTGAAGTTGCTTTCATATCGACATTCAAAACTGGATTGTAATTTTGGGTTTGGTGTCGACCTCTAAATTCGACTCTCAATTTGGACATATTCAGACTTGGCCTGAAAAACGCTTGGGGATGCAGATCACAGGATAGGAGGGAACTACAGAACCATTCCAGGTTAGCAATCTTGTTACAATTTATTATTGAAAACTGTTTTTAAATCAATATTTATCATTTTTGTATCTGTAGGAGTCAACAAAACATAGTAGGTTCATTGATCAATTTATGACAAAGGGAATAGGCAACTTGGAACGTTCAAAGGTCCCTAGAAATAAGTAAAAAGATAGTTTTGCTGGCTTCAAATATCATAAATCTGGTATATGTAAATATTCTGAAAAGGGGAAAATTTTGAGAGTTGTAAATATTTAATCAGTATATTGTGTATTGTAGAATTGCTTTATTTAATTAAATAAGCTAGTCGGGGCAAAAACCATAACTTAACATTTTACATCATAGGTGATTGATTATTATGGGTAAATTTCACAACAAAATTTACGACATTTCCAATCGTGGGGCCTAATATAAAGGGGATATCACAGCATTTTATGACGCCCATCGTAGGGGCTCGTTGATCCAAAATATAATATCACAGAATTTTATGGTCCGCCTAATCGTGGGGCAGAATAACATAGCATAATATATATATATATATATATATATATATATATATATATATAATATATATATATTAAGGATTTATGCTTATACGGCCAAAACTGGTTTAATGTATATATCTTTATTTCAAACCAAATTTTCGAAAGGTGGTTCCTTTCTTTTTCAAGGTTCTAGTACAATAAACAGTTAGTATAAATTAATTTACAAAGGATATACTTACAATGAAATTATTAAATATATACCATGTTTCTAAAATTATTGCATTTTATGACACAATATAAATGTCACTTTAATTGACAGTAGGACATGATGTTGACATGACATATCACGAGCACTTCACTCAAAGGTTACAGTGTGTGTTGGAATAGCATTGTGGGGTATTGTCGGTCCCTATCTTTTTAACACCATTATGGCCATACTGTAACCGGGAACTTTGAACACTACTGAAAGATTTCCTGGTTCTAAAATCGAAAAAGTTTCAGGCTTCAAGAGAAATACGTGGTTTCAACAGGATGGTGCCACAATCCACACAGCGAATGTATCAGGACAAATTGATATGCTTCTTGGTGCGAATAGTTATTCATTCATAGTCAATGGAGGAGTAATTCACGGAAAATTCCTTCAGCCAGCGGCAATCTATACTATTTTTGGATGTGCCATTCTAGGTTCTACCAAGGCTTTACGGTATATTACTGTTCAAAAGCTTTTTTGTTCTATCGAAGACCCTGTCGACCAAACCCCTCGACGATTTTAGGAAATCTCTTACTTCACCAGACGAGAAAAAGGAAGATTGTATTTTTAAGAACACTACAAGTAGAGACAACTTTGGATGTTTTGTTGTTAGTCTACCGTTCAATGAGGCGATCCCACGTTTTGAGGATTTGTACCACATCGCACAATGACATTTATTTTCTTTAGAACGGAAGTTAGCAATTAATACAGACTTGTGTGTCCAATATAATGCTTTCATGAAGGATTACCTAGATTCAGGGCATATGACCTTAATCGACTGTGCCTCAGTAGGCAAATTTCATTATTTTATTCCTCACCATGCTGTCGTTAAACAAGAGGGAGATAAATCTAAAATTAGAGTCGTTTTGCCGCCTCAGCTATGACCGAAAATGATATTTCACTTAACGACACATAAGCGGTCGGACCCAGTCTTCAAAGTAACACTGCATCAGTTTTATTACGCTATCGAACACATCTTTTTGTTTTTGTGTGCGATATTCGTCAAATGTATCATCAAATCTTGGTCGATTCAAAGCATCAACATTTTCAGCTAATCTTGTGAAGATTCAAATCTGATATTGCTATTCAGATTTATAGACTAAACACTGTAACGTATGGTATAAGGTCGTCTCTGTACTTAGCCATTAGAACTCTACAGCAATTAGCTGCTGAAAGAGAATCTCGAATCCCAATAACCGCTACAGTCATTTACTCGTATCTATATATGGACTATTTCGTTTGTGATGCGTGCGATATTGAATAAACTCTGAACCTTCGAAATAACTTAGTCCAACTACTTTGTCTGCCTGCTTGGAACTGCGCAAATGGACTGCTAGTAATAGTCTTCCAAAGTCTCACTGCCAGATTGTGAACTTAGGGTTTGATGCTAATGAAACTCTCGAAGTGCTTGGGCCTCAATGGTCTGCGAAAGAAGACCCCATTTTATTCACTGTTAAACCTCCAGTAGCAACATGTACCAAGCGAGCAATACTTGCGAAGGTAGCTAGAATTCACGACCCTCTAGGTCTTTTGGTCTCTTATATCATGTTTGTCAAACGCATCATTCAAGATCTGTTGGGTGTTATGGCTATCTTGGGTTGATGACTCCCAAACCGATATATGTTTGCAATAGCAACAATAACTACCCGAACTATCCTCGTTAAGGATTCCTCGCTATTTTCCTCCCATGGTGCCATACAGCTGTTAGTTACATGGATTTTGTGGCGCTAGCGAGGCGGGTTATGCAGCTGTTATATATTTTCGTTTTATAATAACGTCTACTGATGAAATTTTGGTACGACCTTTTGCTGTCAAAACTAGGGTCGCTCCAATTAATCGCTTATCTATTCTACGGCTAGAATTATGCTCAGCTGTGCTATTAACTGACTTAGTAGTATGCTTTGTGTTATAAACATATCAAGGAATAAGTACTTTCTCTAATATCCTTGCATGGAGTGACTTTTCGGTAACACTTACGTGGATTCGGTCTCGACCCTTTCACTGGAAGACTTTCGTCGCCAACCGAGTCAATCACATCCAAGAAATCATTTTGCCGGGCAGGTGGTTGTATGTGCGTTCTGCACACAATCCGGCTGACCCAGCTTCCAGGAGATTACTCCCCAAAGCGGTTTTATTATGTTCCCTTTAGTAGACGAGACCAACTTCGCATTCGTCCCAACCTGATTCATGGCCCATGGAACCCATACTATCCAATCCTAGCTCAGAAGCAAATTCTGAACAAAAGGTTTTGACTATTGTAGTTCAAAGGGAAGGAATTGAGTCCAACCTCATTGATTAATTGCTCGAATCCTGCTTCTCATTAAGAAAACTACAAGGTATACTTGCCTATATTTATAGGTTTTTAAACCTGCAACACAGTGTTTATCTGGTTCATTAACAAATTTAGAGTTACATGATTCCTTGATGATCATTGTCAAGCATGTGAAACAATCTAGTACTGAATTCACACTTAGCTTACCGTAAAGCTAACTCAAATTAATTTTACAATAGCCAGTTATTTCAATCTCCTTGTAATGGAAGGAAATCGACAGTCTTCAGATAAGGCTAGGGTTTTATTCCTCGGGTACAGCTTATGAGGAATGGTCGTGGGTATTACAACAAAAACATTATCTATTTGACTGACTCTAAAATACTAAATGGGGGGTGCAAAGGGGGCGCCACCAAGTCCTAGAATTTTTAAACACGGGTTTGTCCTAAGAGAGAACTTGGAAATCCTTAGAGGAAAAAATCGTTTTTACTGCTAAAGCAGGAGCTGTAAAAAATAGTGTTAATATAATAACAAAGGACGCAAGAGATGCGCTCTTGCTACGTTGTACCATAAAGAAAAGAAGTAGCTATTAATACCAATAATTTAAGCATAATTATAAAGGGAAATTTAGATAATAAACTTCTTGAAAGCGCTGCTTAGTGCTTCTTTATCAAGTCACAGCAAAAAACTTTATTTTTATAAAAGGGGTATATATCTGCTTTTACCTTTTAACTCAATTAACCCTACCTTTTGATTTACTTGTCCAAAATATAACGGTTGTTCAATTAAATTATATGATAAGTCTTTAATTAAAGTTAGCTTCTTTTGTGATAAAATTTTATATACAAAATATACATTAATAATGTGAAAATTACGATTGTCCTTATTATGAATCAAAATATTAATACTGTATTAAACATGTCAGTGAAGCTTTTTAAATTAATTACCCAAAATACACAGATCTGCTGCATTGGTTTACAAATATGTGTTAAATATTCAAAGATAAATAAAATTAGTTCTCATGATTATTTTGTAAAACAAAAATCGTAAAATGTTACAACGTTATTTTAATTATTCGCCTCGCTGTCAAGTTACGAGCAGCTGTTGTCAGCTGTTTTAGAAAAACGCTTACCTTGGCGACTGGTACTTTGAACTTCATTGAAACAAATACCTTGTCGAAACCAAATGTGTTAGCCTGCAATTCTTCGACAAACAAGTGACTTCATCGGACTTTCCATATCTACGCTTACAAAGTCCAAGATTAATCTTTTTCTTCTGGACTAATAACGAATTAAATGCATAACTGCGTATTAAATTAGACCATTAGAGAGAACCATTAACATCAAGCAGTTGTACAATTTACTGAAGTAAATCCAAAGAAAAATTCAATCCATATGACGGGCTAACCAAAGTAAATCATTTTTGATTCCTCTTTAATTTATATTAAACTCGGAAATTTAGACATGATATCTGAACTGTAAATTCGTAACCTTATCAATCATGAATTAATGAAATTTATAATTTGTACATTTGTGATATTACAAATCGGTAGTTTGAGTGAGATTAAAGATTAATAATATGTAAGTTCGTGAGCTTAAAAAAAATCGATAATTTCTTGAGCGCTACAATAAGATCATTTAATCTACCATAATAATAATTTAATTTGCTTACCATTATTAGAAACAGAATATAAGATAAGTGCTTTCCAGCACCTGATCACGTTGCCATGCCTATAGCGATTCGCAAGTCACTTGCTCGAACTAAATTCTGAGCCATGGTATGTGTTACCAGTGTAAAAACTCGAGCTTGACTGACCTTAGTCGACGGGATGCGCACAAGGCACAAGAATCGTCTGACATTTGGAATGTTATTCAAATAACCAACGTTTACGAATAAAGCCTAAGCTATTATTACCGGTTGATATACGCCTCGTGATTGGGCTATACTGTACTGATCTGAACATTTATTAATACTGCAAAAATTAATTGTTTATTTAAATAAATAGTGCTGCGTATTTTATGATTAAATTTATATGCTTCTATATTAGTCAAAAAAAAATTGCTACACATGTTCAACGCTTCTTCTTTGCTAACGAAATAAATTTAGTGAAGTCTAATCACAAACTTCCGAAAGGTTTCCGCAAACTTACTCCTATTGACCTTGCAGGTATTCTGAGGATGGAGGGTCCCCTTTCCCGGTCGTCATTGTTTTATTCTGAGAAGCGCCCTGCCTTGTTGCCTAAACGGCGCCGACTTATCGAGCTTGTCGTACAAGTCACTTATATAAAATACTAGTATGCAGGTATCAACACTACTGCATACAATGCTCAACAGCAATTTTGAATAGTATCCATTAAAACCGCAGTAAGAGGCTATCTGTCTAACTATATAAAATGCTTTCGCACCAACCGTTCATTGGTAACTTCTATAATGGAAGACTTTCAATTCATATCAATTGAGTCAAGTCTTTTCCCTGTACTGGAGTAGACTTTGAAAGAGCTTTACCTCTTGTTGGTGCAAATAGAGTCCTTGCTCAATTCAAGACCATTTTTGTGCGTGAGCTCTGACCCGAATGATCTTCAAGTCTTGACCCCGGGTCATTTTTTAACATTGGAACTTGTAACAGCCCCTCCTGAGGAGGACCTAACTAATTTTAAGCTTTCATTATTAAAGTGCTGGAAATTACTCCAAGGCCTCCACCAAGTTGTCTGTTCGCGTTTGAGTCATAAGTATCTTCATACACTTAGTCAAGGTTTCAAATGGGATACTTTCCACACTAATCCAATTGCCATTGACTTTTTAGTTCTAATTATAAAGGACCTACTTTCACCGTTGAGCTGCAAGCTAGGCCGCATCATAGCTAGTTTTCCAAGAAATAATGGCACAGTCCGTGTTGCTGAGGTCAAAACTTCTACGGGTTCTCTCGTGCGACCCATTGTCAAGCCATGTCCTCCACCTATTGCTTAATATTATTTGTGCCTATCCCTTTCATTCCTTTATATTCGTACTCATACGTACCGGTTATTATTGTTTTTTATGAGAACATCTTCGCTTTTTTCCTTTTTTCTTTCCCACAACCTTTTCCATTTCTCTATATTCCTTGAATTTGGTGGGCGGTATGTTCCATCATTTTATAAACTTTAAAGTATCAAAGACAATTTAATTGATCGCGTGTGCCGATAAACAGTTTACGATGTGTGCGACAATGTAAAACTGGTAATCGACAAAACGTTTTGGGTGGTTGTGGTGATAGTGTTGGCAAGGAAGTTATGGACTTCCAATGTGCACGGTTTGTTCACTAATACAAGTTACAACGATAAGCATATCTACCGCGAATGCATCAAAGAAGTACTCATGTATGTGTTTATCGTCATATTTAATGAAACGTTAGTATTTGCTCTGCATTTATATCTAGTGTCATTAATATCATTGAAATTATGGTTCTTAACTTATAAACATACGATTAAATTTCCAATATTCTAAACATTTCTTTTCATACATGTCCTATTTCACAAAACCCTATAAATATGTAACATGTAACAAGCCTCCTTTGGCTAGTTATTTTTGCAGAGATTGTTAAAATGTGAATTCTCTTACAGACCACCTGACAGCTATTTCAATTTAAAAAAAAAATACAAAAACCGTTTTTCCGGAAACAATAAGCTACCGAAGAACCAAATTTCAAATAATTGATTACAAAAGTTATCACAAAAAAAGACCAATTTCTCACAGACCCAACCCGTCGATTTAAGAGTTAATACCGAAATTTGATTTTTAAATTAGAATAAATTGATGTGTATAACTGCAGTTGTTTAATTTTCAGGGTAACTTCCGTTATGGTAATTACAAAGTAGAAACGCATAATCGAAAGCTCATAAAAATAGTGAACTAGATATAACAGAATTTTAGTCAGTAATTTTGGACATAATTTTCAGAAGACCGGCCTTATATTACTTTCAATGGAACATACGTGTGTACACGTTTTGAAGTCAGACCGGCCTTACATACCTACTCATGTCCTCTACCTGTTGCTTAATATTATTTGTGTCTATTCCTTTCCTTTCGTTATATTCGTACTTATATGTACCCGTTATTATATGTTTTTCTTATGAGGATATTTTCTCTTTTTGTCCTTTCCTTCTCTCCAGCAACCCTTTCCATTATTCTAAATTCTTGGAATTTGGTGGGCGGTATGTTACGTCATTTTATATACTTTAAAGTATCAAAGACAATTTAATGAATTGCGTGTGCCGATAATCAGTTTACAGTATGTGCGACAGTGTTAGACTGATAACAAACAAGGTGTTTTGGATGGTTGTGGTTATAGTATTAACGTGGATGTTATGAACTTCAAGTGTGCACAGCCTGTTCGTTAATACAAGTTACAACGATAAGCATGTCTACCACGAGTGAATCAAACAAGTACTCAGGTATGTGTTTATCCTCATATTTAATGAAACGTTACTGTTTGCTCTGCATTTATATGTTGTCATTAATACCATTAAAATTAATGTGGTCCTTACCTCTCTCTCTCTCTCTCTCTCTCTCTCTCTCTCTCTCTCTCTTTCTGTGCGCTGAATCACCAACACCTGCGAACATTTCACTAAGTGTCCCCCTCCATCACCGCCTCGTGCCTACATCATCCAGTGCTGCGCAAAACATTCTACATACAGTGCAGTTCCACCCTTGTGATGTATTACTGCAGTGCACAGTCAAATTCGGCACGCTGAATGCACGCACCGCTTTCAGGCCACAGTAAATTTAATTTGTAAAACAGTAATATGTTATAACGTTTTGTCTTACTAAGGGGGTTATTTATTTTACTCCTATGTGACCAGCTGAAAGGCACAAGGATAGATAACGAGGATTTCCTGAAGATGAAAAGAGCCCACGGTTAGTTTCGGTGGAAAATGGCTCGTAGATGAGGAAACCTCCAAAGGTTAAGCGACTAGTCGAGCTATTTGCTCTGGGTAGAACATGAGCGTTGGGTGGGGGTTGGATTGCAACCAAAATATAGTGAATATGGCGCCACGGAATTTTTGTATACTAAGAAGACCTAACTTGAGTCTTTTGTATAAGGCGAATGCGGAAACCTATACTCAAATACCGCTATACAAAATATTACAGGAACCCAATCCCTAAAGTTTTCTTACCTTATGGCTCGATATTAACCTTTAAAGATGCACTGCTACACCTGTAAACAGATTAAAACAAGGCTAGCACAGTTTGTGCATTCATTTAAAAAAATTCATAATTAATAAGAGTCAAACCTCACTCATTCCAACTAATAATCATAATCTTGACCAAAATGAAAATCTATTCCTTCAAGTTGCAGTTTAAAATTCTTTACAAAACATCATCTTTAAAAATTTGCCTAAATTATAATAGTGAAAAATATGTACATATGTACTTGGTAATAATCAGCATCTCTCAAAAAAAGAATAATGTAGTTTTTTACATGATAAGAATCTAGCAAAATTTATACTTGAAAATGTTTAAATTTGAATTTTTGAATTAATTAAATTTATATTACAACTTTATTTGGTCTGGGTAGTACTACATAGACTTTACATTAAATGGTAAAATATTCCCATTATTAATTAACGAAATGCAAAATGAAACAATTTAGTTCTTTAAAATAACCTTAATGTTTGTTCATTCTGAAAGTTTTCTACTCTTATATCGACATCTACCATTTTTTGTTAGTACTAATACAAGAATTAAAAGTGAAGCTTTATAGATTCCTTTCACCAAAGTTTAAAAATAACTTGTTTGTCAATCACCTAATAAACTAGGAAATTTCCACGTGAACAAACAAAACTTATTTGTCTGTTATACCAAAAGTTACAGCTGACGTATTTAAAAAAACACAAATTACATACCAAATGTTAATCCATCAGAAAAATACTTGCAAGGTATTAGGACCATACCCGGAATGATAATTAATAAATTGAAATCTTCTTGTTTCAGCATTTACAAATTAGGAATGTCCATTACCAAACAATCCAATTAGCTGGACACTGAATATCTAACAAAACATCACGTGCGTCCTCATCAAACAACTGAACCATGCCAGATTGACTTCCATACAAAGTTAAATTTCAAATAGTTGCCAATAAATTTTCCATTGATTACTAAATAAATTTTATATATTTCTTAAATTATAGTAAGCTTCTTAAATTATAGTAAGTTATAGTAAGTTGCTTAATTTACACAAGTTTCACAAGTTGCCCAAGTTGCATAAGTTGCATAAGTTGCATAAGTTGCATAAGTTGCATAAGTTGCACAAATTACACAAGTTACACAAGTTACACAAGTTATACAAGTTACATAAGTTACATAAGTTACATAAGTTACACAAATTACACAAGTTACACAAGTTGCATAAGTTGCACAAATTACACAAGTTACACAAGTTGCACTGCAAGTATCAAATTAATAAGGCTTTAAACTCACTAATACTTACTGTTATCCTAAAGCCATTCCAAACAATTTAACGTCCCGTCCCACCCCCCAGCCGTCCCACCAGCCAAGCGTGGACATAAAATGAGCTTTGCCGAGACGATTTCATCTTGAAAACGACTTTAATCTTTTGGTGCTTCCAACACGTGGTCTACAACAACGCCATGTTCTTTTATTTAAAAAACAATTGACTTTCTCTAACAACAGCTCGGGTGGAAGTGTTCTATTGACGTATGCTGCCGCTTGACAACAGTTATGATTTTACAATCATCAAAAGGAGGGAGCTCTTATAGTGACACTAACAAATGGCATTTTCTGTCACCGCTTAATTTAAAATTTTATGCTCTCAATTCGAAAGCTTATATTGTATTCAACAATATGTAATATTTATCACGTAGATTGTGTAGCGATATTATATTTAAATTAAAAATTGACTTTTCAACGAACTTCGTTCGTTTATGAAATCGATTTGTCGTCCGTCTGTCTGTCCGTCTGTCCGTCCGAGGCCTTTCTAATGGTCGGACATCAATGTGTAATACATCAATCGATTCAGCTCGGTGTCCTGAGCTTAAGTTTTGATGTCAGTTGAAATCGGGCCACGTGGACGCCGTGCCCCCGCGATATTCCGTCGGGAAAATTAAAATTTCAAATAGGTCCAAAATTAATGTGCGATACATATTTGGACTCCCTAACATAGCTGAATCGAAATATGGTACCCCACAAAATCTGACCACGGATACCCGACCCCCGGGAATTAATTTTATTTTATCTGAATACTTATAATTATTACAACATAATAATTTTAATTTTTTTAAATTGTTTTAAAGTAAGTCTACATTTGGAAGTTCGTTGCGACAATGCCTTGCATTTTCAACTTGTGATGAATTAATTAAATTAGGTATTTGGGAAAATATTACTAGAAAATAAACTTGTTACAATGTAACGGTTGTAGCATATTTTGTGGTGATATTCTGTTTTTATATTGTGAAATTAAACTGTTGATTTTAAAAGATAGAATGAAGCGGTGACTTGAAAGTGATTCAACAAAATCTAGTTTAGAAAGTTCGAAGATTGTTTGCCCGGAAAATGCCGCATCAACCTCTAAGAGTTACGATCAAGAAGATGAGATTCAAGGTAATATGGCGATTTCAAGCAGTAAGATATCTAAATCTAAGGACTCACTAAAGACCAAAAAAAGGAGATATGACGAATCTTACATCAATCTTGGATTTGTTGCTTCTAACAGTTCGCCTGTCTGCATATTATGTAGCAAGCTACTTCCAAATAGTTACATGGTATCTGCTAAGATGCGCCGTCATTTAGAAACTATACACCCTGGTTTCAAAGACAAGAATAAAGAATTTTTTATACGTAAGAAAGAACAATTATTAAGAAGTCAAGACATTATGACATATGCAACCCAGACTGTGAATGAAAAAGCCACGGAGGCATCCTATTTGGTGAGCTATCGTATTGTGCAAGCAGGCGAAGCACACACTATTGTTGAGAAATTAATAAAACCAGGTCTGGTAGACAAAACACAGTGTATGCTGGATGAAAAATCTGCAAAGCGTTTTTTTGCAGTGCCGCTTTCAAATGATACTGTTTCGCGTCGAATTAACGACCTCGCAAGCTACATCAAAAAAGAGCTAGTTGGTCGCCTTAAACATAACAAATTTGTTCTGTAAATGGATGAGTCGACTGATGTTGCTGAAATGGCCATCTTGCTGATAATTGTACACTATCTATAAATACATTCAATCAAAGAAGACTTGCTTATGTGCACATCACTGCCGACGAACACTACTGGAAAAGAAATTTTTAAGGTGATTGACACTTTTTTTGAAACACATAATCTCGATTGGGACAATTGCATCGATATTTCTACAGATGGGGATAAGGCAATGACTGGTAAAACAGCTAAAGCGGTATCACTAATGAAAAGTAGTATCAAAATGTAGTTCCAGCCATTGTATCCTACATAGGCAAGCCTTTGCCGTGAAAAAGATGCCACCAAATCTAAAAATGGTTCTTAATGAAGCAGTAAAAATAATAAATTACGTCAAATCATGCTCTCTTCGGTCCCGGTAGTGTGTGAAGATTCTGGAAGCAAGCATAATACTTTACTACTTCACACTGAAGTAAGATGGCTATCTCGGGGTAAGACCTTAACGAGGTTATTCAAATTCAGAATGGAACTAAGACCTTTTATGAATGATATTTGTTTTAAATTAAAAGACTATTTGAGTGATGTAACTTGGTTGTCCAGGTTAGCTTTTTTGACCGATGTATTGGTACAATCAATGAACCGAATCTATCTCTACAAGGAAAGCAGATAACAGTCTTCAATACGAATAACAAAATAAGTGCTTTCAAAAAAAGTTAGAGTTTTGGATTATTTGTGTTGGCAAGAGAGAGCTGGAAATCTTTTCAACACTGAATGAGTTTGTCGGTGAGACAGTGGATCACTTACCAAATGAATGATTTGAAGAAGTGATCCAATGTCTTAATGATATGCACTCATCTTTTGAAAAGTATTTTCCGGAAGAGCAAAATACAGAACTGAAAATGTATTCATGGGTTCAGAATCCTTTTGTATCGAATTTGCCGAAACCAGAAAATATGTCAAATAAAATTTATGAATTGTTTTTAGAAATGACATCAGATTCAAGCATGGAATCAGTTTTTAAAACAATGTCACTTGATAGTTTTTGGTGCAAAGTTCGTGAAGAATATCCGCAACTTACCACACAAGCTCTGACTGTTCTTCTTCCATTCCCAACAACATAATTGTGTGAAACAGGATTCTCGACATATGCAGCTACAAAAACGAAATACCGCAATAGATTGGATGCTGAACCTGAGAAGCGTATTCAACTCTCTTCTATCAAGCCTTAGGACTCCACAGGAAGCTTATGGTTCAATAAGTGCTCCGGGGTTAAAAAGTTTGAGAATCGCTGCCTTAGAACATACGATTAAATTTCCAATATTCTAAACATTCCCTTTAACACATGTCCTATTTCACACCAACCCTATAAATACTCATTTAACAAGCCTCCATTGGCTAGTTATTTTTGCAGAGAATGTTAAAATGTAAATTCCCTTACAGACCACCTGATAGCTATTTGAATTTAAAAAAATACAAGAAAACCGTTTCTCCTGAAATAGTAAGCTACTGAAGAACCAAATTTCAAAAAATTAATTACAAAAGTCATCACAAAAAAATACCAATTTCTCACAGACCCAGCCCATCGATTCAAGAGTTGATACGAAAATCTGATTTTTAAATTAGAATGAATTGGTGTGTATAAGTGCATTTGTTTAATTTTCAGCGTAACTGCCGTTATAGTAATTACAAAGTAGGAACGCATAATCGAAAGTGAACTAGATATAACAGAATATTAGTTAGTAATATTGGACATAATTATCAGAAGATTTAAAAAATTACATTTTGTGTAGATTGACCGACCACCCATCGCAAATAAATTTCAAAAAGAAAGTTGTGAAAGTAATATAAATTTTTGCCCCGTATATTTTAGCACTTATATTGATTGTTATTGCAGAGAAGTATCTAAATACGCTAAGAACTATTTTCCCTAGTTCTAGGAACTGCTTCTATTAATATCATCTAGTTAATCGATTTTACAAAGCTTGAAATTCATCTCCAACAACTATACCTAGTAAGCGTAGTATGTGAAATAACCCTTGACCGACCTTAAAGTACGTGGGAGTTCACGCTTATGCGCTTAAACAAACCTGAAACCTGTAATGACTTACACCAAATAGGGCAAGGGTACGTATGTTTATGTGAAAATTCCACTTAAAACATCGAAATGTGACATCCACTTGCTATGCTGGTTTGTGATTTATTATAAAGCATTCATTGAAGCCAATGAACCGAACGATCAGATTTTAACGCGTGTTAGTGGAATGAATGTACACTTCGTGTTTATTGATCATCACGTTTTACGCTCTTTCTCTTTTCCATACATATATTTTGGACTTTGTGTATGTAAACTATACGAACATAACTCTTGAGATACATCAACAAGAAGCTGCTAGTATTTCTTTAAAGCTTGAAGCTGTTGTGATATGTAAATTTAAATAGACATATTAACTGGTGTAATTTTACACTTGACTAAAATTTTGACACTTGTTTATGTAGAGCGGTAATAATGGTAACCTTAATTTATTTAGTCTTGTTCATTTGACCATATGCTTTCGTGAAAATTGATACTCCTGGAATTTTAATTTATTTAACGTTAGTACGTTAGTTAACTTACTCAACATCAGGTTTAGAATTACCACTGAAGGAGAACACACGCAGTGTAGACACGGTATTCAATGATAAACAAAGAACGAGTAGATCAATCCAATCAAGCCGAGTAGCAACTGGGTGTGAAAGGAATCTGACTGGATACACTGGCTACATGAGACTAACTTTATATTACTCTGCATTCATCAAACAATTCTGTTGTCAAAATATTTAGTAACAATAACGGTTTCCCTTAGGAGTCATTTTGATCGATGACCTACATGCCAACAATTTTTGTTATCGAAATTAGGCATATAAAAATGGCATGCAATACAGACAAATAACCCTTTGATAATCAGATATCATTTACATTTAATACCAAACACACTAGTAGCTGTTTCTACTATGAAGCAACAGAGTGAAAGATTCTAAAAATCCCTCGCGAATATCAGATAGCAAATTGGACCAGCATATATCATAAACCCTTACCTGATATCACAAGGTCGAGAATTTCTTATTAATGATGGAAGCCCAAGGTAAAGTTGGATAGAAAACGGCTTGAGGAAAAGAAAAACTCTTTAGAGATAAACGGCTAGTAGAGTTTTAGCTCTGGGTAAATCATGAGCTTGGGTCATGGGTTGTCTATTGACCAAAAATATAGATAAAGAGCGCCACCGTATTTTTCAATACAACAACATACAAAAATACATGTACTTGTATTAGGGGAATGCGGAAACCTAAATCTACACCGCTTATATAGCCACAAAACCTGTATATCAACCTTGCAAAGCACTTACCAAAATCTCAATTACCAGATGTGTTACAGATGTCTCGACTTAACCTGTGAACAAACAAATGCACAACATGGACACCGTTTGTGTCCTTAAAAATATTCATAAAAAATAATATAATATAATTTAAGTTCCAAGAAGATATACACCCAGGGTATTTGTTTTCAATAGACACAATTTTTGCTCATTAATGACCTATAAATTTTACTTTGAATTTTTAATAATAAAAGAGTTAAAATGGATTCTATTCAATTCTTGGTTTGTTTTAACATTAACTTTTTCAACAAAAATTTACATAAAAAGAAACTAGTGTGTTTTCAAAAAAATATAAAGATCTCTAAATTGAATTCTTCTACATAACTTTACTATAAAGTTTATGCTTTCTTAATAATTCATATTTCATATTTCAATTATAGTCATCTGTAGTACTACGTCGACTTCACAAAAAATTTAATTATTTAACGTCTCATAAAATTGCGTCATTCAACAAAGGGTTAGTTTTACTTAATATCTTATAAAAAAATTCATCGTGTTCTTTAAGAATCAAATTACATAACCCCAAAATAACTAAAGATATTTTTAAAATAACACAGAACAACATGTGATATTTATATAAGATAGCTAAATATTTTTGACATCATATGTCAATAACAACTTTTTTAGTGTAGTTAACGCTATCTGCTTGTGAAACAATTACAATAAGCAAACTGCATAGCCATCTTTAAAATTTTGCAAAGTTACAAGTATAGTACGGAATCTTTCTTTTTCTAAGTGAATTTTAAGGTATCTAAATCAAGGTATAATTTCAACCTTCTATCATTCGTAAAACATTTAAATAAATATAACTGGAGTTAAAGATTAAATGTCACTCACGTGTCGAAATACAGTGCAATCAAAAAAAATTTGAACTTCTAGACTATAATCATATGACACCAGATGTGGACTATACCATATACATCTGCAATGCACGCAACAGGAAACATACCATTACGAATGAATTTAACGCTGGAATTATAAAAGATCTTCTGAACAAAATATTACTTAACCAAACCAAATCTTCATTAAGTACGTCCTATTATTTTCTTGTATTTTAAATTTTAAACTAAATTATCGTTTCAGCAGTATTTATGATATGGATGACATTCACGATATTGACGATATTTACGGTATTGCACTATGAAGAAAGCATTGATAAAATTTATCTAATTAATTTTACTAACTGTTTTAATGATGGGGGGAGTGCTTCTATCTTCTTTGGCCTGCAGGAATCAACTGAACTGCTAAAGGTGGAATACAAAATAAAACCATCACACAACAGCTGCCAGGAACCACATTCAGACACGAAGATTAAATTCGTTAAAACTTTCTTGCGGACCGAATTGCAGGCCATGTGCCTGGATACCATTTTAACCTTTCTACGCTGCGGATTGCAGCTTACCTGTTCAAACGATGATAGAAAAGTGACACGAAATGACAGACTGACGATTCTTATTATAAGAACTTAGACCTCTAAAGCGAAGGAGCGCATATGCTATTATATATTTTATGAATTATTTTAAGTAATCAGATATTTATAAATTATCTTTTTATTTTATTGAGATATTATATTGGATTAATAAGGAAAGTGTAACTGAATAAAAAAATACGTTACAAGAGTGTAGTACTGGAAATAAAGCCCAAAAAACATCAGTTAAAAAAATTAATAGTGTAGTTCTAAAATTCGGCAGAGGTGTGGTGGAGAGTACCCGAAACAACATACCAAAAGTCCCCGAGGGCAACGTTTGTGTTAACAAAAAAAAACTTGAGTTACGGGTTTAATTGTCATTTGCACCATATTCCCAATTCCTGATTTAGTGTGCCTTAGTATCAAAGGGAGAATGTGTTCTTTTCGCTTGCAGCACACAAATACGTCTCCTTAAGGTTTACTTAAAATAAGTAGCCAAATCTCCTCTCTTACACATGCTAAGAAACGATTTTTAACCTCACACTTAGTGTAAAAAAATGTCAATATTTCCTTCTTAATTCTTGAACAACGATTTTGCCTGGGTTTTTAGCGTTGGATTATTTTATATCGATATGGATTCCTTATATGATGATTTGGACATTTTGGATATTGTGGACAATGGGTTTCCTAGATGGATTAATGAAAGATTCAATCATTTTGATAAAATGGATGAGTTTACATTATCTCAAAGGTTTAGATGAACCAAAAGGACTGTGTTACAAGTGTTAGCTCATATAGACCATTTGTTAGAATTTAATGAAGATAAGTAAGTTACAGTGTTAAAAATGTGCCAAAAATTTAAAACACGAGATAGGTTTTGGGCCTCTTGGAGCAGCTTTTTAAAAACTCTTCTATCAAATTTACTATATACAGAAATTACAATTAATTTTAATTTACAAGTACGTTATATGGAGTAACGTGTGGAGATCGAAATAATTCTAAGTTGAAATTCACTTTTATTAAATAAACTAAAATTACGGTGAGTAGCTGAACTACCAACAATGTTAAAGTTGTGAAGCTCTAGCCTGACTGGTCATCTGGGCTCTCTGCCCTTCACATTGTTTATGAGAACTGCAGAGCTCATGTCTGCTTATTTCTGTATTTAATATAATGTATTACTTCTTAGTAATTTTAATTCTAATAATTGCTGTCTAATAACCCACTGTGACCTGCACCTGCAGTATCATGTTGCGTCTGGAATACAATGTCTGTTTTCGTTCTCATTGTCTGGTTTGTGAACTTTCACTAACCTCTTTCAAATATGTCCTTCAATTTATACATTGTAACAATCTAACTTAAGCTTTGATAATTCTGTTTGACAACATATATATATATATATATATATATATATATATATTTGGGGATATGTAACTCCTCCTGACGTAGATAAAAATTAAGGGTTTTGCTTAATTTTTGAAACTCATTGTCCCTAAAGGTTGATTTATTATTTCTTTATTTACCTGTGTTTCTTGTTTCTTATGACTAAAATTTGTTTCTTGGCTTCTATACTTAAGATACATTTTGTACAATACATATACAGTTAATAAAATGATTACAATAATTAATAAAATTGTCCAAACACTTATGTTGTCGTAATATACTTTTGGCACTTTTAATTCACTTAAGTGTTCTTTGTAACTGTTCATTAACTTTACGGCTTGGTTGAGATCGTCTAGGTCTAGCTGCTCTAGTTGCATTGGTTTTTTGCTGAATTCGTCGTCTTCGAGTTGTGTAATCTTGAACTGTAGTTCCGGTAAATTTGCGAATTTCTTCGTTACTGTTGGGTCTTGGTATACTCGAATAATTCGTTTTTCAATTTTAAATAGCAATCTTCTTTTATGGTGACTACTTTACTTCCAGTTAATGCTAAATTGTTTTCGTTTTGGTTGCAATGGGCGGTTGCTATTACTTCTTGTGAAAAGACAGCAATCCATTTGTTGTCCGTAACTTTTTGAATTTTCATACTCGTAATTTGTACTGGTTTTGGATCACAATTCCCATAGTGATTATAGAATCTTAACAATTGTACTTCACAGGGGCTATCTGATTGAATAGCTGTTGTCGTTAATGATGGGCATAAATATTGGCGTGGTGCTACTTCTTTGCATTTTTCATTCGTGAAGCCATACCTTAATTCATTTAGGGAAAGAAACTTGGTTTTAGGAATAATAACTTGATACTTGCTAGTAACTTTCATGGGAAAAGCAAATAAATGATAATAATTATAATTGTTACTCTCTACAATGGGGATTTCTATTAAAAACGTAATTTCATGATTCTTTACATAATCTTTTACAATGGCTATTTTTTCAAATATGAGTATATTGGATTCTGTTACTTCAAAGGGTAATTTACTATTAGTTATAAGTGATCTAATCTTAAATAAATCATTTAATAAATCAATTGGTTCTATTATACTAGCGTGTAATGTGTTTAGTTTAGCAAATGTTACAGCGTTTTCTAATGTGGCTAAAATTTGTTGAATTACAGTAGGGGTTTATCATTTAGTTAAATATTGTATTAAATCTGATTAAATCTCGCATTCCTAGCATTGTGGTTTACATGTTACTTTCAAGGGTTAATATTCTATTGGTTATTCTGTCTTGGTTTTATACTAGCTATCTTAGTGTATCATTAAATTTTATTATGGTTGACTAGGTTAAAGGTATTTTATTTTTAACAATGGTTTTTATGCCATTTTGGTTTTCAATTAAGTGTTGTATAGCGTTGTCATATCGTTCTGCATTTTGGTTGTCTAAGTTGCCTGTGATAGCTTTTATAATATTACCTTATCCGTTAATAAGTCCTCTCTTCATTTTGTGATTTGATCTGTTAGTATTAGTCTATTAAATTTATCTTCTGTGTTCTTTAAGATGTTTTCCATTATAATATTGTAATTAATCATTTCTATCGCGTAATCTTTTCCGAATTTGGCTGTGTCCATTGATTGTTTCAGTCTGTTGTAATTGTCTCTAATTATATAAAATTCTTGTTTTAGTTCTGTTAAATCAAATATCTGTGCGAATATCCAACAATCTATTGTGTTTTGCATACTTCGCAATTTTACTGGTAGTATACCGGGGTATTTTTAATGTCTTTAATGTCGTCGTCCGCTCTATCTGGGTGAAGGTTGACGGCAAGGGGGATGGCTGTCCATATGAAATTACAGGGTGTCTTAAGTTCTTTAAGTGCATATATTTTACTATTTTTCCGTTATCTATTACGGCTACATTTTTATCTGATATCTTTTTCATTTTAAACGGACCTAAATTTCTGGAGGCCGTTTTGCATCTCTTACCTCTAAAATTTTCTCATACACGGTTTGTCCCATTGAAAATTTATTTATATCGGCATTCTTATTGCGGGATGTTGTAATGCGTTCTTTATCGTTACCTAATTTATTTTTACACTATCATAAGTTATTTTAAATTTTTTTGTGATCTTTTGCATACTGTTGATACACTTCTTTATTGTAATGTATATCGTAAGGGTTGCGGGAATCTGAGTGACCTAATGTTAATTCGAGGGGTGTAAAATTAGTTAATGAGTGGATCGTGTTGCTGTAAGCGATTAGTGCGTATGACATTAAATTAGTGATATGTTCTTTTTTATAAATTAATCTTAACAGTCTAATTTGTTCTAATACAGTTAGGTGTAATCTTTTAATTAATCCATTAGATTCCAGGTAATTCTCTGTTATACAATGAATTTTTATTTTATGGAGTTCTAGGGTATTTTGTATTGTTTCATTTCTAAATTCGTTGCCATTGTCTAAAGTTATTGTTTCTGGTGTACCGTAAAATGTAAACTATTGTAAGAATCATTGGGTTACATCGATACTATTTTTTGAAGTGATGGAAATTGCTTGGCTAACTTTGGTTAATGCGTCTACGACTGTTAAGAAGTTTTGAGCTTCTACTACCAGAGTGTCTGCATGTAATTTTTGAAAAGGTTTATCGCGTGTTTTAGTTAACATTAAGGGTACCTTTGGTGATGACCTGTTGCATTTCGCTTTGTCGCATAATTCCCATTGGTTAATAAAATCTGTGGTTAATTCTTTCAAGTCTTTAAAGTAATATCTCCTTATGAGTTGTTTTAGTATTTTGTTGATACTACGATGGTTGGTTTTGCCTTCGTGTTGATTTCTAATTACGTCATTTATTTCGTCTGGGTCATCTAAAGTTATTAATTTTCTTGTACAGCTCGTAATTTCAGGGCCTGAGTTATTTAATAATCTAATATATAATTCTGAAAATCGTTTGTTTAAATGTTCTGTGGTGAAATAAAAGTAGAAACGTGTTTTCTCTGAGGTATATTCTTTTAAAATTTTAATTATCTGCTCCTCGTTATCGTGTTTTGTTATTTAAATTTGATATATTTTCTTATTATCTGTTTTTGTATATTTTTCTGGATTAGGGTTGGTTAAAACTTCGGTAATTTTGCGCAAAGTGTATGGTTTGTATTTCTTCTGGGTCTTCTCTTATCTCTGTTTCGTCTACGTTACGTATAATTGACTCAGTTTCCATTGCGCTAAGTTGTATTCTGCGCCTCTGCGTTATTGTTATAAATTCACTTTTTATATACGATTTCATAATCAAATTCTTCTAGTCTAATCCTCCATCTCTGTAATTTTGAATTCGGTTCCTTGAATTTGCATAGCGATACTAATAATGGTCTATGGTCGGTGTATATGTAGAATTTTTTCCATAAAGATATGATCTAAAATATTTTGTTACCCAAATTATTGCTAATAATTCTTTCTCAATTGTGCTGTACTTCTGTTCTGTCTCGTTTAATGTTCTAGATACGTAGCTGATTCGTTTATCGCTACCTACTTTTCCTTGGCTCAATACTGCGCCTAATGCTACGTTTTATGTGTCGGTTGTTAATAAAAATCGTTTTGAAAAATCGAGGTATTCTAATATGGAGTAATTGGTAAGGATACATTTGATTTTCTCTACTGCTTTGATAAATTCTGGGTGTGCTCGATCTTGTTACCTTTCTTTATACAATTTGTTAATGATTTGGTTATTTGTGCGTAACCTTTGATGAATTTTCGGTAATAACCACTGAGTCCTAAAAACCCTTAATTTCTTTATTAGTCTTGGTTAGGGGGTAATTTAGTACTGCGTTTGTTTTGTCTGGATTTGGCATAACTACTTGTGGGGTTACTATGTGTCCTAAAAATGATACTTCCTGTTGTAAAAATTCGCTTTTTTCTAATTGGATTTTAAAATGAGCTTTTCTCAATCGTTGAAAGACTTCTCTTAATCTTTCGATGTATTCTACGAGTGATGTCGAATATACAATTATATCATCTAGGTACACAAGACATTTTTCGTTGTATATCCCTCTTAAAATGTTATCCGTAACTTTTTGAAAGGTGGCGGGTGCGTTCTTTAATCTAAACGGCATGCGTTTGTATTCATAGTGTTCTCTAGGTATACAGAATGCTGCTTTAGTTGTGTCTTTCTCATCCATCTCCACTTGGTGGTATCTGGAGGTGAGGTCTAATGTGAAAAAATAATGACACTCTCCTAGTTTGTCTAAAATTTCGGTGATATTGGGTAGTGGGTTTTTGTCGTCCGCCGTCCTCTCGTTTATTTTTCTATAATTGATAACCATTCTATATTTGCGTCTGCCTGAGGCGTCTAATTTCTTCGGGACTATTAATACGGGGCTGCTCCGTGGTTAATTTGAGTGTTGGATTATATCTTGCTTCAGTAGGTCTGCTATCTGCCTATCTGCTTCTTCTTGACTTGTTTGAGGTAGTCTATATGCTTTGGTGAAAATGGGTTTATCGTCTCTTAGTTCAGTGTTATGTTTCACTGTGTTGGTGAAAGTTAAAAGTATTTCTTCGCAATGGAATATATCTAGGTATTTGAAACATAAGTCTTTAATTCTTCTCCTCTTCTTTATTAATGTCGTTATTAAAACGAATGTTAACTAAATTTTCTTTTAACATCCTGTCGTGTTCTGTAGGGTAGGAATCGATTGCATATTCCTTGTCGATATCCATCTCGCTAAAGTTTACTTCTTCTACGTCTATTGGATTTGTCAACAATAGTTCTATGGAGTAATCGTTTGAGTTTAAAACTGTCGTTGTGGCGTATAGTTTTTATTTGTACTAATGCTGTGTGTTTCTACTCCGGGATGAAATGACATGTGGTTTATAATTCCTACGTCTTCTTCTAAATTTATTAAAATGTTTATTTGTTTTTCTGTCTTGGGTTCGATGGTATTTTTGCTCGGTTTGAATGTTACTGTTTTGGAATTTAATTGGAATTTGTCCGTGTTTTGTTCTTAATAAGCGGTTTTTAATATCTCGGTGGCGTAATTGGTAAACGCATGGTTCCGGCAAAACCAGGATACAGGTTCAAGTCCTGTCCAAGACCTTATATTTTCCATCTTTCGATTACTAGCTCGATTTGAAATGATCATTTGGGCTTTGCATAAAAGTCTAAGTTATTATTTCATCTTATTCACTATATATATATATATATATATATATATATATATATATATATATCTTTAACCCAAATAGAAAATGGATTATGTTATTCTAAATTTTATTTTTATTGAAGTTGATAATAGTTACTCACAATTGGTACAAACAAATTCATAAAATTCATGAGTATAGAGAGGAAAGCCACCAACATTCTATTGGTATGATATTTTAGAGTTATATTTCTGAATTGCTAATTTTTGAAACTTTTTTTTTGATAATTTTACTAGGCTCTAGTGAAACCTTAGTTCTACGAATTTTTTGAGGTGGTTATATTTTCAGATAGCGCGAGATCATCCTTCCAATTCAAGTTTGCAGTGTTAAAAGTCAGTAACTATTATGTATATACGTTTTGGTTGTTCAGAAGATGTTTTTTTCAAAGATTTCCGTATCTTATCTTCGGATTGTTAGACATTACAGTTATTAGTAAGATGCGGTGGCGCCCATAACTTTTTTTTTATCGTATACCAACCTACAACCCCTGCTCATAGCTCTGCCCTAAGTTGAGGAAACTTAGCTGGTTGGAAGATCTTATTCGAAGGTCCTTTTGTACGAAAAGCCGCTTTCCATAAATTTTACCCTGGTCTTAAACTTTAAACAGGAACCCCTCCTCTGTTGTGTGGTGACTCTGTCACCTATAAGGTGAAGTAGTTACATACAAAAAAATAGGTGTAACAGAGCTTTGATTAACAGTTAGGTCTTACTGTGGATGGAGAATTTCATAGAGCCAAGATCGTCTTAATGTACCATCGGTTCTTATTTCTAATCTTTACTGTTCTAAAATCGATCCGTTCTAATCTATCAGAGTTGTGGGTTCTGTCAAAATTTGCGGATCTCACTACGTTAACGTCCGTTGTTAATTCATAACTTGATTAATCTCTAGATGATCACCAGTACATGTGTTCTCGTTCGCGAAAAATTATTTCATGGATTACCGTCCACTGTCTAGCGTCGCTTACTTTCTTCGCACTCTTTAAACATTCGCCGAGGAGGGTCATAATATAGTACTCCTATTGAGTTTGTGGAATGAATCACGAGAAAGGTACGTGATGTCGTATTATTTACTTAGTTTCCTTGTGTCTTCAGCCAGATAAAATGAATTCATTAAAAGCTCTTACATTGTATGGTTTGATTAAATTATGTGCAATCTGATTTTGGTAAGTTCAGCTAAATATGAGTCTGTGTTTTTAAGTAATTTGTAGCTCTGTACGAATTTACCTATGGTATTGTCTGGGGTTTACTTTGCATTATTAGTATACTTATGTTCCTGAAGCATTAATTCTACTTTATTTTATTAAAATTTATAAAAGAAGGCCCTCCTATATTTAGTATAATTCTGGTATGCAACATACATATTAATAATTTCACTGTTATTCACTTCTTAAATTATTTTTGGAAATATAAAAATTTACTTTGTAAGTGTCTGTTTATACAACTACTCAGGTAGTTATTTGTGTTTACATCTTTGTATTCGACTTTATGATACGTAATATTGAAATTCGTTTCCCCTTTTGCGGTTTTTAAAGTAATTTATGAACATGAGCAACGTTTGAATATATATAAAACACAGAAATAAGACTATGCACTTTGGTGTTTTTTAGTTTATTACCCTTATAAACGAAAAATGTATTTAAATGTCAAGCATAATGTATAACGTTTTGCCTTACTAAGGGGGTTATTTCCTTTACTCCTATGTGACCGGCTGAAAGGCACAAGGATTGATGACGAGGATTTCCTGTAGATGTAAAGAGTCCACGGTTAGTTTCGGTAGAAAATGGCTCGTAGATAAGGAAACCTCCAAAGGCTAAGCGGCTAGTCGAGCGATTTGCTCTGGGTAGAACATGAGCTTTGAGTCGGGGTTGGACTGCGACCAAAATATAGTGAATATGGCGCCAACAAATTTTTGTATAGTAAGAATACCCAACTTGGGTCTTTTGTAAAAGGCGAATGCGGAAACCTATACTCAAATACCGCTATACAAAAAACATTACGAGAACCCAATCCCTAAAGTTTTCTTACCTTATGGCTCGATATTGACCTTTAAAGATGCACTGCTACACCTGTAAACAGATTAGAACAAGGCTAGCACAGTTTGTGCATTCATTTCAAAAAATTCATAATTAATAAGAATCAAACCTCATTCATTCCAACTAATAATCATAGTCTTGACCAAAATGAAAATCTATTCCTTTAAGTTGCAGTTTAAAATTATTTACAAAACATCATCTTTAAAAATTTGACTAAATTATGATAATGGAAGATAAGTACATATGTACTTGCTAATAATCAGCATCTCTCAAAAATAGAATAATGTAGTTTTTATATTAGTAAAGTCTAGCAAGAATTTATTCTTGAAAATGTTTAAATTTGAGTTTTCGGATTAATTAAATTTATATTACAACTTTATTTGGTCTTGGTAGTACTACATAGACTTCACATTAAATGGTAAAATATTCCAATTATTAATTAATGAAAAGCAAAATAAAACAATTTAGTTCTCTAAAATAGTCTTAATTTTTGTTCATTCTGAAAGTTAACCTTTTCTGTCTTTATATCGCCATCTACCATTTTTTGTTAGTACTAATACAAAGATTAAAAGTGAAGCTTTATAGATTCCTTTCACCAAAGTTTAAAAATAACTTGTTTGTCATTCACATAATGAACTAGGAAATTTCCACGTGAACAAACAAAACTTATTTGTCTGTTATACCAAAAGTTACAGCTGACGTATTAAAAAAACACTAATTACATACCAGATGTTAATCCATCAGAAAAATACTTGCAATGTATTAGGGCCATACCCGGAATGATAATTAATAAATTGAAATCTTCTTATTTCCGAATTTTCAGGTTAGGAATCTTTAATACCACTCAATCTAAGAACTGGATACTGAATATCTAACAACATTAAAGGCGTTCGCATCGAACAAATGAACCACGCCAGATTGACTACCATATAAAGTAAAATTTCACATATGTTTTACTATTCCTACAAGATGTCAAATAGTTGCCAATAAATTTTTCATTGATTACTAAATAAATTTTATAAATTTTCTTAAATTATAGAAGTTGCATAAGTTGCACTGCAAATATCAAATTACTAATGGCTTTAAACTCGGTAATACTTACTGTTATCCTAAAGCCATTCAGAACAATTTAACGTCCCGTCTTATACGAACTAATACCTGCTAAGCGTGGACCTATAATGAGTTTCGCCGAGACGATTTCATCTTGAAATCGACTTTAATCTTTCGGTGTTTCCAACACGTGGTCTGCAACGCCATGTTCTTTTATTTAAAGAACAATTGACCTTCTCTAACAACAGCTCAGGTGGAAGTGTTCTAATGACGTATGCTGCCGTCTGACAACCGTTATGATTTTTACAATCATCAAAAGGAGGGAGCCCTCCCAGTGACGCTAACAAATGGCATTTTCTGTCACCTCTTAATTTATAATTTTATGCTCTCAACTCAAAAGGTTATATTGTATTCAACAATATGTAATATTTATCACGTAGATTGTGTAGAGATATTATATTTAAATGGACTTTTTATGAATTAATTAAATTAGGTATTTGTGAAAATATTGCTAGAAAATAAACTTGTTACAAATGTACACTATTTTTCATAAAATCAAAATGTACAAGATGTATAAGCATTAATTTGTCAGTTTAAGATTAATTTTTCAGTTTTTGCTACCAGTTTCCACTTAACTTAACGTTAGCACGTTACAATGGGAGAAAATTTGCGACAAACTAATGTCCTTTAAATAAGAGTGTACTTTTGTTTGCAGCGTTGGTACCTTCCTACCATTGAATTGTAAGACAAAACTTCTTTTTGAATCAGCACCTTCAATTACTTAATTATCTCTGTAGTTTTGTAATATTGACTTAAACTATTCAATAAGTAACTTTAAAGATTCCGTTAGATATTTGTCAAAAGGTACTAAGTTTAACTTTAAGGTTTAACTTGAGTCAGTTTATTTACAAGCTTTAGGCTAAAGCATAAAATAAAGTTTCTTCCCCAAGTTTAGGTTATTGACTTTAATATTTGTAGGAAGTCTGAATTCTATTATTTTGTAATAGAAGCTATCCGATCTTAGGTACAAATAGATTTAAATTACAACAAAGTATGGAAAGTGTTGGTGCGCAATTAAGTATGACCATAGCCTTTGCATTTCTAAACCACTTACTAACACAAACTTGTGATATTTAGATAATACGAAACTGAAAGCAGAAACTCGATAAATTGTCAAGTTACGAAACATTTGCTCCGCTTGGTGTGGTTAAAATATCAGAGAACGTATTGATCCTCGACTGCAAGGATATACGCGTTACGTGATACTAAGCAAGATAGTCTTTTGAATTTTCTAGCACTCGTTTCATGTTAATAGAGGTTTGTTTGTTCTACATTAAATAAAACATTCCTTGACCCACTGTAGTAACTTCATGTCTATTGTTTCTTAGAGGAATGTAAAGAAAGTTATAATGACGCCTATCGATTTGCAGAAGTATCCTTAGTTTCAAGGTAGTTTAGATAAAGTAGCGTGAAGCCAGAAGCAAACTTTGAGTTTACCAAAATTAGCAGTGCATTATAAAACAAACTAATTTGGATAATCGCATGAGCTCACAACAGCGTTGGTGTTAGTTTATGAATGAATAGAAAATGCTCTGTAATATAAAACCATTGAATTACTTGGGTTTTGCTTGATCTACACTTGCAACCACTAACAAGCCGCTTAAAATTATTATTTAGATTAGTTCTGATTGCGGCATTGGTTTGTTTTGGTACGAAATTTGTTAAAAAATAAGAGAAGAAAAGAAGGATGCTTAGAACTAAAAATTACTTTATAGCTCTTCAAAATATCCCTATTTCAATCTATACATTTTTGTCATGTGAATCAAATCATGGTTCACTAATAAACTTTATTTCTAAACGCTTCTCTAGTATCATCTACTGTTATGGATCGGTAACCACTAAGTTAATATTTAATTTTTAGAAATGTAAATTAGTAATTAGGACTTAAGTCAGGAGTGCATAGAGCATGTGACATCGATACGTTATATTTCGTAGTAACAATATTTTCTGCATTTTACACTCTATATCCTGTTTTAATAAATGTTTGCTTTCCTGTTCGAAGTATTGCTCATTTATACAAACCATCTAAGATACGATAGTGTTCCAAATTTATTGTGGTTAAATGACGCAGCTTAATCGTAATTAGATAAAGCCGCTGTGTTATCTTTGAGTACTAGAAATATGCTCAAAATTATTTCCATTCTGGACTTTGCTGCTTCTACGCAGCTTGACTATAATGAACCTTTCACGTTGCTTGAACTCAACGAAGCTATCAAGCAAGTGAAAACTACAGCACCAGGACCAGATACAATACCTAACGATATATTAAAAAACTTAAATATTGAATTAAGTACTATGCTGCTAGGTATGCCCTATAGTAGGGGATAAAGAATACTACTATAGTAAGCCTGCTTATCGTAAAAGGCGATTAAAAGGCGCAGCAAGGGGCAGCAGCCTTGCTGGCTAAAAGATATTGGAGGAGGGTCGGTTGGTCTCGGGCGATCCTCAATAATTTACAAGCTTGTTGGGGGTTGGCCGTGACGGATACGACTTTTTGCTAAAATCTTTAAAAACTGCGTTGTGGAAAGATATGGGAGCCTACCACAATATTTCCCAGGTGTGCGTGGCCTAAAACACGAAATATATATGATGGAGAGCTCACAAGTAAAATTCTTGTCCGGAGGTAAAATACTCCTCATTCGGATCTCCGGGAGGGGTACTTGGGGCTCGTCATCGTAAGAATATAAAACAACAGTTCGATTTAGTGATAGGGACTTGGAATGTAAGGTCATTACTTAGAGTAGATAAGTTAACGAATTTATTAGTCGAAATGAGAAAGGAAAAGCTGGACATTTTAGGTATTAGTGAGGTGAGATGGCCAGATAGTAATGACTTTTGGAAAGATAATTATAGAATAATTACAACTTCTTCAACTAATGGACAGGCAGGGGTAGGAATAGTGTTAGGTAAAGATTAGGGCATAAAGTTAAAGAGTACTTACAATTTAGTGATAGAATAATTATGGTTAGATTGAGTACAAAACCCACAGACACTGTTTTAGTACAGGTTTACATGCCAACAACTCAGTACGAGGATGAGGAAGTAGAAAAGGTATACGAGGATATAAATAGTATAGTGAGAAAAGTAAAAGGAGATGAGAATTTAATAGTTATGGGCGATTTTAATGCGTCAGTGGGAGAAGGTAGTGAGGGAAAAATGGTAGGAAAATTTGGGTATGGCAGACGAAATGATAGAGGAGAAAGATTAGTTGAGTTTTGCCAGGAACATAGATTAGTAACTGTAAACACCCTATTCGAACAACATGTTAGGAGAAGATATACCTGGAAAGCCCCAGGTGATAGGGCTAGATACCAAATAGATTATATTTTAGTTAAACAAAGATTTAGAAACCAAGTTAAAACTGTCGTAGTTATCCAGGGGCTGACATAGATAGCGATCATAACTTAGTTAAAATGAAGTGTAAACTAAAATTCAAAAATTGAGAAAGGGTAAAAGAGATGGATGGGATCTAGGTAAGCTTAATGATAGTAGGGTAAAGAGGAATATAAACAAGTATTAGATAATAAGAGCAAAGAGATAGCTGTAGGAAGGAACGTAGAAAATAGATGGAAAGAAATAAAACTGACTGTACATGATACAGCAACACAGACTATAGGTAAGAAAAAATAGAAGCGAGAAAACCGTGGGTAACAAAGGAGATATTAGATTTAATAGAGAATAGAAGAAAGCTTAAACCTTTCAGAGAAGTGGATAGTGAAAGTAAGCAAAATATAATACAGTTAGAAATAAGATAGTACATGAGTGTAGAAAAGCTAGAAATAAATGGATGGAAGAGAACTGTAAGGGAATACAATATGATTTGAGAGTAGGTAAGACAGACAGGACATACAGGGCAGTTAAAAAGTTTTTGGGAAGATAGGAAAAATATAATGGTATTAGAGACGAGAATAATGAGCTTCTAATGAATAAAGTTGAGGTAGCAGATAGATGGAAAAGATATTTAGAAGATTTATATAAGGGAGACGATATGGATGAGTTAGAGAACGACCAAGAAGAGGATGTAGAAATAGGGTTCTCAATATTAAGAGAGGAATTTGATAGAGCTGTTCGGAATCTTAAACTAAATAAAGCGCCAGGGATAGACGATATTCCCGCAGAATTAATAAAATATGCAAGTCAGAAAACTTTAGATAGATTATATGAACTAGTGAAATTAATATATGATACAGGTGAGGTTCCAATAGATTTCGAAAAAAATATTATTATCGCAATCCCAAAAAAGTCAGGAGCTGATAGGTGTGAGAATTTTAGAACGGTTAGTTTAACTTCTCATGCTTCCAAAATACTAACAATAATAATTAAAAATAGAGTAGAAGCTTTGACTGAGAATTATTTAGGCGAAGACCAATATGGTTTTCGTAAAGACAGAGGGACTAGAGAACCGATACTAATGATTAGGGTAATTATCGAAAAAGGTTACAAAAAATAAAAGACTCATTTCGCATTTGTAGATTTAGAAAAAGCATTTGATAGGGTTAATTGGATTGTTATGTTCAGGGTTTTGCAAAAATAGGAATCTCTCATAGGGATAGAAAAATTATTTACAGTCTATATAAAACCAAAGTGTAGTAATTAGATTTGATGAAATAGAAAAGGAAGCTAAGATTAGAAATGGTGTTAGACAGGGTTGTATACTGTCTCCCTTGATTTTAATGTTTATATTGAGGAAGCTTTAAACTTAGCTAGAGAGAAAAGAGATAGGTATTAGTGTACAGGGACAGAAAATAGACATGTTACGTTTTGCAGATGATATAGCCATTATAGCAGAGTCTAGAAAAGAGTTAGGAGAGTTTTAAATATTTTAGATGAGATACTACGGAGTAACTATAGTATGAGAATTAACTCGGTAAAGACAAAGATAATGACAAGTGAGTTACAGCCTAGTTATAAACCAAAATTAAAAATAGGTAATACCGAGTTAGAGGAGGTAGATGAATTTTGCTATTTAGGTAGTATAATTACAAAGGATGGACGTAGCAGAAGGGATATAGTAGCTAGAATAGCTCAAGCTAGAAAAATGTTTTTAAAAAAGAAAAACTTACTAATAGCTAATAGTATTAGTTTAGATAATAGAAAAAGTTTTTAAAGTCGTACGTATGGAGCGTTCTACTATACGGTAGTGAGACTTGGACAATTAAAGAAGTAGATAAGAAAAGGATAGAAGCTTTTGAAACTTGGTACTATAGGAGAATGTTAAAGATTAGCTGGACAGATAGAGTAACTAACGAGGAAGTTTATAGAAGGATAGGTGAGGAACCCTGTATGTGGAAACAATTGAAGGTCAGGAGAGATAGAATGATAGGGCACCAGTTAAGACATGAGGGACTATTTAGTAAAGTCTTAGATTATAGACTACCAAATAAAAATAGAGTAGGAAGGCCTAGACAAAGCTATATTAGTCAAATAATTAGAGATTTAGGTTGTGAAGGGTATGTGGACTTTTTTAGATTAGCTCAGAATAGAAAAGAATTTAGAGCTGCGTCAAACCGACTTTAAGTAAGTTCGAAAACAAAACAAAAAAAATAAAAATCGGTTAACTAAATGTCACCAGGACATAACTCACAATTAGTTAGAGGTCTGGCATGTTGGTAGCGTTTCGTTGCTTAAGCCTTACCATAACATATAATTTAATAAACGTCACCATGATATAGCTCACAATTAGGTAGCGGTCTGGCATGTTGGTAGCGATTTGTTGCTTAAGCCTTACCATAACATATAATTTAATAAACGTCACCTTGACATAACTCACAATTAGGTAGCGGTCTGGCATGTTGGTAGCGTTTCGTTGCTTAAGCCTTATCATAACAGATAATTTAATAAACTTCATCATGACATAACTCACAATTAGGTATCGGTCTGGCATGTTGGTAGCGTTTCGTTGCTTAAGCCTTACCATAACAGATAATTTAATAAACGTCATCATCACATAACTCACAATTAGGTAGCGGTCTGGCATGTTGGTAGCGTTTCGTTGCTTAAGCCTTACCATAACAGATAATTTAATAAACGTCATCATGACATAACTCACAATTAGGTAGCGGTCTGGCATGTTGGTAGCGTTTCGTTGCTTAAGCCTTACCATAACATATAATTTAATAAACGTCACCATGACATAACTCACAATTAGGTAGCGGTCTGGCATGTTGGTAGCGATTTGTTGCTTAAGCCTTACCATAACATATAATTTAATAAACGTCACCATAACATAACTCACAATTAGGTAGCGGTCTGGCATGTTGACAGCGATTCGTTGCTTAAGCCTTACCATAACATATAATTTAACACTTTTCCTTTTTGAAGCGGATAACCAGGTTATATTTCATTTCCCTATAAATGGTAATCATGTAAACATGTTAGAGTTTTTTAACAACCATCAGGTTGCTAATATCTATGTTGAGCCAGCTGGATAGGAAAAAGATAGAAGGATATAGGAAGACCTAGACCAAACTATATTAGTCAAATTATTAGAAATTTAGGTTGTGAAGGGTATGTAGAGCTTTTTAGATTAGCACAGATTAGAAAAGAAGTTAGAGCTGCGTCAAACCGACCTTAAGTAAGGTCGAAAACAAAATGATGATGAGGTATATACAATAAAATCTGAGGAAATTGTACCTATCATGATGAATAGAAAGAGGCCATTATGGTCCCGATTTTAAAATTTGGAAAGGATTAATCATCTCCAGAGAGCTACCGTCCAATCAGTCATACGTGTTGCCTAGGTAAACTACTGGAAAGGATTGTAAACAATCGCTTCCAGTGGTATCTAGAAAAGAATAACTTCCTGGTGTCACACCAAGCTGGATTTAGAAAGAGACGATCCACTGCTGTCCACTTAGTTCTGCTCGAATGCGAAATTCAAGAAGCTTTTAGAAAACGAGAACACCTAGTTGCAGTCTTCTTCGATATCCAAGGAGCGTACGATATGACCTGGCGTCATAACATCTTAAAGACTCTACACAATTATGGATTTAGCGGCAATCTTCCCAGGTTCATTGCATCATTTCTAAGCGATCGTTGCTTTAAGGTCTGATCTAGTGATACTCTTTCATCCGCTAGGGTGTTAGAAAACGGAGTGCCGCAAGGATCCACCCTAAGCTGTACACTCTTTGCACTTGCGATTAATGGAATGTTCAACAACGTCAATGTGTCTAAGTGTATGTATGTTGTTGACTTGGCCATTTTCTGCGCTGGTAAAACGGTTGGTAGTATAGTGTGTAAACTGCAACCAGCATAATTGATACAGTAGCTGAGAATGGCAAGTCTGTCGGCTTTAAGTTCTCTAGAGAAAAAACGCACAGCGTACACTTCTGCAGGCTTAGGACTCCACAATATGATCCTGTTTTGTCAATGGGTGGTGAAATGTTAAGATGCCATGACACTGTTAAATTTCTGGGAGTTACATTCGACAGAAAACTTACCTGGAAAACACATGTTGATAACCTAGTAACAAAGTGTAGGAAGCATCTTAACATTCTAAAAGCACTAGCTCACACGAAGTGGTGCGCCGAGCCAAGAGCTATGCTTAACATACACCAAGCTGTAATTCTATCAACAATTGACTATGGCAGCATCGTGTATGGCTCCGCCCGCAAGAGCGTACTCCGATCTTTAGATTGTATACACCATACAGCGATCCGATACTGCTTAGGTGCTTTTCCAACAAGTCCGATCCAGAGTCTTTACTGTGAGTCCGGCTTGCCATCGTTAGATATAAGACGAAAGAAGCAAATGGCCACTTATTTTATTAGTGCAAAAGCATGTGGTTCTAATCCAAATAACGTCTTTCTACTTAACGAAGGAAACCCATATGGAGACAGATCAACAGTCACACGTCCAGCGAGAATTCGCTTCTCTGAGTACCTAGAGAGCAGAGGGACTGATATTTCTGATGAACTTATGTCTGATAGCCCAAGTGAAGTTCCTCCATGGTTGCTATCTCAAATAGATAAACGACTAGACTTAACATTGCTAAATAAAGACATTACGCCGCCGGATACTTACAGAAAAAGATTTCAGGAGATCAGTGACGACTATCCCGGTTGGAATAAAATATACACAGATGGGTCCAAAGTAGATATCGGTGTGGAATGTGCAGTTGTAGTAGGAAAAGAAACTTTTGGTTGGACACTCCCCACATGTGTTTCTATATACTAAGCCGAGCAGTACGCTATATGGCAAGCACTTTTGTACTGTATGGTCATAGGTGATGCGAAAAAACACTTAATAATAACTAACGCACTAAGCGTGCTTCAAAGTTTAGAGGACATTTACAGTGCTGACGCGATGACGCAAAGAATATACGCACTTTTTGCTCATCTCATCAATGATAATTTTAGGCTGGCTTTCATTTGCATTCCGAGTCACGTTGGAATATCAGGTAATGAACTTGCCGATAAAACGGCGTATCAAGCAGCTATAGCAAGCCCTCCGCACGTCACTTTGTGTAAATCGTCAGACGTCAAATGCTTTTTGAAAACAAAAGTAATATCTGCAGAATGGCAACAGCTGTGGAACGATACAAATACCGCTTTGAAACGGATCAAGCCATCTGTAAAAAGCCCTTACGAGCTATCAAATCTGCCGAGAGGGGATACGGTGAAACTGCATAGGATACGAATAAGCCACACTGCTTTAACTCACGAGCACTTGCTTAAAGGTGTCCAACCACCACAGTGTGCCCACTTCTACATTGCACTCTCGCTAGAACATGTAATGTGCCGTTGTCCAGCATACGATGCACTTAGATACGCTCTACGTATAAAAAACGATTTCGAATGCAACTTGCGTAAAAAAGATCAGATCGCTAATACGATCCAGTACCTAAAAGCAATACAATTGTATAACACACTTTAGTATTATGATTAGCTACTCACTTGCAAAAAAAAAACTTGTAAATACCTACTTGCTTTTTGAATATACACTGTAGAGCTAATGACCTTAGCTATATAAAAAATATATATATTATATTATATTAAATTACATTACATTACATTACATTACATTACATTACATTACATTACATTACATTACAATACATTACATTACAATACATTACATTACATTACATTACATTACATTACATTACATTACATTACTTTACATTACATTACATTACATTATATTATATTATATTATATTATATTATATTATATTATATTATATTATATTATATTATATTATATTATATTATATTATATTATATTATATTATATTATATTATATTATATTATATTATATTATATTATATTATATTATATTATATTATATTATATTATATTATATTATATTATATTGTATTATATTATATTATATTATATTATATTATATTGTATTATATTATATTATATTATATTATATTGTATTATATTATATTGTATTGTATTGTATTGTATTGTATTGTATTGTATTGTATTATATTGTATTGTATTGTATTGTATTATATTATATTTATTATATTATATTATATTGTATTATATTATATTGTATTATATTATATTATATTGTATTATATTGTATTATATTATATTGTATTATATTATATTATATTACATTGTATTATATTGTATTATATTATATTATATTACATTGTATTATATTGTATTGTATTATAGTATACTATATTACATTGTATTATATTGTATTGTATTATAGTATATTATTTTACATTATATTATATTACATTGTATCATATTGTATTGTATTATATTATATTATATTACATTGTATTATATTGTATTGTATTATATTATTTTGTATTATATTACATTATATTGTATTCTACTGTATTATGTTGTATTATATTATATTATATTATATTATATTATATTATATTATATTATATTATATTATATTATATTATATTATATTATATTATATTATATTATATTATATTATATTATATTATATTATATTATATTATATTATATTATATTATATTATATTATATTATATTATATTATATTATATTATATTATATTGTATTATGTTATACTATATTATTTTATATTATATTATATTATATTATATTATACTATATTATATTATATTATGTTTGTTATATTATATTATATCGTATCGTATCGTATCGTATCGTATCATATCGTATCGTATCGTATCGTATCGTATCGTATCGTATCGTATCGTATCGTATCGTATCGTATATCGTATCATATCGTAGTGTATCGTAGCGTATCGTATCGTATCGTATCGTATCGTATCGTATCGTATGGTATCGTATCGTATCGTATCGTATCGTGTTGTGTCGTGTCGTGTCGTGTCGTGTCGTGTCTATCGTATCGTGTCGTATCGTATCGTATCGTATCGTATCGTATCGTATCGTATCGCTTCGCTTCGCTTCGTTTCGTTTCGTTTGTTTCGTTTCGTGTCGTGTCGTGTCGTGTCGTATCGTATCGTATCGTATCGTACCGTTCGTATCGTATCGTATTATATATCACTGAACACAGTAATCCCACCAAAATCATTGGACGTACACACACTAGCACAACAACAACTTATAGATGAAGCACAAACACCGCCATCCGCAGACCTAGGTTCTGAACTCAACACTACCGTCTTACTTTGCCAAAAAGCTCACTTTCATCATCCCATATAAGCACTATAAGTACCCCCCTGGGCATAATAATCTCACCAAAATTATTGGACATATCCACACTAACAACAAATTAGATACAAAGCACGAACAACGCCTCCCACAGACCCAGACTCAGAACGCAACATTTTCTTCTTGGAGATCCTAGTTTCTAAATTAAACCCCCACAAGGCCTCAAGTCCGGATAATATAACAAACTTGATCCTACAAAAATCGTGGCCCATCTTCAGAGAATCCACACGTCTACTATCCCAGAAACGCCTGACCACAGGTGTCTTTTTCAAACCCATTTAATACCGTTAAAATATCCCTCACGCTAAAACCCAGCATACCTTTGCGACCCAAACTTTTACCGGTTCATAGCTCTCATACCGAACCTTGGCAAACTCCTCAAACAAATTGTACTCCTAAAACTAAACTCCCACATTAACATAGTTTCATTTCATCCCTGAACAAACACGAATTTTCAACTAGCCATAGCACAGAGAAACTCATAAAACCCCAATCACAACCGTTCAATCATCGTTTTCCGAATACGTTATAACTTTCTGTATCGACTTTCGATCTGCCTTTGACCTCCTAGAGTGCTTCAACCTCCTCAACCCATTTAAGCAATCCAATTTCCCCTTATAATAAACTAATTTTTCTCTCATATCGAACTACCATCTTGTCGTCAAGCCTTCACTCAATTTCCAGGTCAATCACCTTAAGTGGCCACGAAGAATCCGGCCTTTCCTCCATCCTATAGAGACTGGTCATAAACTCGAATCTTGATAAGAATTTCCTGGATATCTCAACTTTCGCCTGCGCAGACGACATCGCCTTCCTTATTCATGGAGGCTCACGTGTATCTCTCGAATGCACAGCAGCACTCCTTATAGAAAATCAAATCCTAGTCCCATCTAAACAACCTTGTATAACCAAAATGCTCCTCCTTAAAGACTTTCTTGACTTTGAAAGATCCCCACGCTACAAATTCTAGACACAGCTGTTATTTTCTCATCCACTGTTTTCTACCTTGGACTACAATTATACACGCGACTAAGAACAACCGTTCCAAACAGAGAACCAAAACTAAGATCATTTTCAACAACATTCACGCAGTCTTACCAAAATCCATATACTTACCAAACCAACCCGAAGGCTTACTATCCACCAAAGCATGGTCCCAATCATACGATACGCTCTAGACCCCTGGCTGCTCCTTACACCCTCTTCTTCCAAACGCTCCTTACAAACCACCGTATAAGCTTTACTCCTACACTCCACTAGAACTTACAGCACATCCTCCACATCATCGTTTTACACTATACCCCAAATATCCCTATGCAGATACTCATAAACTCAGTTACCCAGATCTGAAAATTAAACAAACCACGTTCTATTACCGTACACGAAGGAACCTTAAACCCTACCTGTCACAAACAGACATCAAATCTAGAATCCAAAACACACTTATTTAACATTATTGGTCCTCATCAAATACAGACAGGCGTACGTACGCCATATAAATTTGAATTTTATATTATTTTATATAGAATTAGCGTTACAGATTACGCACATTTATTTGAAGCAAATACCGTCGACAAACCAAATTACTAACATTGCGTTAGATAATGGAGATGAAACCTAGTTTTATTCAATGTAATTACCTAAAATTTTGTTCCAATCACTGATAATTGGACAGATATTCACATATAAAGTATGTGTGTAAGCTTTGTCTCCAAATTGTGTTAAACGCGACAATTAATTATTCTCTAAATAATTAATTACTAAATAAATAACTGCAACAAGTCTATTTTGCTGTATTACGTAAATAATAACATCAAAGTATTTTTTAAATATTTTGAGGTGAAAATAAAATAAAATTGTGAACTTACAAACTTACAAACATTAAAATTCAATTTATGAAAAATAAACAATGTCATTTAACACATGAACGCTAAGTCATCGATGTCATCTCTACCTTAGTAACCAGTTTAGAATTGGCTATTAATTTTATCAACTTTTCACATATCATTGCATAATATCCGAAAGATCGATAAAGAAAATACTATTAGCATTTGAAAGTACACTATTATTAGTATTGTTACCGATATTATGGCTACTGGAATATTCACTTACAAGAATATAACGCAATACCAATTTATTGCAAAACTTTCATATACAACTGAAACAGCAAGTGCCTTGTCTATTTATGTAGGCTACAGTTTTACTGCACATTAAACACTTGCTATTTATTAGATCCACTGGAATGATTTAATTAAAATACCAGGAAAGATTGACTCAGATTTGTTTTTATTTTTAATTCCTCACAAAGTGTGTAATAGAGTTCATGTCCCTGGAAATCCTTGCTAATGCTTTAGTAATGAGTGTTCCTATAGTTTCAAGAAACGATAATATAAATAGCACGTTGAAATTTACTAGAAGTGACAAACGCAAAAATAAAATTGAGACAATAATTCTGGCTTCAGCAAGTAGACGCTTAATCAACTCCAGAAGCTATTATTTCGTGAGAAAGGAATAACAACTGAAAGCCTATTCTTATTCGTAGTTACAAAAATTGGGTTTTATATTTTATACTTTATTAAATTTAATTTCTAAATCAATTTTATGCAAAATTAAATTTACAGGTAAAAACATAGAATTATAAAAATGCTAAAATCAAACGACAGTTTGTCCTCAATCTCTGTGTATATCATTTTCCTAATGTTGGACGAAGTATTAAACAACGCCATTTAATTCAAAAGTCTGATTGGATTTTTTTAAATTATGTAGATTAGGTTCCATTTCGAATGGACCTATACCTTGCCGAAGTTCTAGATTACTAGAACAGGTGAAATGACTTGCGTGTTCTAATGAGCTAAAAAGCCAAACTACAGGTCCAACCAAAGTAGTAGGGTCGTTAGTGAGGAACCAGACTAAGACTGGTCCCCGAAAGAAGGCAGCGGCTCTTTCGGTACTTAGATTGGCAGAGACCATAGGGGTCGGTATGGCAGTTTAAGACACACTACCGCAATGTGAAAGACAAGGAGAAACCACTTCATTACCTCCCAAGTACACAGCGTACTTAAATTGTAATAAGCATAATGGCATTATCTGAGGTAAAAGATTCCAGAGTTAAAATAGTCCTTACATGTGATTTTACAATGCCCCACCCGAAGGTACTACATTGGCCAAGAAGCAAGTTTTTTTTTAACTGGAAAATTTGGAATTTTGCCGAACCCTTGCTGTTCCAAGCAAGGTAGGGATCTTCAACGTGCGTGACAACACTCACACACGGGATCTCCATTTTATCTCTCATCCAAACGAGGGTGTATTTTTGTGAAAAATGCTCGCATAACATTTTTCAAGCGGACCGTGTCGGGATTCGAACCCGGGACCTTGGGAGTAGTAGTCACACACATACAACTACGCCACAGTGCCACCAGTTAAAATGGTCCCCCATTCAGATCTCCGGTAGGGGACTACTTTGGAGGATGCGATCGGAAAGTTCAAAATAAGAGTCCGGAAAAATTTGCGAGTCGGAGCGTGGAATGTTAGAAGTACGAAGCAAATAGGTAAGCTAGAGAACCTGAAAATTGAAATGAATAGGTTAGCACTAGACATAGTAGGGATCAGCGAAGCTCGGTGGCCAAAGGCGGGGGATTTTTGGAGTGGAAACTTCAAGGTAATTCATACAGGAGCAGAGAAAGGAAATTCGGGTGTGGGGATAGTTATGCGAAAAAAGATAAGACATTGTGTAGAAAATTACTTACAAAAGAACGAAAGAGTGCTCATGGTTAGATTAGAATCTAAACCGGTAAACACAGTAATAATACAAGTATACACGCCCACCTCTAGCTACAGTGAGGAAGAGGTAGAGGCGATCTACAAAGATATCGATGACAATTCATAATCCAACACCTTTAACCAATCAGGAACATCTAGGTCCTAAATTATGATCATAATCCAACACCTCTGACCAATCAGTACATATCTTCATTTTTCATAATTTGCGATGTAAAATTTTTGTATTATGCGAAGTACGCTGTTACACTTTGACAAATAAATTTCTGCATGTCAGTGTTTTTAATATTAGTTAAAACGTTTATAAAATATCCGATATTGAAGATTTGTGTAGTCGTAGGAAAATTATAGTAGTCTACTAGTTTTGGCCATTACTCATTCGGATTACACCGCTATATCGTTAGTGCGAGCGACGCAAACCTTTGGAATGAGTAATGGATATCATAACTTGCTTGTTGAATAATATACTATTACCTAGGGTTGTTCTAACCACGTACCCTAAGCCTTGTATTTCGTATACCCTTTGTGCTAATTGTCTATATTTGAAAAATAACGTCTCCTAAAAACTTTGTTAAATACGAATTACGTTTTTTAATTGAATTTCATTACTTATTTACAACATCAATCTAATTTGTGTGTGCATTACCTTAAATAAAAATTATCTTAGTTTTTACTAAAATTTGTGAGATTCCAGTCTCAAAATGTTGATTATATTAACTGTTTAATACCCTGCTTACGCATCATAAATTTTGGTTATTTTATTTTCATTTCTTATTGAATGATTTGGTAAACACAGTAATAATACAAGTATACATACCCATCTCTAGCTACAGTGACGAAGAGGTAGAAGCGATCTACAAAGATATCGAAGACATATTAGGATACGTAGAAGGACGTAAACATTTAATACTTACGTGGGATTTTAATGCAGTGGTAGGTGAGGGTAGGGAAGGAGCGGTAGTAGATTTATTTGATTTAGGCACGAGAAACGACAGGAGAAATAGGCTGGTAGAATTTTGCGACAAAAACAATTTAATCATCACAAACACATTATTTCAACATCATGCTAGAAGACGATATACGTGGAAGATGCCAGGAGATATAGGAAGATATCAAATAGATTACATTCTTGGTAGAAACCGATTTGGGAATCAAGTAAAAGACTGCAGAAGCTACCCAGAGGCAGATATAGACACTGACCACAACATCGTAATTATGAAAGCCGCACTTAAATTTAAAAATTTGAAAAAAAGAAACAGAAAAAGGCACTTTAACTTTGAGAAACTAAAAGATAAAGATATTCAAGAAGGTTCGAAAAAATATCAAATGGATTGCTGAAAGATATCGGGAAAATATCTGATACTAAGGCGGCAGAAACAGAATGGAATAATATTAAATTCAGCATAGACATGACGGCCGGGGATATTCTTGGGTATACACAAAAAGAAAATAAGAAACCATGGATTACAAGGGATATCCTGAATTTAATACAAGAAAGACGAAAATCAAAAATAAATCAGAAGAAACAAGGAAACAGAGATACAAAGCCATAAAATGAGAAATTATTCGCAAATGTAGGAAAGCTAAAGAACAATGGATTGATGTAAAGTGCAAAGAGGTACAAACTAAGATGGAAGTAAGAAATACAAATGAAGCGTACAAACTAATTAGAATCAATTTTAGGGATATAAAACCGTATAGCAAAAATATAAAGGACGCGAGAGGAAACTTCATTATCAAAAATGTAGAGCAAGTGGGTAGATGGCAAGAATATATAGGGAATTTATGTGCAGGAGATGAACTAACAGCACTAGAACAAAGATCAGACATTGAAAATGATGACTCGGGACATCCTGTACTTAGAGATGAGTTTGAATTAGCATTAAAAGGTCTGAAAAATGGTAAGGCGCCAGATACAGATAAGGTGCAAGCAGAAACGGTTTACAAAACATTGCCCATTTTACCCATTTAACCTCGAGGTTAAAATTTTTTTTTGAAAAACTAAACATCAAAATGGCCATCACTAATTTACAAAAAATAAATCTTCTTTTTTTCAAAAGTCAAAGATAGGACCCCAGCAGAAAAACAAAGATGCGTAATATACCAAATTAAATGTTTAGACTGCACGGAATCTTACATCAGACAGACTTCCCAACAACTTCGACAAAGAATAACGCAACATAAAAGTGACATTAGGATAAAGCCTAATGCATGCGCTCTGACCATTCGCTCTAACACAAAAGATCATAGACCAGATTTTACAAATACACAAATTCTAACCATTGAACTAAATTATAATAAGAGAACCTTTTTGGAAATGTGTCACATTTACAATAACCCTACAAGTATGAACAAGAAAACTGATATCAACAATTTAAGCAAAATGTATAGATTGTAGTGTAAGCGACCTGAAGGCTGACCAGACGCCCTCTATGAACGGTACACCGGGCTCCATGGTCTAGCATCTAGTGGCAGTGGCTCGACGACACCTATGTTATGTTGTTATAATGTAATCCAAATTCACACTGGGAAGATGGTGTTAAGGCGGGAAGGTTTGAAATAAAACTACAGTATTTTCCTAAGTTACGTTTAATCAAAAGAATAACCGCTAAATAAGTCATTCGCATGAAAATAAGAAACTAATATTCAAAGCAAACAGTGCCGTACTCAACCTGGGCGATTGGGGAAAAAGCGCGGCAGAGAAAACCTCAAACTGCCCTCACACTTCCAACTGCTTTTTACACATCTTGACAAGGGCGGGGTAACGCACAAGTACCCAGGTCACTAACACTGAAAGTGACGGGATGTCAACTGTTACCCAGACTACCACACATGACAACTGAAGAAACTTTAGTGTAGGTCAGCTAATTTTTTCTGACAGGTCTTGGGGTCGGATAACCAATACTACCTAGCTAAAGTTGAAACGCGCCCACATACATACATTAACAGTTTCCAGCCCGTGCTACAAAATATTTTACAAAGGCTAGCCGACTTCCTATTGTTTGCAAGAGTACAACTACAAGTACAATGACAAGACAACATGAATCGCTGAAACGAACTTATGGTATGATTGCGCATAGTTAAAAAGGCGCTTATTATTGAATAGACTATCTCCAACATAGTCATAAATACAAACGCGAGTTATGTATCCCCCAATTGATGTGTACATATTAAAATAGAATAATTAGGAAACTATTAGAAAGTGTTAAGAATACGCTAAGTGAAGTGCAACATTGTAACACAAGGACAATTTATTAAGTTTATTAACGTTCATGAGAACGGAAGCGCTACTTTGTATCGCAGACGATAGTGACACTGCAGATGTCAGGTCACAGACGGTCAGGTACCGTGATTACGTAGAAATTAAGATTACAACAATGTAATTATGAATAGAGTTAAGAATAAGCAGACATGAGATCTGCAAGTTCCTACAGCCATGGAAGGGGGTAGGGATATTATAATAAGCCCGGGAGCCCCAGTTGACGACAGTCAGTCCAGCGATCAGCTTTAGCATTGCAGTTTGTTAGAGTACAATTAATTAGTGTAATTTCGATTTAAAGTAATATTTAATTAATTTGTCAAAATTTCATAAATCAATTCTGTATAATAAAATTAATATGTTAAGAAGTTTGGAACTGGTTTTTAAAAAGGCAGCCCCAAGCCACGATCCTTAACTGGCGCAGTCGATAGGATGTCAAGAGGTCACTAGGGAACCCAAATTCGAAGAACTGGTAGTCTGGAATTTCAATTCCGAATTTGCCAGAACCAAACAGAAGTTGGAGGCGAAACAAAATCATTCAAATTAAACCAAAAAACCCGGAGAAGATACAAGCATAGATCGAATCCGAAAACCGACGTGGAAGAAGTACAGAAACCGACGGACTCCATGAAATCAACAAAACAATTAGTGTAAGTTCATTTTCCTTGAACCAATTGAATTTTTATTTTATTTAACAAACATATTTGATAGTTGCTAGTATAAGAGATTTTATGATTTATATATGTATATTGACTATTAATACCATTATTTTATGCAATTTGATGAAAATAATCCACTTAGCTTTTGCAAGGGATTATCTTCAAGTTATTTTTGAGAAAATTGTTTTTTTGGAGACCTATAAAACTAGAGAAAACCAAAAAACGCATTGCATGCGCACTTGAGACAATTATTACGAAAGCTAACTGAGGAAAAATTATAAAAACAAAACAAACACAAATTTCTAATTCAACAACACGATATTAACTGGCGCAATACTCCAAAAATAAAGCCAAAATTAAATCACAAATTAACACCGAGATCTTTGTAATACGCAAAAAAATATCAAACGAATTATCCAGACGGAAATTCACATTCCGTAAAATAATAGACATAATTTGCAATCTATTATTAAGCTACATTCTTATTACAAGAATTAACAAAGCGCAAATCCAAACGCGGGTATCATCATTGAATAAAATCATTCATCTTGAACGCAACGAATACAAAGCTATTCAAAACGCATTGCGAATCTAAATATTACCATACGAAAACCTTTCAATCTACCAAAATAAAATTCAAGCATTATTAATAAAAATAAAGCATAGAAATTACGACCGGAAACTCTTATAGAACATCATCTTAAATACGAAAAATACGTCTAATTATTAAAACCAACTTAAGAAACCTACATAATCACGCTATTGAAACGCATATTGCAACCTTATAGAAAGCACAATTGCATTGACAATTTTAGTTAAAATACTGCAGCAATTAACAAGGTATAAATTTCATTGATTCCAAACGCAACATTGTATACTTAAATAATTCAAGGCGAGAAAATTAATTATAGAAAAAACGCAAAGTTCATTTCATATCAACTGAAAATAACACCTTTCAGAAAAATATAATTGCATATTTAATTATACCACAATTTAAAACATTGTAATCAAAACAAGATCATTGTATGCAACTTTGAATAACGCAAACAAAGAAACCTTGCAGACCTTATAGTCAACACTTAAGTTTACGAGACGCGAAGCATTGTAGACACACTTAAAAATTACACACACCCACGGGAGAGATAACTACAACAGACAATTAAATCAGCAGAAATAAATTAAAATAGAAAAGTTTTAGTTGACACAAAGCAAACAAAGTGAAATAAATTACCACAAAAATCACTCAGTCACATCGAAACTTCAGAGACCAAAATTAACATCAGCGAATTAAAAAAAAACGTATTCAAGACAGTATCAAACGTAAAACCCATAAAATAACTACAACAACGTGCAATTAAATACAATACAAGCAACTCAATTCTATAAATAATCTAAAACGACCCAAGCTAAAAATAACAAGTAACCCGACGCAATCTAAACGGAAAATTAGTAAATCCAAGCAAGGAATAACGATACAAACTGCGAAATAAATCCCAATTTTACAAAATTTGAAATTAATTAAAATCAAAACTAAATATTAATTACTAGAACAACCTCCTCAGCCATAATGCGTGAAGATATAAAACTTTATTTGGAAACAATTCCAACATATAACGGTGATCAAACTTTGTAAGGGAATTACATAACCGCGTGTAAACTATTTTTAAAAACATTCTATAAACCCGGAAACAACAAAAGATACGTATTACTTCTACGCCTTATTATCAGCAAACTAACCGGAAGGGCACTAACATTAATTGCCAGTCGAAATGATTTAGAACAATGGGACGACTTCAAACGAGTATTGAGTGCATATTTTGGAGATCAACGTAACCTAAAATGCCTGATACGCGACTTAATATACCTCAGAATGGAAAATAACCATTCCCCGTACCAATTTAGAATGAAATGCCAAGATGTAAGAAGATTAATCTAGACAAAACTTAAAATTGAAGAACCCGACCAAAATGTCAGACTTTTAAAAACAAAGATGTATGACGAAATGGTATTAGACACATATCTAAATGCACTACCAGAACGACTATCAGACAAAATCAGATTTCAATATCCCCAAAATTTAGAAGAAGCTATGAACATGATAATCGAAGAAGAAAACGTAATGTATTACAGAAACAGATTATACCACCGCAACGCGAATAAAAGTTACTCACCAATAAAAACTATACAAGCCGCTAGATAAACAAATCCCCAACAAAATTTCCTCCCATTCAATACACAAACAAACTAACCGCAAACCAATAATCCAAATTTTAATAACGCAAACTTTAATAATCAATACAAACATTTTTTAAAACCAACGTGTAACCCGAATTTTACGAAACCCGCGTTTCAACCAAGATTCAACCAAAACGTAAATCAACAAAGCCCAGCATTCAACGCGAACCCTATTAGAAACTCTCCAAGGACAGACAATAACAACAATCCTAATAATTATTACAAACCCACACCAATGGATACCTCATCTGGTAACACCAGACCAAATACAAAAATAACACAACTTCGACCGAACCCTTCATCAAGAAGTAGATGAATTTGATAATGACCATAGAACTTACATTCGACAAGTACAAGCAATGAATGAAACCATTCGAACAATTATGAACGCGAAGAATCATACGAAACTTATGACGAGGACTACGAAGAAAACGTGTGCTCAAATTTTCAGATAGACCGATTTATAAACGACCAAACTTAATAAACTTAAATAACATAAACCACCTAGTACTGCCCTATATAGAAATACCCCATGCCGAATTCAAACTACTAATCGATACCGGATCCTCAAAAACGTTAATTAGCCCGCGAACCGTAAAAAAACACTATTTAAACTACGTAGAAAGAGAAGCGTTTAAAATTGAAACAGCCCCTCAAACAACCCTACACCAATTCGTAGCTAACATACCCCTACCCAAAACATTCAACGTAAAAATGAAACACAAATTTTGCATATTCGAATTCAATGACAAATATGACGGACTATTAGGAATGGACCTTCTAAGAAAATTAGGAGCCAACATCGACATAAAGTACCGTTTACTAAGAACAAAATATGGACGAATCCTCATTAAATTTCAAAATACCCAAGTTGAGCAAAAATACACATAACATTTCAACAAGGAGTAGAGACCCCCAACCGCATTAGTACAAATAAAGGATAATTATGTCACAAAGGCAATTTTAAATTCAAATGACTACCCCGTAGAACTATCATTAACCAACCCAATTAACGTAAAAGAATTAAATTTTAACGAGATGGAAATAGACGAAAATTCAAACAACAATTACAACCCCGCAGAAAATGACGAAATGTTAAGAGAAAATTTAAATAACATCCGCTTTAATACCGACATCAATCAAGAGGAACAAAGAACAATCAAAATTTTATGTTTTGAATACCGCGACATACTCCTTTGCGAAGGAATACCCCTAACATTTACAAATACAGTCAAGCATAACTTCGAACTAACGGATAACAAACCTATATTCACAAAAGCATACCGACTACCTCAGGCAAGTCAGGAAGAAGCTGACAGACAAGTAGCCGACTTATTAGATCAAGATATCATACAACACTCTAACTCATCCTGGAGCAGCCCCGTATTAATAGTACTCAAGAAATTGGACGCATCAGGAAAAAGAAAATACAGAATGGTAATAGATTATAGAAGACTAAATGAAAAAACGGTAGACGACAAATACCCACTACCAAGTATAACTGAAATTTTAGATAAATTAGGCAAGTGCCAATATTTTTCGACATTAGATCTAGCCTCAGGATACCATCAATTAGAAATGGAAGAAAAGGATACACCAAAAACAGCCTTTAGCACACCTAGAGGACATTACAAATATAAAAGGATGCCATTTGGATTAAAAAACGCACCCGCAACCTTCCAACGAGTTATGGACAATATGCTACGTGGGATACACAACGAAAAATGTCTTGTGCACCTAGACGATATCATAGTTTACTCAACATCATTAGTGGGGCATATAGAAAGATTAAGAGAAGTGTTCGAAAGATTAAGAAAGGTACAATTTAAATTACAATTAGATAAGAGCGAATTTTTACAAAAAGAAGTAGCATTTTTAGGACACATAATAACACCCCAAGGAGTTATGCCAAACCCCGATAAAATAAATGCAGTACTAAATTACCCCATACCAAACACAAACGAGGAAATAAAATGTTTTTTAGGACTTAATGGTTACTATCGCAAATTTATTAAAGGTTATGCTCAAATAACCAAACCCCCTGACAAATTGTTTAAAGAAAGGAAATAAAATTGCACATATCCCAGAATTCATTAAAACCGTAGATAAAATCAAAAGTATATTAACAAATCACCCCGTATTTGAATACCCCGATTTTTCGAACCCATTCATATTAACGACAGACGCATCAAATGTAGCATTAGGCACAGTATTAAGCCAAGGAACAGTAGGCAACAATAAACCCATCAGTTACGCATCCAGAACCCTAAACGAAACCGAACAGAAATATAGCACGATAGAGAAACAATTGTTAGCCATAATTTGGGCAACAAAGTATTTTAGACCATACCTATACGGATGGAAATTTTATATATACACCGATCATAGACCATTAGTATGGCTATACAAACTTAAAGAACCTAATTCAAAATTACAACGATGGAGAATCAGACTAGAAGAATATGACTACGAGATAATATACAAGAAAGGAATTTATAATAATAACGCAGACACTTTAAGTAGAATACAGTTTAACGCACTGGAAACAGAATCAATTATAGGTAACGTAGACGAAACGGAAATTAGTGAAGATCCAGACGAGATGGACACCATACATCCAACACAAAATGAAGAACCAAAAACCGCGATTAAAATTTTAAATGAAGCCATCGATATGAAACCCAATCAGTTTATAATCACCGAAGTTTTAACCAACCCCAGCCCAGTAAAATATACAAAAGTAGATAACAAAAAGATGCACCAAATAAAGATAACCAAAGACGACAATGAAGAACAAATAATTAAAATTCTAAAAAAAAACACCCCCGAGAAAAAACGATTTTACTTTTACTTTACCACCGAAAACTTGTATAAACGATTTTCAGTATTATATGTTAAATTATTTAATAACTTTAGCCCTGATCTTATAAGATGCACTAGAAAATTAATAACTTTAGACGACCCTGACGAAATAAATGATGTAATCAGAAATCAACACGAAGGAAAAACCAACCATCGTGGAATTAATGAAACCCTAAAACAAATTATGAGACGATATTATTTCAAGGACATGAAGGAACTAACTACAGACTTTATCAATCAATGTGAACTATGTGACAAAGCGAAATACGACAGGAAACCCCCAAAGACACCCTTAATGTTGACTAAAACACCTGACAAACCCTTTCAGAAATTACATGCCGATACTCTAGTAGTAGAAGCACAAAGTTATTTGACAATTGTAGACGCATTTACAGAAATAGGCCAAGCAATACCAACCACTTCTAAAAATAGTATTGACGTAACTCAAGGATTTTTACAGTACTTTACATTTTATAGAACGCCCGAAACAATAACGTTAGATAACGGCAGCAAATTTAAAAATGAAACAATACGAAACACTTTAGAACTATACAAAATAAAAATCCATTTTATAACCGAAAACCACCATGAATTTAACGGACTAATAGAGACACTACATTCAACCCTGCTAGAACAAATCAGATTATTAAGAATAACCTACAAGAAGGAACACATAATTAACTTAATGCCATACGCATTAATCGCCTATAACAACACAATTCATTCATCAACCAATTTTACGCCATTAGAATTAACTTTAGGACATTCAGATTCACGCAACCCTTATAACATACATTATAACAAAGAAATTTATCAGCAATACGCCAAAGATCATAAAGAAAAACTAAAAATAACTTACGACAAAGTAAAGGATAAATTAGATAACGACAAGGAACACATTACCACAACCCGTAATAAAAATACCGACGTAAACAAATTTTCAGTAGGACATACCGTGTACGAGAAAAATTTCCAAAGCAAACGACACAAAACGGCACCCAGAAATTTAGGCCCTTTTAAGAGTAAAAGAATATCGGACAAAAACATAGCCATAGTAGACAACGGCAAGATTACGAAATGTATCCACTAGAAAAATTTAAGACACCCTGTACTTTCAGATGGGCAATTATCACCCCTACCGTCAACCTCCACCCAGGTAGAACGGACACCGAAATAATAATTGAAGACATAAAAAACAACCCCGGTATTCTACCAATAAAATTAGGCCGTATGCAGAATACCATAGACTATTGGACCTTTGCACAAAAATTCGACTTAACAGAACTAAAGCAAGAATTTCAAACAATTATTACCAATTAAAACAATCAATGGGAACAACAAAATTTGGAAGGAATACGCAATAGAAATGATGAACTATGACAGCATAATAGAAAGTATTTTGAGAAACATAGAAGACAAATTTAACCGACTAATACCCACAGACCAAACGGCAATATTGAACTAAGACTAAGAGCAATAGAGAATAATACAGATTCACACAGTAATATCGCATTATACAATTAAGTTGTAGAATAGTCGAATAGTCAAGAATGCCAGCGCGTTAATCATCCTAGACGTCAACATGTAAATTATCGTCGTTATCTTTGTGTTAAAAACATACAAGAAGTGTGAGTAATGGTAGTTTAATAAGAAGACGTTTAAATACCCTAAATGATAAACCTGCAACCCAGTATGTCGATCGTTCACTGCATACCTACAGCAGCAGTTATTTTGTAATATTAAATTAAATTACTTTATAACGTTATTAAAATCAAGTCGTGTGTCTGTTCTTACTTACAATGATTAATAATTATCGCATCTTTGGTTTAGAAAATAAATTGCCTTTTTAAAATGCAATTTTTCTGGGTCACAAACGCGTCTTGCGTATCTAAAAAATGTTCTATAAACTAATGATACGTTTAACGAATTGATAGTTATTATTTATCAACAGTTTGTCGTGTATTGAAATGCCCATTGAAAATTATAAACGTAGTGATAGCACCGAGTAGTGAGAAGTTATATTTAATGTGGAATTAACCACCAAAAACAAACTGTTAATAATTCAAGACAGCTTTGTGAAGTATCACGTAACGCGTAAAGCTTTGCATTCGAGAATCAATATATTCTCTGATGTTTTAACCTCTCCAAGCAAAGCGTCACACGAAGTCACAACTTTCTGCCTGCTTTTAACTTCGTATTTTGTAAAACGGCAAAGTTTTGTTTCGGTAAGTGGTTTAGAAATTGGTAATGAAACGAAAGATGATACTCTAATTATGCATCAATGTTTAACAAATCTCTTGGTACCTTCATTCACAAATTTAAGTCGATTTGGTCGAACAAAGGCTATAAACTAACACTTTAAAAGTTTGTTCTTGTTTTATTCCAAGGTCTCTAAATATACTGACTCAATTTGAACTCTTTAGAAACTTAAATTTCTATTGTCTTCTTGAGAATTCTAACAAAAGCTTCGAGTTATATTATTGCATGGGATACGAAAGCTATCCTTAGATTTCGGAATGTGCAACAGTATAGTCCTGAGATGCATAATATAAAATTCATGTTTTGACATTTGCGTTTTGAAACAAAAGTTACAGAGTGGAAAAATATTGAAACGTTTGTTTACAGCATAATTTTGAAATTAATAATATTTAAAGACACACATTTAAACTGAGAACGTTTTTTGGGAATGAATTTGTTTTATTTTCGACAAAGAAATTTGAAAAGGACTGCATCCATGATTGAAAAGCTGTTTTTGGTAATGAGGCATCATCAAAAACAACTGCGTATCGGTAGTACCACGAATTTTTATTTGATCACAGGCTTTGGTGATGAATTTTGTGAAGTTCGACCAACAACATTGGATACAGCATAGTATAAGTAAGGGTCGCTACACTTGCGGCCACGTCCCCGATGCTCCACCTGAATGTACTACAATGGGTTCAAACGCGAAAACTTTACGTACTTCGAACTAATGGTACTTTAAAGTTAGTCAAACGTAAATAAAATTTAAAAACTAAAACTAGGGATGGGCATAAATAATGGTATCCATAGCGGGACTTTGGAGTATGCCTGATCAATAAGGTATTAGCAAAAAGTAAAAATAGGAGGGATTCGTAATACCAGATAGCGGCCGCCAGCTCTGCTTACCGGTGAGACCTCAAGAGTCGATTTAAACTAGCCAAACCTAACTAAACTAGTATTTACTGATAGATTCGCACTTCTAAGCACACGCCAAACTTATTAACAGTAAATCCAGCTATTTGTTCCTACTCTATAATCTAGAATATCGTTCGCCATATTCTAAGTATTTTATTCTAACTTCAGTCTAGATTTGTCCCTAGCGTTCTCTAACAGACTTATATTCTAATTTCACTCTTCCTTCAAATAGATATTACAATCAAAAATAGATTAAACGCCAAACAAAACAAATCAAGCGACAACATATTAAAATATATAAATGTACAATAATGGCATAAAATATAAATTTATAAATATCTAACTGAAGCATTAAGTATATAAGAATATAACAATGTATAGATGCGCTACGACACTCCTCTATTCATGATCACTCATGCATCAAGTTCTGGCTCTATTTAAACTACCACTTTCGCTACTTTCACCAGTTACTATGCCACAAGACACCTTTTGACTTAAATGGGCTAATGAGTCTGCTAATTCAGAAGTAACTCTACATACTCTTTACACTTTAACTTCATTCTTATCTTTATTATTATTTTATTTTATTACTTATTTTCTTTTTTTGTCCTGATCAAGCTCCTTACAAAAGTGGGCGAAACGTCGACCTTAGTTAATAAAATGACACGGTCCCAATCCGGAACCATAGATATTTATAATGACTCCAGCCGTGACAGCCTCCGACAATATCACAAAAACCTTTACGGAGAGGATATTGTAAACAAAACAAAAACTTTCATAACCATAGACACTCATTAACAAAATTACTTTGTATACTCAACTTTTGTTATGATGTCGTGGTTCTGACAGTTCCAAATTTTCTTAAAATAAAATATCACCCTAAGACATATTCCAGCCGAAAAATTCTTTACAGAACAGAACTTTCACTTCGTCGCGAACGAATTTCCAACACTCGAAAAAAAATAAACAATATTGTTAAACAACTCCTACAGCTTCATATAACATTATCTGCCACGCTAAGCTACAATGACTGGATTCTGTTCGACCGAATTTCATACTTGCAAACCCAAAAAAAAACACCGAATTCACCACAAAAACCCACTTACGTAAATTCTTGCAACATTCCAAGTACCTTTCACACCCTGAAAAAACATCCTACCCGAAAACTCTGTCCTCAAACACCATCATAAACCAATCAAAACATATCCTATCCGAAAACAAACTACATATCCTTTCCAAAAAACTAAACTTCTCAATTGCACCCTACACTCCTATCACCAAAGACCCCACTTCAAAGCTTGAATGGGAAATTTCAGCACTTATCAAATTCTCTAATATTCCCAAAACTATCCAAAACTGCATAATACCTTGCGAATCTAAACCATCTCGCTTGTAAGGCCTTCCTAAAGTCCATAAACCTGGTGTCCTTCTCCCTCCGATAGTGGGCACAATTGACTCGCCAACCTACCATCTGGCAAAATACCTTGCAAATTCCTTAAAACCCTATTCCGGTAACACCCTTACTAATGTTTTAAACTCTACTCATTTTATAGAACTAATTACAAATATTGAGCTAGACCCTAATGATATTCTAGTCAGTTTTGACGTAACATCCCTATTTATAAACGTACCTGTCATAGACACTGTCTCCATTATTAAACAATTCCTACATCAAGAAAACGAATTTGAGTACTGGGCCACGCTCATTAAAAAATGCTTAACCTCTCATCCAAACAAGGGCGTAATTTTTTGTGAAAAATGCTCACCTGCTATTTTTCAAGCAGTCGGCCGTGTTGGGATTCAAACCCAGGACCTTGGGATCCGTAGTATTACGCTTACTACATTGATTCACGGCGACGCCAAATATTTGCAACCCCAAAAAATTCCGAAAATAGTCTTAAAGCCCCATGCGTATATAGTATACCTTGCAGCTAGGGTTTAATATACATAGGAGAAGCAGGACGGTCAGTACAGACTAGATTAAGCGAGCATAAGCGATGTTTAAGAACAAGCTAGTATAATCGCTCAGCGGTGGCCGAACACCAACATGAAACAGGCCATACCATAAAGTTTGACAAAACAAAACTGACAGAATTCCATTTTTCTACAGCAGAAAAATCAAAGAATCCGTAGAAATCACTAAAAATTCTAATAATCTAAACAAAGATAAGGGCTACTACCTTTCCCCCATTTGGAAAACAAGCCTATGTTCACAACAGCGGAACCGTGACCTTCACTGATCCGCTACGACACTCCTCTCTTATTCATGATCACTCATGCATCAAGTTCTCGCCCTATATAAACTACCACTTTCGCTACTTTCACCAGTTACTTTGCCACAAAACACCTTTTGGTTTAAAAAGGCTAGTCAGTCTGTTAGATCAAAAGCAACGCTCCATACTCTATACACTTTTACTTGTCTACTTAATATTATCATTCTTATCTTTATTATTTTTTTATTTTATTACTTATTTTCTTTTCTTGTACTGATAAAGCCCCTTACAAAAGTGAGCCAAACGTCGACCTTAGTTTATAAAATGACACGGTTCCAACCCAAATCCATAAACATTTATAATGATTCCAACCATGAAAGCCTCCGACAATAATGCATAGAATAACAAAAAAGCATCACTTAAATTATCAGGTGCACTCGCATAAGAATTATGTCTGCTACACCATCACACTAAAACGTGCTCGTTTAGTATTACTACAATCTACTTATAAATACAAATCAATGCTTATGCAAGTACAGCTGCCACCATATTTATAAATACCTCGAATATAAATATCTCCAGGATCCGAAGATCTGGTCGTCTACCTACATCTAATTATCTCTTACTACCAAGGGGAAATGGCATGCACCATTAAAGCCCTGTTGGGTATGCACTAAATGTCCTGGGGGACCACAATCACTATCACTTTTAAGTCCTGAGGGAATGCACGGTTTCAGTCTATTTTAAACTGTAACTTGAATTGCTTTATATGATTGGTTTAAGTTAGTTAAAATATCAGATTTAGTTTTGTTATCTATTAACTCGTTGTTTAAACTTTTGATTTAATATACGGTGTTTTGTTCCGCGCGTTATGGGTGAGACAGTGACTGATTTAGTGTGGAATTAGTCGTGCATAGTTAAATATTTAGGTGTTTTATTCTTGTTGCGTTTTGGATTTTTGTGTGTTTTTGGCTTATCTTTAAGTTTTATAAGTTATAATTATGCTCAGATATCATGTTAAGTCCAAAACTATAACCTACTCCAATTTTCCAGTCCTTCCTCATCTACAACCCGCCGGCTTCCTACCTGTTTTAGCTGTCCAGTCTCTTAATCCTTCCCTCAAATTCTTCAACGACTACTCAGAACACCTCCTGGTTAATTACTTTCCGGAATTCTTTAAACTGTTAAGACGTTCTAGTCCTTCAACTGCTAGTTTTTTATTTACTAACTCTCTGTGTGCCATCTCGAATGGGCAGTCAGACAGCACGTGCTCGGCGTTTCTTGCGCCCTCTCCGTATTCGCGGCAGCCGTTCTCGATCAACCTGAATCTTGGCAGGTAGACTTTTAGTACCTTACATGTGATTTTTCCAATGCTCCACCCAAAGGTACTATATTGGTTAGGAAGCGAGTTTTTTTTACCTGGAAAATTTGGAATTTTGCCGAATCCTTGCTGTTCCAAGCAAGGTAGGGATCTTTAACGTGCGTGACAACACTCACACACGGTACCTCCATTTTACCTCTCATCCGAACGAGGGTGTATTTTTGTGAAAAAGGCTCACCTAACATTTTTCAAGCGGACCGTGTCGGAATTCGAACCCGGGACCTTGGGCGTAGTAGTCACACACATACCACTACGCCGCGAAGCCTCCCAGACTTTTAGTACCCAGTTCCCTGTTAGAAGTTGCATCATCTTATGATCAAACTTCACCTTCATCTGATCTCTAGCTTCTATGCTCGATATCAATTTGTGTGTGAACCTGCCCGTGGTAGCATTGTTCCATTTCTATTCCCACTGCCGCATTCACCTTTCTCGCCGTTTTTTTTTAATTAGCGACCTCGGTAATGATAAATACGATGTAAGAAACTCCCTGTTGCGGCTTCTTTGGCCAGCTCATCTGGTCTATCACTTTTTCAATATCCGTCATGCAACCTAATCCAAAAAAACTTCAAAACCCGTAATCCAAATGCCGTGTGTGCTATCCTGCAGACTTCCAATTGATGATCTGTCGCATTGTATATATTTGCCAGAGCAGTCAGGCTCGATTTCCTATCACTTATGACAGAATATCCGCTTGTGCCCAAGTGGTTAATGACGTACTCTATAGCTTTCCTTATAGCTACAAACTCGCACTGTAAGATTGCGCTATAATCTACAAGTTTATTTTGGAATCTAGATACTTCGCTCTTCCCTTTATACACAACGAACACCTCACCTGTCTGTCCAACGTCCATTCGCGAGCCATTCTTATACAGCCTGACATCCGACGCACTTTCATCACCCTCGACAAACTCGCTTCCATCGACATCAGCCGGATGCCCTAATTCACAAACAACGATTTTCTTCTCAACCTTTCTAGTTCCAAGGCCAAGACTTTAGACGATTTTCCGCGCTTTCCCTTTATTTACAAATCTCTGATCTCTAATCTCGCTGATGACAAATTTGATCGGGAGGATCCTACGATTCACCAAGACCGTCACCGTGGATGTGGACCTTACTTCCTCCCCGCCTTGACCGCTGTTATGCATTGAACACTCGTCAATTATCGGACTGCCCCGACCTTGCAACCCTCTATCCAAACAGATGCAGCATACAACGTCGCCGGTTCGATTGCACCTGCGTAGACTGTCCATAAGAATTCACCTTTAACTTTACAGTTTATCTTTGTTGTCACCATCATTCTGTTTTATATTTCGTTACCATTCTTCTTGACAAATTGCACGTGCTCCTTCCAATTTAATTTGTTATTTAACTTTACTCCGATGTATAAGATAACTTCATTGAACGGTATCTTCTCCCCTCCTTGGTCCAACTTAGGGAACTCTGCCCTGGTTTCGTTCCAAAATAAAGCACCCCCTACTTGGACGTGTTGAATTTCAACATGAGCTCACCGTGACCACTCGTACAACCTGCGCAACTCCTAGTTCGGTTTTGTTCGCATCTCCAATAGCAATCTGAACCTGATAATTAAAAACGTATCATCCGCAAGCCCAACAATAGTGCATCTTTTGGAAAATTTAACCATAAAATTGCTCTCATGTAACAACTTCCAAAATGAGGGACCACAGCATGACCATTGCGGTCATCCCTTTTTGGTACTCGCGATACATTTTCTTTTGGAATTTCGACTTATGCCTATCGCCCCAAGAAATAGCTCTTGGTTAATGACATCAGATTTTGCTGACAAATCCTGCGTTTCAACTCCCAAACGATACATGACCACCTGGCAGCATCAAATGCTCTTAAAATGTCCAAAGCTACGACGATGTAATGCTTATTTGTTTTTTTCACCTGTTTGATTTGCTCGACTACGAACTCTCACTCGCCGATGGTCAACTTACCTTCCGCGAATACAAATTGTTGCTAATTAAAATCGCCGCTGTCTCGCACCGTATGCTCAATTCGCGTGATCACAACTCAATCCAAAGCTTTCCTCAGTACCGGTAGCAAGCTAATTGGAAGATAACTGCCGGGTCGAATGTAACCGCTTTATAGGTTTAAGGATAAACTTCACGTTCTTGACTTTCTAGCAGCGTGGAAATACGCCCTTCTTCAAACAAAGGTTAAACAACCCGGCAAATATACGCGGTGCCAATAGGCATGCCTCCAGAGCTGCACCTGAAGTGATTGTATCATGCCTCGATGCCCTCTTAGGGTTCATCCCCCTAAGAGCCCTTTTGACCTCTTGGTCGAGAATTTTCTTGTCAGCAACAGTCCCCTGCGGCTCTGTAGCGCCCCCGACGTTTCGTGTCATGCAATCCCTCGTCCTCCGCATAATTCGATGGGGAAGATTTCCCTAACGAATTTTCCGCCGTTGCGTCGTCTTAATTCTCTCCATATATTTCTCATTATCTTTTTTGATGTTGCCAAGCGCAATTTTCTGTTGTTTAGCCCTTATTACGCGATATGCTGTTCTATATAGTTCTTTCTCAGGATTACGTATTTAGAATTCTCTAAATTTGTTCCTTCGCGTTACTTCTCTCAGCAATTCATATTCTCGGATACACTGATTATTTTATATATTCACTTAATTCTCGCGCGGCACGTTGGTAGCGGTCTTCTTAAGTTACGAGTTTCCGCCTTCTTAGACGACAGCTCTCAAGTCTACCAAGGTACGACGTTTTTAAACCTTTTCTTTTACGACATAAATTGCGCCGACGCATGTACCACAGCGTCGTGTAGTTTTTGCAGGAGTGTGTCTATTTGGGTGATCTCTGGACAGTTTACTAGTTCTTTCTCAAGCGCGGGAATGCTTCGCCGAATTTTTGTTTAACCCGCACCCATTTTGCTTTTTTATTAAAAAACCGCGTGCCTCGACTTCAACATCCCATTATTATTAGCTCGTGATCGGGGAGAGTGACTCGTCCGACCCTATTTCCTAATTAGAAACAACCTCCAAATGAAAGTGCTATTTTTATGCCATTTAAACGTCAGGGAAGTAACCTAACTTGCAGAAGGAGCTAAAAATTTTTTACTTTCTTATATTTCGTTTGTTTGTGCTGCGTTTATGGTGGGCACTGAAAAGGATTTAACGTTTATGCTCAAAACCTGCGCATGTTATACTTGACTTAAATTTATGGAAGAATTCGAAAATTTTAGCTTTCTTTATTTGCTTTGTTTGTGCTGCATTCGTGGAGGACACTGCAAAAGATTCAAAGTTCATGCTCACAACTTCTGCAAGTTATAAGTGGCCTAATCTTATAGAAATATGTAAAAATATTTATCTTTCCTTTATTTCCTTTGCTTGTGCTGCGTTCGGGGCTGGTACTGAAAAAGATTCAGTATTTATGCTCAAAACTTGCGTAAATTATGTGACAACTTTGCAGAAAGGTTTGAAAGATTTTTAACCTTTTTTCCTATGTTTGTACTGCGTTCATCTACGTCAGGAGGAGTTACATATCCCCAAATTAGAATATATTTGTAATTAATGGAACCATTAAGAATTAGGAATTATTAAAACTTAAGTTAGATGCAACATTGTAATATTGAAGGACATTATAAAAAGGTTAATGAAAGTTCAACGAGCCAGGGAGTAAGAACGGAAACGGACATTGTGTTCCAGACGTAACGTGATAGTTCAGGTGCAAGTCACAGTAGGTTATAAAACAGCAATTATTAAAATTAAGAATGTTACATTGTATTAAATACAGAAATAAGCAGACATTAGCTCTGCAGCTTTCACAAGCAATGTGAAGGGCAGTGAGCCCAGATGGCATAAATACCCGCGAGAACGCAAGATGGCCAGTCAGTCTAGCGCTTCTCAACTTTAACATTGTTGTCAATTCAGCTACTCACCATAATTTTAGTTTATTTAGTGAAAGTCGAGTTAAAATAATTTCGATCTTCAACGTTAATGAACATAACGTACTTGTAAATTTAATCATTGTAATTCAGTATAAAATAAATTTGTTACAGGAAGTTTTTTGGAAAAGCTTTTTAAAAAGTCGCTCCAAGGGGCCTAAAACCTAACTGGCGTTAATGTTCAAAACTTGCGCAATTTTTGTGTGATTTAACTTTACAGAATGATTTGAAAATTTTTAGCTTTCTTTATTTCCTTTGTTTGTGCTGCATACGTGACAGACATGCCTAAGATTCGGTATTTATGCTCAAAACGCGATAGTTATAGGTGTTTCTTTGCTTGTGAAGAATTGGTGAAGGACCTTGCTAAATATTCAGGGTTTATACTCAAAACCCACAGTTAGAGGCGACTTAACTTTGCAGAGTGATTTGAAAATTTGTTAACTTTTTTAATCTCGTTTGCTTGTGTGCATTTGTGACAGACACTTCCAAGATTCACCGTATATGCTCAAAACTTGCGCAAGTTATAAGCGACTTAAATGTACAAAAGTATTTGAAAATTTTTTAGATTTTTTTGTTTTTTTTGTGTTGCATTCCTGATGGACACTGCCAGAGATTTAGTGTTGATGCTCAATAATTGCGCAGGTTATAAGTGACTTAACTTTGCAGAAGAACTTGAAAATTTTTTAACTCTACTTCCTAAGTGTGCGCTGCCTATACTTTATAATTTACTCAATTACGCAGCTGGCTAATGACGTTAAAATATTATCAATGAAGTTTTAATACAACTGTCTAATTTAAATGCTAATCAAATGATTCCAGATAAAGATTGCTTTGATGTGCTGACGAATTTTAAAGAAACCGCTAGACTGGTACTTGATAAAAGATTAAAGTAATCTTTAGTTAAAGTCTGCTACCAATAAAATTATTATTTCGGTGAACAAAAACAAGGTTTTACGTATATTTCATATGTCTTTATCGTACCGGCGATACTGTTGCTTTAAAAATATTAATAATTAGAAATAAAATTGGGAAATTTTTTTTAAAACCCCATTTGTCAAACTTGTATATTTGCATTGAATTTTGCTACGTTCAGTGACGTAGTCTAAAAAAAAGAAAATAAAAACTAGGAAGAAAAAAAAGAAATTGACCGGGCTCAATCGACGAGTGGGCGGGATATTATACCTACAAAAAAAAATTAATGGAGGCCTGAAATAAGAATATACTCACTTACGCACAATCAAACATTTAAAAACTAAAAGCCTGTAATTTAAAAAAATATATATACAAAACACAATAAATAATGAAAAATGAACAATTCGTAGGTACACAATATACATATTTACGAATAAAAAAAACATTTTTAACATGGCGAGCTGCAGTTTTTAGGTCACTCTCCATATTAATCTTCAAACAAGAAAAAGGAACAAAATTACCCCATTAAAAAACACACCTCGAAATCAGCATTGTAAGTACGGAATTCTATACATAAAATTATCCTAATAAAGAAATCAGTAAACATTATAATATCCTCGCACATACCAACTGTTACGTTTTTTTCGTGGCAACCACGTTGGGCGCCAAATTTCTGTTACGTAACACAAAGAAAGTCAAAGAAAAGACCGGGCTCAATCGGAGAGTAGGGGGGGTTGTAGAAAGCAGACTGACCTATGTTGTATGCGGCGGTAAGGCGTTAGTAACAGTACCTGCAATAAAAGAAATTAGAATAGCAAACCTGAAATAAAGAAAAAGCATAGCAGCAATGCATAGTCTAAGTTATTCAGTACTTGGTAGAATGTAAAAAAAAACTGTTTAGATAATCTATATAATATAACAACGGTAAAAGCAATACAGACAAATGTTTAGTACAAAGTGAGGTAATATTGGGGAGTAGCAGAAACGTTTCCTCACACACCAATTAAACATAAAGCAGACAAAAAGTTAACAAAAGATAAATAGGTAAGTCACAATTGATATGAGTAATTCAGTAGTATTGATTGTTTTTTTTCTTTCTTTTTTTTTCTTAATAGCAGCAATTCTATTGTAAAAGGTATCAGAACGACAAAGATATGGTAAAGCAACGAATAGATATTTAAAGTAATAACCAGTAGGAAATAGTTCAACTTACAAAAATCCTTCAGCAACGCTTCCTTGCAACTGAAGTGTGGGATTCAACGATGTCCTGCACTAACGAAGCACTTCACCCTTGACTGTGAGGGTGTTGATGGAACTTATCACACGTTACATTAATCACACTTCTGTATTTCAATGGGGTTAGCAGCAGACAATATCACGCGTCGGAACTATGTAGCATTGATAAATTTCTTGTTACTTCTATTTCCTGAGGCAATAATTTCGAAAATATGTTGTAGCACTAGTTTAATTTCAACTGGGACCAAATGTATATTATCTTCATAAACATCTAAAAAGCAGTGAGAAACTTCAACCAATACCTTAGTAAACCGGTAATCTGTTATAGTATGAACTACTCTGATAAAAAGAAAAGAACCGCGAAACTAGATCGCACACCCAGTTCAAATAAAAAAGACAACTCCACAAAAAAACACAATTAGTAAAGCAACAAGGAAACAATACTTTTAACGCAATTAACATACAGAAACGAAGAACAAACTACAACTCACTACCAATCTGTTTATAGGAACTCGTCGCTATTACAACCGCTTATCGACTCTTATCTAAACTTGTTAATAACATAAGGAACATCCAATAAAATGAATGCAGCCATCCTATCTACTAAATAATTACGAGCCGCTTATCACTTTCGACAAGCTGGAAAGTAATTCACGAACAATCCCATTTAAAACTCGTTCCTCGCAATTTATTTATTAATGAAAATCAATCTTCAATTAATCTATTTTTAAATTAATACATACGAGTTAAATTGCATACACTTCTGAATTATTCTGAAGTATTTACCTTATACTAATAAATATAAAATATAGAACTGGTAGTTGCAGGAATGTATTTACGAATTGAGAAAAAGCGTAAAATGTTAAACGATTAAAAATGCCCGTTACACAACAACCAGTCATTTTACCACCAACAAGGTGATGCATCCGTAGACCCGTGTACATATGTTGTTTGCAACAACTACCGGGTACCCATATAAGAAAATTAGTGTATAAACACTCACCCTTGAGTCACCACCGTCGGGTTGGCTTTTACCGTCTGTAAAAACGGTGCGAAAAAGGGCTGCGCGTGATCCTGCCTTGGGGTGGTCCTCCCATCACAACAAGAGGCGACCATTCATTGTGGCTTTAAGAGCCACCGGAAGGAGCACGCTGTAAGGCGTGCGCAAACTTTTCTACACGTGTTTTCGTTGTGTAGATTGCAAAGCAAGTCAATATTAATTTCGTTTCACTAATGACCAGAGCTCTAAGTAATATTGTTGTTAAGGAAATAAAACTGGAAAAACACGGTTTATTGGGATAATCGCGGCTTTAATTTGACGAAGCTTACAATTGAAAACACATAAGAATCAATTATCAGATACCTAGAACCAGTTATCGCCTTTTTAACTTTAACATAAACTTTACGTTGAGGAATTATTAGAAAGAGTATTTATTATTAATTAGGCTCTAGGATGTAACAATAGGAATCGAATTTATACAAATAGATAAATGAATTAACACGTAAAAGTGTTATTTTAATTTACTGAATTAATTTTCGTTTTTAACGCCAAAGGGATTTGAGTTGAAAATTATTAGACCGCGTATTTCTTATTAACAGAGAAAAATGTACGGGATGTTCAAAATAAACGTAACAATTTGGAAGGATAGGCAAAGACACGCACACTTAAGCCGGAAAGTGATTGTATTTCCCCCCTTGCAAAGCATGCTTATAACTTACTCAGCCACCATGCTTTACAAATGAACGTCAGGATGTCGGAGCAGGAAGTGCTGCTGGATCTAACCGGGTTTAGCCAGAAATCTCCCAGCATGTATTCCCGTAGTCTAGCGAATGCCAAATAGGTGCACATGATGTGCACCAATAGTTGATAGGCACTGCAAGTAGAGTCATCAGACCCCCTCAGTTCGTGCAGGTGCTTTTTGAGTTTGCACTGCCCAGACAGAATTCCTATTAATAACCGTAGTTTTTATCTTGGCAAGCAAATACTGAACTTTTTATTTTAATCACGGGAGGTGTAGTGAAAATATTTTTGTTTGTCGGCGGACCGTCGGCAGTCTATCATACGGCCTACCTGCCCGTATGGTGACCTTTGGGTATTTTTTATTTATAAAACATGCATAGGCTATTGGTCCAACCAGGCTATATACAGGGTGCGGCGTTACTCTGACACAGTAAGATATCTTCCTAACTTAATGGAACACGAAAACAAAATTTTGGGCAGTAACAAAGAGGCTTGAAGCGCACATTTCGAAACAATTTTAAATACGGTTATTGTCATTCAAATCAACAACAAAATAATTAAAAGCAATAATGAAAAGGTTTAAAAATTACTATTGTCGTAGATGACAAGATGTTTTGAAATAAAAATCGGAAATTACACAAACTACAGATTTTTGGAATATTATTAGAAATAGAAATATCGCGTGTTAAAGATCATAACCTTGATTGGAATATCTATAGAGTTCGGCCAAATTCAAAATCTACAAATAAAAAAACTCGTTTTTTGCCAATGTAGTACCTTTAAGTGGTGTATTGGAAAATCAAATGCAGGGGAGTGAGGCCTAAAATAGTTTCCAAGGTTGCAGTGGGCTTGAATCGCATAGCACTTTTGTTGCTTAAACAGGCCACTTTTGCGTATGTGCAAATTCCTTCTCTGCGTTAGTAAATCTTGCTACGTTCATCGACGTAGTCTAACATAAAAAAAAACCAAAGAAAAAATGACCGGGTTCGATCGGTAAGTGGGCGTGGTATTATACATACAAAAAAAATTAAGTGAAGGCCTGAAATAAATAAAAACATGCACTCACTCATTCGCACTCATAACAAAACATACAAAAAAAGGAACCTATAATTAAGAAAAAAAATTGTTACAAACGCACAGTAGTATCAGAAAATGAACAAAAAAAAAGTTACTTCTTAAAAAAAGGCAAACTGTAGTTTCTAGGTCACTACCCTATATTACTTACCAAAAGAAAAACAAAATTACCCCCCTAAAAACCACAGCTCTAACTTATCATCGTAAGCCTAAAAATGAAATACATACAAATGTCACAATACCGGAATCAATAAATAATATCATATTAATAAATACCTAACATTGCCCAATAAAGCAGTTAATAACTAATATACAATTACTACTCAATGCTGTTGTGACCCTAAGGGTACTCACATAAAATTGTCCCAATAAAGATGATAAATAACATAACATTACTAGTCAATACCATCGTACGCATAAAGAAAATCATTCTACGCATCACAGTTTAGGCATCAATAGGACTTTATACACGGAATATTGCTATCATCGCCCAGGACCCATATAAGAAACTAGTGACTAACCACTCACTCTCGAGTCACCACTTTCCGATTGGCTCCTACCGTCTCTAAAGACGGGGCGAAACAGAAGTGCACGCGATCCCGCCTTGGGATGATCCTCCCATCACAACAAGGGGCGACCATTCATCGTGGCTTTAAGGGCTACCGGAAGGTGCTAGAATAATTTCAAGTGAATTAGTTTATTATCGTCGAAAAGTACAATTTTATAAAAACCATAAATATTCACCACGCTGTAAGGGGTGCGTAAAATTGTTATCAAGAAAACCAAGCAAAGAAAGTCAGGACAGATGTTTTCGTCGTGTAAGTTGAAAAGCAAGTGAATATTAATTTCGTTTTACTAAAGACCAGAGCTCAAACTAATATTGTTGTTGAGAACCAAAACTGGAAAAACACGGTGTCATCGGATAATACGCGGCTTTGGTTCGACGAATCTTTCAATGGAAACACATAAGAATCAATTATTGGATACCTAGAACCAGCTGTCGCCTATTTAATTTTAGCATAAACGTTACGTTGAGGAATTCTTAGAAAAAGTATTTATTATTAATTAGGCTCTAGGATCTAACAATAGAAATAGAATTTATACGAACAGATATTGAATTAACAAAAGAAATGATTCTTTTAATTTACTGAATTAATTTTCGTTTTTAACGCCAAAGGGAACTAATAGACAAGTATTTATTATTAACCGGTAAAAATGTACGGGATGTTTAAATGAGCGTAACAAATTTTTCCTCCCCCGCAAAATTAACAAATCGGGGTAAGAAAGCCAAAGTAAAGAAGCGGGCAGTACCAAACTACAAAAAAAGCAACCCAAACAAACAAAAAGAAAATTTGTTTAAAACAAAAAGAAGATTCGTTACGAAAACAACAAAAAAAAAGAAAAAGAAAACCCCCCAAAATAACTACAAAACCGACCACAAAAGATTACAGATAGAAAATAAAACAAAAACAAGCACCAACAAAAATCCGGCTCGAAGGGCCAGTAATAGAAAAGGAGAAAGAAGAAGAAGATAAAAAAGGAAGGAAGGAAGGGAAAACGTGTAATACGTAATCACGGAGGACTAAGGTGGAACGGCCTCGGCACTGCGTAGTCGTCAACGGACGCATGTTTTGCAAGAGAGAAACAGGAAAGGTAATCAACCTCCAAAAGCAGAAACGAAACGAGGAAGAAAACCAACAGTGTCAACCAAAACAGGACCTAAAAGTCAAGCCTCAAGCAAACAAGGAACAACACGGGAGGACGAGAAGAAGAGAGGAAGAACTCTGGTAAAAGAAACAATGTACGATCAACTGTGGTGGCCAAAACCGAAGAATAGAAATGCTAACTAGTCGTACAGTCGACTAATTCGTGACTTCCAAAAAAAAGAAAGACGAACTAGAAAGCACCTACCACAGGAGCGGATGGATGAAACCCAATCTGGACCCAAAGGGACCGACAGCAAAGAGAACCAGCAAAAAGGTAGGGAAAGGAAAGTAGAACGAAAGGAACGAGAGAAAGAAAAAAAACCAAAAAGAATAACACCAACACCAAGTACAAAACCCAAAAAAAAACTAAAGATCGTACAAAAGAAAATAAAACAGAATCCCAGTGTAGTTATGTATGAGTAAGTGTATGGGTGTGCAAGCGCGTGTGTGTGTATGTGTGGGTGTGTGAGTGTGTAAGAAGTGAGTGTGTATGTCTTGTGCGTGTATAAAGTGCGCGTGTGTGTATGTGTTGGACAGTTGTAATCGCCTCTCACGACAAGCAGGTCGTACCATTGGTCTATTCTATTCCCGGACCCACACGGGGGAAAGAAAAAACAAGAAGAGAACAAAAGAAAGGAGAACCAAACGGAAATGTGTGGAGGTATGAAGTGTGTGCGTTTATGGAGCGTGTATATGTATATATAAAGTGTGTATGTGTATGTGTTGGACCGCTGTAGTCGCCTCTTATGACTAGCAGGTCGTACCGTGAGACTATTCTATTCCCGAACTCACACGGGGTAAAAGAAAAAGAAAGCAAACGAAAAAAAACCCAACAAAACATAAAAATAAATCGAAATCGTAATGTCCAAAAATCATGTCCGAAGGAAGCAAAGTCGTCATAATCTGGGGCGCGAGATCTAGGTATTGGGCTTACAGCGTTTACGCCGCCAGAAGGAAAACAGAGCGAGATCGAGGGCATTAGGATTGTCTAGATGGGCAGGTTTCAGATCTTTAATGTGCCAAATGGATTTGTATCCGAAAGGATCAGTAAGTTCATAGGTCCAAGAAGAAACGACTTTAGAAATGGGAAAAGAACCAATAAATCTAGAAGCAAGTTTGGCGTTAAAATGACGTGAAGCGTCGGACAAAGCGAAATTACGGCGCCAAACAGAATCGCCTAGTTGATAAGAGACAGGGCGACGGCGGAGATTATAGCGGCTGTGAATTTTTCGATAACAAGCAAAAAGTTTTTTGAGAATGTGGGAACGGATATTCTTAAAGTGGTCAGGAAAGATGTTCGGCTGTTCAAAATAATCGCCAGAAAGGTTATGCTCACGACCAAATAGAGCGTAGAGCGGAGTGCAGCCTATGATTTCGTGTTTGGAGTGCGGATTGCACAAGAAATTTTTGGGAGGTTCACACCCCAATGACGTTGGTCGTCGCGTACACAGGAAGAAATCATAGCTTTTAGGACACGGTTAACACGTGCAGCAGGATTAGCTTGGGGATGGTAGCGGGCGGTAAAAAGGATTTTGGAGTGATAACAGGTACACAAGGAAGCAAGCTGATGGCTACGAAATTGGACACCGTTATACCGTTATCTGTGATAAGGTATTGCGGAAAACCAAAAATAAGGAAGACTGGATCTCCAAAGACTTTGGTGACGGATCGTGCAGTGGCTGTATGTAAAGGAAAGAAAAGAGAAAACTTAGTAAAATAATCAGCCACCACAAGAATATAGGAGTGACCGCGAGTGGAACGAGGAATATGACCTACTATGAATAGGATGGTTTGGCCTTAGAAGCGAATAAACCAGGAGAGGGTAATTGTTCAACTTTGTGAGCAGCGCAAATCGGACGTCGGATGTAACGAGCGTCGTCAGCTCTGAGACACGGCCAGCAATATTTTTAAAGAAGGCGAGCAGGAGTTTTGTCACGCCACAATGACCGGAAGTAGGAGGATCGTGATGGAGGGATATCAGATTTTTACGCTGTTCAGAAGATACGACGATCTTCCAATCGTCCAGAGAATTGGCAGCGATAGAAGTTCTGTGACGACGCAAAAGGACATTGGGATCCGGAATGGGAAGGGAGACTTCGAGAGAGGTGAGTGTGAAAATATAAATTGGTACAAAGACCGGAACAGAACGAGAAAGGGCATCAGGAACAACAAGATCTTTGCGCTTACGGTAAATAATGGTAAAGTTATATTGCTGAAAGTGGAGGGACGAACGGGCTAAGCGGTCGGAAAAGCTTTGGAGTTTAAGGAACCAAAGGAGGGAGTGGTGATCAGTGATAACGAAAAAATGGGAACCCTCGACGTAAGACACCCCTTCTCGGTAACTGAGTAGTTGCGCTCAGACCTGGTGACTGAACGACTGATATAGCTTACGACCTTCTCGCCTCGAGATGGGGTTGGCTAAGGATGGCACCCAAACCAAAATGAGAGGCGTCAGTTTGGATGGTGAAGAGTAAGGTAAAGTCAGGACAGGAAAGGATGGGGACAGAAATTAGGTGTTGTTTAAGGGAAAGATAGGCAGATTGACAATCGGGGGTGCAGGAGAATGGGGTGTTTTGCAGGTCAGGTTAGAAAGCGGAGCTGCGAGAGTGGCAAAATTTGGGATGAAACGACGGTACCAACTCGCCATGCCAATTAGTTGACCGACTGCGGTAACAGTGGAGGAAGGAGGGATCTTAAGGATTGCAGAAACTTTAACGGGGTCAACAAAGAGACCATTCCGGTTAACGATGTGACCAAGATAGCGGAGCTCTGGAAGGCAGAAACGACACTTGTCTCGACAAAGAGTGAGGCCAGCATGTAAGAGACGAGAAAGGACTAGGCCAAGAATTCGGAGGTGTTCCTCGAATGAAGGAGTGGCAATGATGATATATCATCGAGGTAGGCGAAGCAGAATGGTTCCACAGAACCGATGACTTGATCGATAAAACGTTGGAAGGTGGCAGTAGAATTATGGCGGCCGAAGGGCATGTGACAGAACAGAAACAAACCTTGATGAGAGACGGTGAAGGCAGTGATGAGTTTTGATTCGGGGGACAGAGAGATTTGCCAATAGGCGGAACGGATATCTAGTGAGGAGAGATAACGAGCATCGCGGAGCCGGTCAAGGATGGTAGAAATGTACGGAAGAGGATATGCGTCTTTTTCGGTGACTTGGTTGACCTTCCGAAAATTAATGCAGAACCGATAGAAATCTCCTCTTTTCTTAACTAGGACAATAGGGTTAGACCATGGACTAGTAAAAGATTTGACGACCCCTAAGCAGAGCATTTCCGAATGGGCAACCCCAAGGAGTGGAGGGGAAAGAGGATAACCACGTTATTTGATGGGCTCGGCTGACGTGCGGATGTGGTGTTGTACTAAGGAAGTACAGCCGAGACCAGGAGGTTGTTCGGAAAAGAGGGAAGCGATTAAGGAGTCGAGTCGAAGTGGTTGTTCGGGACCGAGGTCAGAAATAATGTGGGTAGGAATGGAAGTAGTGATGGTCAAGGAGGAAGGAGGAGCAAAAGTCAATTGACTATCCAGAAGACCAGGTACATACTGCATAGACTGCCAGAAACCAATGCCGAGTATAAGTTGGTGAGAGACATTACATTTGATTTTCCAATGCTCCACCCGAAGGTACTACATTGGCCAGGAAGCGAGTTTTTTTTTTACCTGGAAAATTTGGAATTTTGCCGAACCCTTGCTGTTCCAAGCAAGGTAGGGATCTTTAACGTGCGTGACAACACTCACACACGGGACCTCCATTTTACCTCTCATCCGAACGAGGGTGTATTTTTGTGAAAAATGCTCGCCTAACATTTTTCAAGCGGACCGTGTCGGGATTCGAACCCGGGACCTTGGGCGTAGCAGTCACACACATACCACTACGCCACGGAGCCGCCTAGTTGGTGAGAGACATCGGGAATAACCAGTATATCAAGGGTAACTACGGACTCTGGGAGAGTGATGGGAAGGAAGACAAAACCTAGGATAGGACATTTCGAGTTGTTGGCCAGGCTGTAGAAAGATGAAGAATACTTATGCAAAGGAAGGTTCAAAGGACGTAATCGGTGCCAACCAGGACCACCAATGATTGTACGAGTGGCTCCTAAATCTAACAGCCCGGTAAACAAAATCCCAAAGATTTGGACAGATAAATATGGGCGTTGGTCGCCCAAGACACTAGTGCACAGATAGTTCAGCACCGAACAAGATTGGTCCTCCAGACCAGAAAAAGGGATATCCGAGGACAAAAGAAGAATAAGGTCTGCGTCTCGGCCTAAGAACCCTATCTACCACAACCATAACAATCTCAGACTTGCGGAGTAGGACAACGAGTAGAAATATGCTCAAGTTGGTCACAATTGAAGCAGGTGGCGTAGTCTAACATAAAAAAAACAAAGAAAGAATGACCTGGCTCAATCGGCAAGTGGGCAGGGTATTATACATACAAAAAGAATTAAAGCAAGGCCTGAAATAAATAAAATCATACATGCCCAATAAAGCAGTTAATAACTAATATACAATTATTACTCAATGCTGTTGTGAGCCTAAAGGTACTCACATAAAATTGTCCCAATAAAGAAGTTAATAAATAACATAACATTACTAGTCAATACCATCGTACGCATAAAGAAAATCATTCTACCCATACACAGTTTAGGCATCAATAAGACTTTATACACAGGCTATTGCTATCGTCGCCCAGGACCTGTATAAGAAACTAGTGACTAACCTTACATGCGATTTACCAATGCTTCACCCGAAGGTACTACATTGGCCAGGAAGCTAGTTTTTTTTACCTGGAAAATTTTGAATTTTGCCGAACCCCTACTGTTCCAAGCAAGGTAGGGATCTTTGACGTGAGTGACAACACTCACACACGAGACCTCCGTTCTATCTCTCATCCGAACGAGGGCGTATTTTTGTGAAAAATGCTCGCCTAACATTTTTCAAGCGGGCCGTGTCGGGATTCGAACCCGGCACCTTGAGCGTAGTAGTCACACGCATACCAACTACGCCATGGAGCCGCTTACTAGTGACTGACCTTACATGTGATTTTTCCAATGCCAGAAAGCTAGTTTTTTTTACCTGAAAAATTTGGAATTATGCCGAACCCTTGCTGTTCCAAGCAAGGTAAGAATTTTTATCGTGCGTGACAACACTCGCACACGCGACCTCCATTTTGCCTCTCATCCAAACGAGGGTATATTTTTATGAAAAATGCTCGCCTAACATTTTTCAAGCGGACCGTGTCGGGATTCGTACCCGGAACTTTAAAAGCCACCGGAAGGAGCTAGGATAATTTCAAGTAAATTAGTTTATTATCGTCGAAAAGTACAATTTTATAAAAACCATAAAAATTCACCACACTGTAAGGCGTGCGCGACATTTTTATCAAGATAACGGAGCGAAGAGTGCCAGGACGGATGTTTTCGTCGTGTAAGTTGAAAAGCAAGTGAATATTAATTTCGTTTTACTAAAGACCAGAGCTCAAAGTAATATTGTTGTTAAGGACCAGAACTGGAAAAACACGGTGTCATCGGATAATACGCGGCTTTAGTTCAACGAATCTTTCAATGGAAAACACATAATAATCAATTATCAGATATCTAGAACCACTTATCGCCTATTTAATTTAGCATAAACTTTACGTTGAGGAATTCTTAGAAGGAGTATCTATTATTAATTACGCTCTAGGATCTAACAATAGAAATATAATTTATAAGAACGAATATTGAATTAGCAAAGGGTTATTTTAATTTACTGAATTAATTTTCATTTTTAACGCCAAAGGGATTTGAGTTGAAAATTATTAGACAGGTATTTATTATTAACCGATAAAAATGTACCGGATGTGAAAAATGAACGTAACAGTCTGCTGCTGAACCACCAGACTACAGCGCCGTAGCAAAACATTAGTCTAGCTACAGGAATGTATAGCCACAGGACAGCTTTTGGTAGAAGTCACCAAAGTTTGCATATGAGGCGCCTACAGAATTCCATAGTAGTGCAGAAAATAAATACTCTGCCTTCAGTACAACCTTTACATACTGTCTTCATTATCGAGGTGTTACCAACACAAACATATTCTCGACGTAAAAAATTCATTATTAACTGCCGCAAAAGATTTTCCATTTTATTGATCTTTACAATAATCGGACAATTGCATTGTTCTCAATTTCTTTGTTTGTGACTTTAGTAATAATTAATGTAACAAGAAAATTGAAAATCTTGCCAGAATTTTTAAAAAGAAAAACGAAGATTACGTTTAAGATTTCAAGTTCAGTCAGCTTGCTTACAATCCTTAGAGTATAACAAGAAACAAACTTTGTTTGTCAAGTTTAAGTGATAAATTTAAAGTTGCCGTCATTCTATTCTAGCAACAAAGTGATTTGCCTAGTTTTTGCATTATTAAAATCCTTTCAAACGTAGCCTTTTCACATTCTAAACCGCTTATTGAAACAAAGCTTTGCAATGCTAGAAAGTACTAAACTAAAGGAAAGTAGAAAGTTGTGACGTTTGTTTATTTTACGCAGATAAAATATTAGTCATCTACAAGGTATATGCGTTACGTCATCTATAGTGTTTAATTATCAACGTTGTCTTACTATTAATAGAAAGTTCATTCTACATTAAATAGAACTTTGCACCAGCAACTCCCTGGTAGTTTTTTATAGAAACGTAAAGCTGTGCACAAATAACACCTATCAATTTGTTGCAGTATCCTAGTTTCAAGAAGGTCGTGAATGTTCGTAAAATATGAAACTAAGTTAAACTTTTCCGAAATTAGCAGTGCATTAAAAGCAGAAAGTAATTTGGTATAAACTTTAGTGTGAGTCGTTTAAGTTGGTTAAGGTTGAGATGTGTTTACTCTCGCCCTGAATTAGGATCCTAAGGAGTGAACTTTGTATAAGCATTTTGTTGCGGGTAAAACGCGCGGTACGTTATAAATTTAGATTTGCCATGAAGGGGTTGTGACCCCGTCGCAAGTTTAAGGTTGTACCGGTTAACTAGAATGATGCGGAAGTGAGTTGCTATGGAAAACAATTAAAATAAGAATAAAACTAAACATTTGAAATGCCTGAAATATAAAAACCACGTTTCAGTCATCACTTACGTTGAACGGCTTTTTCTGTTGTCATAATTAAGAGACGCCAAACCGTCTTGTCTCTGCCAGTTGTATGATTCAATTAATTCTTGATTGGTACCGCTTCATCCCATTCTGAATGGACCTGCACCTTGAAGAAGTTCTAGATTACTAGAAAGGGTGGAATGACTTCCGCGTTCCAGTGACCTAAAGAGTCAAACTACATGTTCAACCAAAGTAGTAGGGTCTTTAGCGAGGAACCAGACTAAGACAGTTCTCCGAAAGAGGGCAGTGGCTCTTTCGGTACTTAGATTAGAGAATAGTGGTCGCTATGGCATGCTTTAGACACACTACCGCAATGTGGAAGACAACGGGAAACCACCACATTACCTCCCAAATACACAGTGTACTTATTTTGTTATTTAAGATGCTAGTATCTTCTGGGGAAAAAATTTCGGAGTTAAAATTGTCCGTCATTCGGTTCTCCGGGAGGGGACTACTTCGGGGGATGTGATCGGCAAAATTAGAACAAAAGTCGGAAACACTCTGCGAGTCGAAGCGAGGTGTCTCAGAAGTATGAAGCTAGTAGGTAAGCTTGCGAACTTGAAAATTAAAATGGATTGGTTAGCATTAGACATAGTAGAGATTAGCGAAGTTCGGTGACGACAGACGGAGGATTTTTGAAGCGGAGACTTTAAGGTTATTGATACAAGATCAGAGGAAGGAAGTTCGAATGGGAGATAGTTATGGGAAAAACGATAGGATACTGTATTGAAAACTACCTACAAAAGAACGAAGGAGTACTCATGGTTAGAATTGAATCTAAACGGTTAAATACAGTAATAATACAAGTATACATGCCCACCTCTAGCTACAGTGAGGAAGAGTTAGAACCGATCTACAAAAATATCGAAAACATACTAAAATAATTACGGGGGGATTTTAGCGCAGTGGAAGGTGAGGGTAGGGAAGTTAGAAGCGATCTACAAAAATATCGAAAACATACTAAAATAATTACGGAGGGATTTTAACGCAGTGGAAGGTAAGGGTAGGGAAGGAGCATTAATAGGTTTATTTAGTTTAGAGACGAGAAACGATATGGGAAATAAGCTGGTAGAACTTTGCGACAAAAACAATTTAACCACCACAAATATATCATTTCAACATCATACTAGAAGACGATACACGTGGAAGATCCCAGGAGATATGGGAAGATATCAAATAGAATATGGAGGGGCGTAAATTCCTCCACGTAATTAATTAAGTAAGCGGGTGGATTAAACAATTTAGTGTAAAGAAATTATCAGGATTCAATATTGCGGGACTAAATTGGGAAGCGATAAAGCGGTTGTATTGTGCAAGTTACAGTATAAAAGTTTAATGTTAATTAAGTGCACAAATTCATATAAACAAAGTCAAAAACTTACCAGAATTTATTGGCTTTCGGTGCTATAGGTGATTTCGGCACGCGAAATCTACGGTTAACACACAGTTGCGGTTTATGTTATATTTTTAAGCGGTAAAACAAAATTTTAGGCACTTCTTGAGTGCTCTGCGGTCACACACGATCCACGTTTTCTATAATAATGCACTCTTGCGGAACAGGTGTTCGTTCCAAGATAAATTTGGTTCTATCTATCGCGCACTATCAGTGTTTATTTCGAATACACAACGATACTTTTGGCGCGAACTAAGGCACTTATAAATTAACTATAAGTCGCCGAACCAGATTACATACTTGTTAGACAATGGTTTAGGAATCAAGTAGAAGATAGTAGAAGCTATTCAGAAGCAGACATGGACACTGACCACAACATCGTAGCTATGAAGGCCGCTCTTAAATTTAAAAATTTGTGAAAAAGGAACGGAACAAGGGACTTTGACTTTGAGAAATTAAAAGATAGAGATATCCACGAAAGATCTAGAAAAAGTCAAATGAGTTGCTGAAAGATATTGGGAAATTTTCAGATACTAAGGAAGTATAAACAGAATGGAATAACATTAAATCCAGCTTAAACGAAAATATAAAAACAGACCGGACGCAGCTGGAGAACAAAGGTACAAAGCCAATAGAATAGGATATGATTCGCAAATGCAAGAAAGCTAAAGAACAATGGATTGATGAAAAGTGCAAAGAGGTACAAACTAAGATGGAAGTGGGAAAGACAGATGAAGCATACAAACTAATTAAAATGAATTTTAAGGATATAAAACGTATAGCAAAAATATAAAGGGCACTCAACGAAACATAATTATAGAAAATGTAGAGAAAGTGGTTAGATGGCAAGAATATATACAGAATTGATATGCAGGAGAGAAACTAACAGCACTAGAACAGGAATCAGACATTGAAGATGATGACTTGGGATATCCTATACTTAGATATGAGTTTGGATTAGCATTAAAAGGCCTGAAAAATTGTAAGGCACCAGGTATAAATAAGGTGCAAGCAGAAACTCTAAAAACTGCTAGAAAGGCAGTAACCAGAACGTCTCTTCCAACTTGTAAGCCATATGTATGAGACAGGAGAGATTTCGAACATAAATTTAAATGCACACGTGTCAAAAATATTAACTAGAATTGTACAAAAACGGACCGGCAAACGCGCTGAATAAGTACTAAGAGAAGATCAATTTAGATTTAGGCGAAACAGGGGAAACGGGAGGCTGTTTTAGCTCTGAGGGTGATAATGGAGAAGATAATAGAAAAAGAAGAAAGCGTGTATATAGGGTTTGTAGATCTGCAAAAATTCGACAATGCAAAATGAAAAAAATGTTCGAAATACTCAAATAGATTGGAATGAATTATAGGGATATACGAATAGTACATAGATTATATAAAGAACAAACAGCTGAAATAGAATTAGAGCAGGAACGTAGAGAAGTAGATGTTAAAAAAGGTGTGAAACATGGATGTGCCCAATCCCCGTCAATTTTTAACTTGTACATCGAAGAGGCCATAAATATTGTGAAATGCACGAAGACATTTGAAATTTTTATGCAGCGACAAAAGATTGATATGCTTAGATTTGCAGAACGGTATCAGCCTCTAGCAAGGAAGTGGTAGAAAAAGCTCTTAATGAAATGGAAACACCTCTAACAGAGAGATACGGTATGAAAATTAACAAAAATAAAACTAAAATACAAGTATGCAAAGAAGGGAAAAATAAATTAAAAACTAGAATACAAATAGGTAACGAGAACTTACAAGAAGTTAAAGATTTCTGCTACCTAAGAAGCTAAATAGCGCAAGATTGGAAAAGCGCAAAAGATATAGAACAAAGATTAGCACAAGCTCGTGCTACATTTAGCAAAAAAACGTAATTACTGTTTTCAAAGACAACAAACATAGAAACAAGGAAAAGATTACTGAAAGCATATGTGTGGAGCACAGCACTGTAGGACTGTGAAAATCGACAGTAGGAGAAGCGGACAAGAAAAAGATAAAAGCTTTTGGAATGTGGTGCTACAGACGTTTGATAAAGATATGGACAGACAAAGTTAAGAACAAAGAGGTTCTAGAAATGGTATTGGAAGAAAGAAGTACGTGGAAAACAATACAAAGTATGAGAGATAGGATGATGATGACATTAATTAAATACCATAAAAATACAATTACTTTCAAACGAAACCCTTAATTTTCTAAGGTCACACAGGAATGGTAATAAAAAAAGAAAACTTAGAAAGAAAAGTTAAATTAATCACTAATACTAACACACGGTGTTCCGTTTGCAATTGTAATTAAAAGTAACTTTAATTATCGCATAAGATGTAGCTTGCAGGTCAATTATCCTCCATCTATATGTTTTTACCACGATTAATCTTCAAGTACTTTACCCTGTGGTGTGCTTCGGTAGTTGTATACAGGCTGGTGTGATTGTAGCTATGGTGTTATAAAAATATTAACCTTAAAGTTCCGCACAAGGTCGAAGTTATTCGTCCTGCCGCGGCCTCTCAAATTGGAAGTATTACTAGTAAATACTTGATGGTTCCGTCTATATAAACTTTGCTCATATTTACACGTCCACTTTTTCCACCATCTGTGGTTATCAGAGTTTAACCCAAGACACACACACACATTATTCTAAGTTTTCAATATTGACATTCTGAATCTGCCATAATTAACAATACACAGAAAACACTGAGGAATAATATCAACTTTCACTTTTTGTCATTCAATTGTTTATTAAAAATACTTTAAAATTAATACACACCTATTTCCTAATTTTTCGAAGTGTTCAAACTTGATTTTCTGATAATATTATACTTAAATAATCATTTTCACGTTATGTTACTTTTCCACTACATTGATATTAATCATTTACAACTTATGATTAAAACGCACATGTACATAATTATAAATCGTAAACAAAAAGGCTTACATTTTACTCACTGTTATTTGTAGAAACTTAAAGATGTTGTTATGGTTTTCCATGTGGACAAGAAAGAAAACTAGAGTAAGAAAAAAAATGTTTGCACCAAATGCCACAACAAAAAGGAATCCAAAGATGGTCATGCTAGTTAAAAGTCGTAGAGTGTGCTGGATCACAACGATAGAAAAAGAAACCCTCAAAAAAGGAATTATATTTACACACCTCTAATTAAAAAAGCATGTTACAAAAAGTAAAAGCAACCCGCGAAGAAAACAATGTTTATCCAGCATATCCAAAAGGATTTACATAGTACAGAAATCTTCGCAAAAGTAATTAGTACACGCTTTAATTATCTTCAACTAAATTTTATCCTTAGTTCTAATATCTACATTAAACAAAATTAAACAAAGTTATATAGCAAACTGTTTTCAGTCCCTTAGTTAACCCAATATTAAATCTTTGATATGACAGTAGTCCTAAAACCGTATATTTACATATTGTCCACACGTAGCTTTTGATAAGTAAATATAAAAAAGGTAACGGTAAACTACAGCAATAAAAGGAAAAAACCATCTACAGGTCGAAATGCATTTTGCTGTCGGTGGCACAGTATAATGTACTAATATCGCACATACCGAGTAGGGTGGCCCTAAAAAAAGTTTGTATATAGAAATTTGTAGGACTGTCAATGCCAATATTATCTAATAAATACTCAACCAATAACAGCTGACGCAATTGTTTTTAAAAATTTGCAAATGATCGTGAAAAGAACGCAAGAAATGTAGGATTTAATTAAATAGGAACGGCTAAAACTCCAATAGGAACTGAACTTAACCATGTCCAGCAACACCAACCTGTCTGCCATTATTTTTCATTAACTAACAGTAGCTCTCTTAATACAAACCAAAACCACTTCTTTGAGCTGTACCGCAGGTAACTCCTTATTGCCAGTGTCTGCAAACGAGTTTCTTTGTCAACATTTACCAGCGAAATTAATCAAAAGCTCGCGCACAAAATTTCCTCTTTAGTCAATGTCTATATCTTGAAACTGTGCTCCATTCCAACTCAACGTCTGTATTTTACTTAAGCGTTTCTTAACCATTTTTTCATGATTAGTCTCGCTTCTTGTAATGCTTTCTAACAGCAGTCAACGTTCCATTCCCACAATGCGACATATTTAACTTATGCTTAAGTACAGGGTTAATGTTTCATAAATTACGTAAAAGTGGCTTACTCTTTTACTAATTGTCTTATATGGTATCGTTTGCATGTCCTTGATGGTAGGGACGGGCCACAATTGTCTATTGGAATCTTTCCATGGGAAGCGCATACGTAGCATTTGGTAACGATTAGATCTTTTTCCTTTGCAGCTCTGAAATAAACCATCGTCCTGTAATACTTTGTTAACATTGTGCCTAAAAGAAAAAGAGTTATAGCTTTTTAGATTAAAGTATATTATCTGAATTGCCTTTATAGAAATTTAAAGAAAAGGAAATGACTTGATTAATTAATGTTAAATATTCGTGAAATCTATATATACAGTTTACGTCCATATTAATTTTGCATATTCAAAAATTAAATTTTTTGTTTCTCATTTGATTTATATCTAAAGTGACGCGAACGCTTGACAGTTTATAACTAAAAGGATATTTGTTTTGTTTTTCCTTGCTATGAGTTATTGTTATCCCAACGTGCGAAACAAATTACTATACAAATATCTGAGTTTTTAAAAACTTTTACCATCGAGCAACAGAGGATTCGTTTCATTATCGCTACAGTCCACCCACATTTCAGGCGCTTCCGTCAAATTCCTTTGTAGACAATTTAATCTATGATATTGGCAATTTCTCTACTGCATGAGAGAACGACCTTTACCTAATTATATCGAGGTTGTTTTGAACCGAAATAATGGACATCCAATCGCAGTTCAATTTTGAAAAACTCTGCGATTATATATACATTTTAATACTTTAAACTCAGATATTGATTTAGTTATCAAAGTTTTGAACGTTTGGCGGCGCACATTGATTTATTTCCGGTTCAGGTTAAAACTGATGGTTTTCCATGAGCGTTCTAACCTTTCCGAAATAGCACATACTACTTCGACTAGATTTTCTAGCACCGTTAACATTTTTCGCAAAATATCTTTTTTTAACATTTACAAAAAATAAGTTGTTGAGGACCCTTTATTTCCTGAAAACGTTTATTAACGTTAGAAAATCTTGATGGACTCTGTTAATCACATATCTCAGATTAATATACCTCTCAATATGAAACCATCATTCCAAGAACATGTCAGCTTCACGTATTTTGCGATGCCTTTGCGTTGGAGTGTGCCTGTGTTATTCATTTCAAATCTATATTCACATCATTTATTCTGAATAAATCCAGGATCGCATATCCTAAACACGCTCAATTCTCCGTTTGAAATTATGCCCCCCCCCCTTTCCCATCTTCTATTACTCCTACCGAAGATACTACATTGGCCAGAAAGTGAGTGAGTATTTTATCTAAAAATTTGGAATCTCCTAGAGCTCTTGCTGTTTCAAACAAAGTAGGGATCTTTAACGTGCGTGGCAACACACACACACGCGCGCGCGGGATCTACATTTTACCTCTCATTCAAGCGAGGGCTATTTTTGTGAAAAATGCGCGTATAACATTTTTTAAGGACGGGAATTGAACCTAGGACTTTGGGATTAGTAACCACACGCGAACCAGCTAAGCTACGGGGCCGCTGGAATTATGCGCCGCAGTATTGCCTTCAAACGCAGCTACTTTTGTTATCCAAATAATTTAAAAAATTAAAATTAAGCCGTATGTGCTTACAAACAAGCCCTAAAATTATTTAACAGCTGTGACACCTATGTACGATTTTACTTTCAACCAAACATATATTATATATATGTGTGCGGATTCTGATACAGTTTGACCAGAGCTAGAATTTGCTAAAAAGCGCAACCCTGTAGCACTTCGGTTTCACGAGATATTTGCCGTTAAAGTTTTCTTAAACTTTGTAAAGAGTCCTTTTTCAACTTTTGTGTTATAATAATACTAAACGATTTTATTGCGGATTCCGGTACAATTTTACCAGAGCTACGATTTGCTAAAAAGAGTAACTCTGTAGCACTTCGGGTTCACGAGATATTTGCCGTTAAAGTTTTCTTAAACTTTGACAAGGGTCCTTTTTCAACTTTTGTGTTATAATAATACTAATCGATTTTATTGCGGATTCTGGTACAGTTTGACCAGAGCTACAATTTTCTAAAAAGCGCAACCCTGTAGCACTTCCGCTTCACGAGATATTTGCCGTTAAAGTTTTCGTAAAATTTGACAAAAGCGACTTTTTCAACTTTTGTGTTATAATAATACTAATCGATTTTATTGCGGATTCTGGTACAGTTTGGCCAGAGCTACAATTTGCTAAAAAGTGCAACCCTGTAGCACTTCAGGTTCACGAGATATTTGCCGTTAAAGTTTTCTTAAACTTTAAAAAGAGTCCTTTTTCAACTTTTGTGTTATAATAATACTAAAAGATTTTATTGCGGATTCCCGTACAGTTTTATCAGAGCTACAATTTGCTAAAAAGTGCAACCCTGTAACACTTCAGGTTCACGAGACATTTGCCGTTAAAGCTTTCGTAAAATTTGACAAGAGCGACTTTTTTAACTTTTCTGTTATAATAATACCAAAAGATTTTATTGCGTATTCGGGTACAGTTTTACCAGAGCTACAATTTGCTAAAAAGAGTAACCCTGTAATATATATATATATATATATATATATATATATATATATATATAAAATGCTGTGATAAGGGGTTTTTAAGGGTGTATTATATAGCAAGGGTTGTGCAGAAACCATATATTACGATAGGAAGCAGAAAACTGCATTTATTTAGTAGAAAATTTAATAATTCTTATATTATGTAAATAGTAAGCATATAACACCCTGTATATAAAGCATAATTAGTTTTAAGCGACGCAAATGAACACATCTTACAACAATAGTACGCATATTTAGCATAGAAATAGGTAATTCGTACATTAGGTGAATAACAAGTACTTAACACACGGTATATAGAGCATAAGTAATTTTAAGCAATGCAAATAACGATATTTTTCAGTAGAAGCACGCGTATTTAGAGGAATGATAATAAATGTAATTAAACACGCATTCAAAAGGTTTCTAATTAGTTATAATATAATACGGAGATAAGAGACAAAACTTAACAAAGCCTTGTGTAAGTGCGTAGAAGCAATCGGCATTTTTGATAAGAAAATGCAGTTCAAAGATGCGTAAATAAATAAAAATAGACGAAAGTAAAATTCAAATTACATCATGTATTTTTGTATAAAATGGAAAACGCGATTATTTACTCAAAACAAAGTATGGTCTGATAACGAGGTATCTATAAGCAAACAACCATTACCCGGAAAACCAAGTATATTACATCAGAAAATCACTTCACGCGCAGGAAATACAAAGACCTCATTGGTGAAGATTAGCGACGGACTTGGTGGAAACCCAACCCACATCCAAATGGGTTGAGCCTATATTAACAGCGACAATGATAACAGAGCTCAGTTTTAACGCAAGAAGGCCAAGCTGCGATACTCTGAACCGAAAAGTCACTCGTAATAATATTTTAATAGTGAAATTAGATAGTGACAAGTAAGTGCGACAAATATGAAAGTTTATTTTGCCGATTAACGTGAGTAGAATTTGGGGAGATTTATTTGAACTAATAATATAATAATAGGGCTCCAAGGGAGTTAATAATAATCCAAAAAGGATGGATATAATAAATTCAAATAAGATGATAATAAATTCCAAAGTGAATGGGTATAATAAATTCAAGTAAGATAATAATTCCAAATGGGTGTATAATCCTGAACCGAGTAGATAGATATAAAATTACAAATGGGTGTATAATAAATTCAAATATAATAATTCCAAAGGGGTGTATAATCCTGATTCAAGTGAGTTGAGAATAAAATTCCAAATGGGTGTATAATTCTAATCCTAAGTGGATGATAAGAATTCTAATCCTAATTGGATGATAATAATTCTGAGTTGATGTTGGTTGATAATGGATGGTATAATAATTTAAATGCGTGGAAGATTCTAATTGAGGGTATAATATTTCAAATGTATGGGGATGTTTTAAATGGATTAATGTAATACTTCAAAGCAGCGTCGACGATTTTGATATAATTTTGAGTTGCGAGAAAATAAAGAATCAATTTATGGAAACCAAGGGGTTCAATTAAGCAGAACAGAACAGGTCAGATCTTATTAGTTTTAAGATATTCTTTTACTATTTTTAAATTTCATTACTAAATTTATTCAATTATATAAACTTGTGTAACAGAGTCAACAACAAACTTTGCATACGTTAAAAGTACGTAATATTAAAAAGGGGTTTAGAACGTTCCAGGCTTCTTTGATATAAAAGGAGTAGTTTTTGGTGACTTAGATTGATTGCATAGCAGATAAATTTTAGAATAAATAAGACTTATAATATTGATTGATCGAGGAGTGTATTTTAATAATTTTCAAAACTTGTACATAATATTTCTTTTCATTATATGAAATTAATTGACTTCATTTTATAATTCAAACAAAGAGATAATCAGAAATGGGTAGAGAAGAAGAAGAAAAAAATCGATCATCGTAACGTTATGCACTCTGTGTAGAATAATAAAAGCTAGCCGTGGCAAAATAATAAAATTAGTGGGAGTGAAATTTGATTAGGAAAACACAAAGAGGTGGAGTTAAGTAAGAAAACGTCCATTGACACCGAGTACGGCGTTATCATATCAATTTTTATTATATATATTATATATATTATATTATATGTATATATATATATATATATATATATATATATATATATTGATGTGATAAAAAAGTCATTGAAACCTAAATTCTATAAAAAAAAACCTCCCAAAGAGGAAGAAAACAGGAAATATTAAAATTTCCCAATATTAAACTTCCATCCCCTGTGTAAAAACAAGCGCATTCAATTACTATTAAAATACAAAGCCGTTCGCTTCAATCGCGTCATAACAAAGCATAAAAATAAGCCCTTACTATGTAATTAAATTCCGTGTATTACATCTATTGCAGAGTGGAAAAAAATCGTGAAATAAATGTAAACTTAAAACCCCAGCTAAAAAATTACATTCTTATAAATACTTTAAAATTATACACTGTAAAAATATACTTGCACTAAAACATTTTTAACTAGATAGCAGACTGATTATGACTATTGTACGTCTTAAAGGTTTAGAATTGTTATATTGAATGACTAGATTATGTTAACTGGTTAGAATAAATAATCTGCTAGTGTTAATAATTTTATAATATGTATACTATTGGAGCAAGATGTAGTATGAGAAATGTAAATTGCTTAAGAGCGTATTTTTATTAAGGCGCCAAAGTTACAATTTATTTTGTATTAGTCTGTAGTAAATATTAGTGAATTGTTCATGGTCCGACTTGGAATTTACGGAGTGTCTGTCGCGTTGTATATGAATGGTTTCTAAAATATTTCTTTTATTATCGTTTATTTCAGTACCTATAATCTTAACATTTTTAAAATCGAAATTATGAAATATCTCTATTGCGTGGTTAGCAAGTGTTGTGCATTTTTTTATTATTTGTTTGGGTTGAGTATTTGTGTTCGTCTATTCTTTTATGAAGATATTGTTTTGAATTTCCTATATAACATCCCCTAAAGTGAAGACAGGTGACTTTATAGATCGTATGTGTTTTGTTCTTTATTTTCTATTTGTGGTTTCACGTTGGAACACAACATATACCATAATATAGATAATACGAACAAACTTAGCCAATGTGAATCAATAATTGGAATAGAGTACATACCTGGTTTGTCCGATAGAATTAAAAAATGTTTAAGAAACCATAATATCCATATTGCCCACAAGCCAAATAATTTCACTAAAACATTTTTGACCAACCTAAAACTACAAATAGAAAATAAGAACGAAACACATACAATCTATAAAATCAACTGTCTTGGCTGTAGGGGATGTTATATAGGAAATTCAAAACAATATCTTCATAAAAGAATATATGAACACAGATACTCAATCTAAACAAATAATAAAAAATGCACAGCACTTGCTAACCACGCAATAGAAACATCACATAATTTCGATTTCAAAAACGTTAAGATTTTAAGTACTGAAATAAACGATAATAAAAGAAATATTTTAGAAACCATTCACGTACAACGCGACAGACACTCCGTAAATTCCACGTCGGACCATGAACAATTCACTAATATTTACTTCAGATTAATACAAAACAAATAGTAACCTTTGGCGCCTCAATAAGAATATGCTTTTAAGTAATTTACATTTCTCACATTACAACTTGCTCCAATAGTATACATATTTTAAATTATCAACACTAGCAGATTATTTATTCTAACCAGTTATCATAATCTAGTCATTCAATATAACATTTCAAAACCTTTAAGACGTACAATAGTCATAATGTATCTGCTATCTATTTCTAAATGTTTTAGTGCAAGTATATTTTTAAAGTGTATAATTTTAAAGCATTTATAACAATGTAATTTTTTAGCTGCTATTTTGAAAATGGTTGTTTGGAACCGAAACGCGTAATAAGCATGAAAATATATGAAAACCAACAAAAACAAATTGAGTTGTTCTACTTATACCTGACCATTTTCCAGGAACATTTATTACTATATACAATGCTGTGATAAGGGGTTGTTTGGGGGTGTATTGAGTAGTAAGGGTTGTGTATTAACTGTAAATAGCGATAGGAATCAGAAAACAGCATTTATTTAGCAGAAAAATAAGACAAAACCTAACAAATCTTCATGCAATTACGCTGGAATCATGAGCGCTTTGATAAGAAAACGCACTTTCTAATAAATAAATACATAAACGAAAACAGCACTAGAGTTACATCATTTATTTTTGTACAATTATCCAAAAGCATTATCTATACAAAACAACAGACGTAAATTGAAAATTTGGCCACGGTTACAAATAATAAGGTATCAAAGATCACAAATAAACACCATGCATGATATTAAAATCCGAAATCATTTCATCAGAAACAGCTTAAAAATACAGGGAATATTAAAGACAAAAGCTGGTTGATTGAAACAATCTGTAAAACTGTTTAGAAACCCAACCCAGATGTATAGGGAAAAGGCTATTTAACACCCACCGGTGATAAGACAGATCAGTCTACACTTGATGCACGTCGAAGCCACGGCAATTTTAACCAGAAATCTACGCGTCAAAAAATAATGTTTAGAATATATCAAATTTATGTTATTGTGAAGATAGTGCTGTGCAACAATTACGTTAAGCATACAGGAAAAGTTTTTGCCATTTTTCTCAGAAAACGTGAGTAGAAATTGGGTAATTAATTTAAATTAAATATTTATAATCATACAGGGCTTCTAACCGGATTTTGGTACAATTCTAATTGACTTCTAAACAATTCTAATTGGCTTCTGGTACAATTCTGGTACAATTCTAATTTGCGTCGAAAAGAATTCTAATCTGCGTCGAAAGTATTTAATGGAAGAGATTCAAAGCATGTGCCGAGAAATATAAAATAAAGAAACACGAGGTGATTTTTGGAAAACAATGGGTAACTGTACTCAAATATTGGTTCAACTAAGCAGAGCATTAGTATACGATTGAAGATAACAAGGGGGGTGTTGATTCACAACACGAAACAACATATCAGGAGATCACACGTCAGATCTACTTAATTTTAAAATATTTTTTAATTTAAATTTTAATACTGAATTTATTCAATTTATCCAAAACTTGTAAAGAAGTCAACAAGAAGCATTGCATACGTTAAACTTACGTAATAAATCATTAAGAGGTCTAGAACCTTCCAGATTTTTTTGTAAAGAGGTAGTTTTTGGTGACTGTATATTGAAACTAAAAGAATATAAATTTTGAAATAAATAACAAATATGATATTAATTGATTGAAAGGTGTATTTAAAGAATTTCTAAAATTGTAAATATTATTTTCTTTCATTATATGAATGTTGATTGACTTCGTTTCATCAATTCAAACAGGCAATCATAAAGAGGTGAAAAAGGAGTATTGATTATCGTAACGTTGTGCACTCGCTGTAGATTAAAAAGGGCTAGCCGTGGCATAATAATAAAAGTAAAAAAATTAATTGAGAGAAACACAGAGAGGTGGCGTTCAGTAGAACGTTTATTACACCGAGTACGGCGTTATCATATCAATATATATATATATATATATATATATATATAATATATATATATATATAATATATATATATATATATATATATTTATATATTGCGGTCAATTTGTAGCTACGTGCTGCCCAGACGTTGGAAGCCAAGAAAAGATGCTATATGAAAACAAAAATTATTTTGTTTGAATTGTTATCTGAATATGTCCGTATTACCTTGCTAGCTCAGATCAATTGAAACAACGAAACTCCAACATCAAAATTATTATTTCACAAATATTCATTAACAAGCAAAATAATAATAATAATAGTTACATGCACGAACGTTTTTCTTCAACACTCATTCTCAAAAGATTATTTACACGCAAACATTAAATCCTACAAAATTCAACTAAGTTTAAAAACATTTCATACTTACTAAATATTAATATTTTGTTTACTCAGTCTTAGTTTATAATTAGTAAGCCCAAAACTTTTCTTAAGTAAGTCACAAAGTTTTCTTTTCTAATGGGGTATGGTTAATTGTATACTCTTCAATTAATCTGTCTAAGTGTAATTGATCATAGTGACGCGTAAAAAACCTTTTGTAATGATACAATTAACTCGAAATTTGACTTCCTAAATCTGAAAATTATCCATTTACAAATAACATCTATACACCAAAATCATATACAAGCTTAATCTAATTAAAATTAGTTGAGCAAGCAAATGTCGTTCAAAAAATTTAAACCCAGATATACTTGCGTGCCTTGTTAAAATTGTTGATTAAATTTCTATGTAGTTCCATTTGTAAAAGCATTTTTCTAATAAATGCATTAAAACCATACACTGCCTTTGCGTGTCTTATTTTTCATGTTATATTTTTTTATTTAAGTTTATGGTATCGGCGTGTACTTTATTGAAACTGATTAATATTTTACTTCCAATCTGAGTTGTTAAAATTTTACTTTAGACGTCGTTCGTTATACTGTATAACTTTAAAATGTATTGTTCTTGAACAACATTTTTAAACGTCTAAAATCACGAAGTTCAAGGTAATTATAATTCGTAGTTGACCAACAAACGGTCAATCAAAAATTGATTCCCCCTTCCGATTATTTACCGGCTTTTATGTCTGATAAATTTTACGTCATTAGCTTCCGGAAGCTTCTATACATTTCTCGTTGATATGAATTATAAAGCTGATGTAATCAGTTCAACTTACTCGTCTATTAGGCTGTTTATCTTATCTAAATAGTTAAATTATAAGATAGTACAAATAATAATTGAACGCCCTTTGGGAAAAGTTAGTATGTTCACTGTGGTACTTTTTGTCATGATGATCAATTATAAACCTCCCCCCAAAATGAGGGTTTTAGCAACAACTCAAAATTGTTAAATACACCCCCCCCCCCCTATGACCATTCAGTTTACAGAGCTTCTTGAGCTGAGAAAAACGAGATAAATAACATAACAATCGGTTGACTTCTACAGAAATAGCCGCCTAAAACAGATTTGTAATTTTAACATGTTATTTTGTAGTTTCTGTATATAAAAAAGTGTTTTTCGCAAAAGCCTGTTATTTATTAAACAAGAGTGCCTCAGACATTACAAAAATTTAGAAGAACATTCAAATGGATTAGTTATAATAATATTTTAACATTCAATAAGTACCTTATAGTGTTGCTTTTGCACATTAACATATTATGGTAACTACATTTCAATTTAATAATAAAGAAAATAAAAAATGTCTAAATATTTCACATTTAACTACTCTACAACTAAACAAATTAATTAAAAATAAAAGGCATACCAGAAACAAAATATTTCCTTAATTCATATCAAAAATGCGCAAAATTAAAAATAGAGTCTTTAGAAAAAACTTCATGATGTAATAATTTTGTTTATATTTTTCATCAGAAAGTCTTCGCCTTCGCCCTTTAGCTTGTAGGAATTTTGTCACTTTGGTCTTGGGTCAAAAAATGCAGTATCTCCTCCTTTTAGGGCGATATACATCTTGGAATTCAGAGTCTCCTTGCTGTAAGATGATTGTTTGTTTTTAAATTAGTAGACAGACATTGCTCTTTCAGATCCAGAGCTATGTGGTGTCAAACACGTGTCCTTATACAAACTTTGAAAATACAGAACCAGACTCTGATATTTTTAAGAAGTGGTACAATACAACAGTTAGGGTTATCATATCTGATGGCGAAAGAAGCTTGTCTAATGCAAGTAAGGCAATTACATAATCAACAAATGATTTAATATCATCCTCGCCAAAAAGATTTTCCACGGTCACACGCAACGTACTTATTATTTCTGAAACAGTTCTTACACTCACAATTTTCTTTAATGTTAAAATAATATTTTGTTGATTATTTGAAAGTCGTACACCTAGAAATTGATCGCAACCTAGTTAATTACCGCAGAACAATATCTCTTTGTAGAAACGTAGGAGTTTATCGAACGTTTTGTCTGATCTTCCTCCACAGTTTCGAGTTTCTTAATAATTTTCGCTTCAAATTCTCCCGGATAAGGATGACTTAGCATAACTGATAAAGTATATTTAACGATATCCCGTGTATTTTCAATATCTGTAATTGTTATCATTGATCGCTGGGTTTCCTAATAAAGCTTCTCGATTTGCCTCAATAGATCCATCACCAGACATGTCATTTTCTGTTCCTGACCTCTTTATCCCAGATCCGTACAACCCTTTAGCTTGGGCTATTTCAATTTTATAAGCACCGGAATTTTCAACGATTAGATGTCAATGCTTTTGCATACAGAACAGATTATTCCATACTATTTTTGATAAGTTGATACGGTGTTCAGCGAATCGAACTTCAAAAATTGAGGGGCAGCTACAACATTTTCTCCTAGGAGCAGGAAATTTTAAAAGTCAGTCCTGCCCTTATATCTACCAAAAATGTCCTTTTCAAAGCTTAGAGTTCCGTACGAAGATTTATATAAAACGAGCGAATTCAAAATCGTAATTAACTTGATTATCGGTTAATGATGAACAGAAGAAAATGTAAGTGGGATAACTGAAGAATGTCTGGTAAAATATAGAGGATTGAGAAATTGCATGAAAAGGTCAATGGGCAGGTTAAACAAACATAGGCAGAAAGAATTTCCTTATGAAGGTATATGTGTAGAAGCAAACGGTTTTGAAGTCGTAGTTACCTTGTTTATCTATTTCTTATAAATACACTCTCATGATTTGTACATACTTTTCTAGCATAATCTTTAGTTCCTAATAAGGCGAAGGATTTCTTTAATAGCATTTTTTATTTATTGCATGATTTATTTGTGATGAGCGTCAATTTAGGTTAGCTATACGGCCTTTGAATATATTCCTACTTATATACGTTTTTGGACAAACTTCTCACCTTGTTTATCTTTTTTAATATTTTGCTGCTATCAAATTGTAGACATTTTCTATGGTCTATTATTTTACAAGCTTTTGTCTGGCTTTAAATCCTTTTTTTATTATTTCGTGTAATCTAGCCGAAACCTACCTTTATCAACAGATATTTTGTACATATACGCTTATCTTTATGATTTTTAAACATATCAGTTACTATTAATACATTTCTGATACAGAATTCTTATCTTAATACACTAAGTAAAAAGAAATATAATTAAAAAAAGTAATATTGGCTATCCCTAAAGAGTTTAGTATGCGTTGTCCATTGCAATTCCCAAATTTCATTATAGTTGCCCAGACAATTTGTAATATTATGCATGGAAACCGGATTTCGTTTTTCTTTTGTCCTAAAAAGCTACAAATTAGTATAAACGCAGTTTATATTGGTCTAAACTAAAATCCTCATGAACAACTATGAGCAAGTTGCCGAAGTCTTTAAAATTAAGGGTGGTCACAGGCCACCGTCTTAAAGACTTTAATATTTGATAGTACCTGTTCCAATTGTCACAAAAAGTTAAAAGTAATAGGAATCGATTAAGAAATACCGTACATATCCAGCAAGGAGCCGGGAGGGAGGGAGGCTTCTTCCCGACTTGGTGACATGGCGCCTTTAGCTATACGCCCGGCCATTTACCCGGTAGAGCTGAAGTCTTTGCATTTATGTGTCTACTAGATTTATTCAACTGCACGCGTCTTGGCCGCCGACAGCCGGAAACCAGGTGTGCCACGTACAGTCCCAGATGTGGTGATGTCGTCAATGATGTTGTCAGGGCGTTTTTCCAAAACGTTACAGTAAGATTAGTTGCAATGCGGATTAGTCAGGGCTCGAGTTATTAATATAAGTGTGTTTGCTCTCTTGTTGTTTGTTATACAGCTTAGGTACTAAATTTAAATGTTAGTTTCAAAAAGTCCTAATCCATTAGCTTACAACTAAATTAAAAAATAAACTTATTCTACGCAGAAGTTCGTGAATCCGGGTGAGACTTGTTGTTTATGCACATGCACGTAGTGTCACTTCACATATTCACTTAAATTAAGTTAAATAGTCTTTTATTATATAATTTAGCTCCTGGTGCCTCAGCGACTCGACCACTGCAAAGTCGTCAGTGGGCGGGTTTCTGGTAGTTTCAGGAGCGTCTTGGTGCTGTTATTGTAATCTCTTTCCTTGAAATATTTGTTAGGTTAAATATTGTCATTTGGTCATTCGAGTGATTTTTGTGTGTGTATGTGTGTTTTGTGTGTACTAGTTTTGTTTTGTTGTGGTGTTTGTTGTTTATTTGTTTGATTGTTTGTTTGTTTGTTAGTTAGTTAGTTATGGTCTTTGTCTTTCATGTCTTTTGTGTAGTGTTTTTGTCATGTATTGTGTGAGCTGATTTAGATGCGGGAAGAGTTCTTCGTCTCAGAGTATGTCTGTCATAGTTTTTCTGTTGTTAAGTGCGTCTAGTAATAGTTGCCTTGTGTGGTGTACGTTGTCGTGTGGGTCTTAGAGATCCATGCAATTCAGCAGTAGCTGCTCTGAAGTCCCTGTCTTCCCGCATGTGCACGTGTCTGTGTCAGTTAAATGAAATCTGTGTTTGTATGTTGGATATGGCCCATGCCCTGTCAGGAAATGTATGTCTCCGGCTGGGTTGGAGGTACCGTGCCTTCAATCTGCGTGTTATGTCTGAAAAGAGTGTGTGAGTACGCCCCTGTTCGTGCTAGTGTCCCATCTGTTTTGCCATTACACAAGAATGGCTTTCTGTATCTTATGTGGTGTGCGTAATAACGCTTCTGTAATTGCCACCACCTTGGCGTACTGCTCTTTCCGTAGCAAGTATGTATCAGCCCGTTGTTTTACTATTAGATCTAATGGCATTATTCCCAGTACTACGGCCAGTGCCACTTGCGAGGTGGTGCAGTAGGCCCTTGTCAGCCGCAGCACGAGTTCCTTTTGCGCCGAGTTCACACGTTGTGGGGTTTCATTAGATTCATCCTGGGATGCCACGCGCTTGCCCCATGAGTTATTATGGATGCCATAACGCTGTTCATGTAGAGTTTGACACAGTTGAGCGGGATTTTGTACTCGCGTTGGGCTAGACTGGCGATGCCTTGCATTAAGCTTTTTGCCTTTGCGCACGTTTTTTGTAAGTGATTTTTGAAGTTTTGTTTCTCGTCTAGGATCACCCCACGGTACTCAGTTTAGGGCGATCGTTTAACCCTCTCGTGTGGTAATGTGATTTGGGAGTCCTTGAGAGTCTCCCTTTCATTAGCATGTATTTGGTTTTGGACGCAGAGTTGAGCGTTTTGTTGCTTCTACACCAGTTTCGCTCTATTGTGGTTGTAGCTTTTCGCTCGATTGCGACCCTTGTATTCCCCTCCACCACGACGAGATGTCGTCCGCGTAGGCAACGACAGCTAAAACATCTCTCATGGCCTGACGGCATCCAAGAGCCCATCCAGCAAAATGTCCCAGAATAGAAGCAAGCTTTGGTAACCATTTTAGATATCGACTGTGTCCTGGCAGTAATTTCGAAACGTATGATACAGACTAAGACATTCCCCGAAAGAGGGCAGTGGCTCTTTCGGTACTTAGATTGGCAGATACAATAGGCGTCGGTATATCATGCTAAGATACAATACCGCGATGTGGAGGGCAACGGGAAACCACTACCTTACCTTCCAAGTACACAGCGTACTTAAATTGTATTTAAGACGGTGTCATCCTCTGTGGAAAAAATTCCTGAGGTAAAATAGTCTCCCATTCGGATCTCCGGAAGCGACTACGTCGGAGGATGTGATTGAAAAATTTAAAAAAAGAATCGGAAACATTCTATGAGTCGCAGCGTGGAATATCAGAAGTATGAAACAAGTAGGTAAGCTAGAGAACTTAAAAATTAAAATGGATAGGTTAGCACTAGACACAGTAGGGATCCGCTAAGTTCAGTGGCCAGAGGCGGACGATTGTTGGAGTGGTGACTTTAAAGTAATTCATACAGGATCAGAGGAAGGAAATTCTGGTGTACGAATAGTTATGCGAAAAAAGATAGGGCACTGTGTAGAAAACTACTTACAAAAGAACGAAAAGGTATTCATGGTTAGATTAGAATCTAAACCGGTAAATACAGTAATAATGCAAGTATACATTGCCACCTCTAGCCACAATGAGGGATATCGAAGACATACTAAGATACGTTAAAGGTCATGAAAATTTAATAGTTACGAGGGATTTTAATGCTGTGGTAAGTGAGGGTGGTGAAGGAGTGGTTTGAACCTATTGCGCATCACGTCACAGTCACAGCTATTCGAAAATAATTCTACTCTAAATATCACATATAATAATTATACCCTACTATAAATCTATATATATATATATATATATATATATATATATAAATAAGTAGTTTTTTACACAAGGTAAGTTGATAAATACTTACGTATTGAAATTAATAAGATGAAATAATAACTTAGACTTTTTAAGTAAAGCCCAAATGATCATTTCAAATCGACTAGTAATTGAAAGAAGGAAAATATAAAGCCTTGGACAGGATTTGAACCTGCATCTCAGTTTTGCCGGAACCGTGCGTTAACCAATTACGCTACCGATGCCGATTGCTATTATTGGTAAATTTACAAAACTAAATCGTGTACAGTACCATATATAAACCTAACTTTCAATTACGTTTAGCATTTTTGTCAATCATATCTGAAATTGTCAAGTTTTTGACTTATGTGATTTTGAGCGTTGCTTCCTGTCTATATCTGACATAAGTCAAAAACTTGACAATTTCAGATATGATTGACAAAAATGCTAAACGTAATTGAAAGTTAGGTTTATATATGGTACTGTACACGATTTAGATTTGTAAATTTCCCAATTATAGCCATCGGCCTCGGTAGCGTAATTGGTTAACGCACAGTTTCGGCAAAACTGAGATGCAGGTTCAAATCCTGTCCAAGGCCTTATATTTTCCTTCTTTCAATTACTAGCTCAATTTGAAATGATCATTTGGGCTTTACTTAAAAAGTCTAAGTTATTATTTCATCTTATTAATTTCAATATATATATATATATATATATATATATTTATATTTATATATATATATATATTATATTATATATATATATATATATATATTTATATTATATATATATATATATATATTATATATATATATATATATATATATATATATATATATATATATATATATATATAGCGACGTTGGTGGTAGTATTTCGTGGGATTGTCGTTCGTAACCAAAAATAACTATTATGAAATAATCATTTATTGTGAAATCTACGTTTCGACTTATATAAAGTCTTTATCAAGATCTAAAATTTAAAAATTATGAGTGAAAACACAGTCATTAACCTAATTAAAATCAAGAAACTTACACACAATTTGATGTTAATACATGTACTGATTTAACATAAAGGAGGATCCCAAATAAATAGTAATAACATTTAATGTAAAAATAAAATGTGAAGATAAAATTAAGACTACAAACAGCATACAATACGGACAAACACAGACTATGAACTAACGTCTAACAATTAAAGAAACTCCAACAGCAAAGTGGGTTTGTTCTACAGCAGAGTTGATAAATTCGCCAGGTGATAGATAACAAACAGAAAACTTAATATCCATCTATTACAAAGACATGAATTTAAAGACCCATTTCATTATAAAATCTAAGATACACTATTAGATCACTTATATCTATTGAAACTATATAATAGAGCATAACTAGTAAATAAATTATGAATGTCATGTTTGTTATTAATGCAGTTGACTTGACGTTCAATATGGTAAGATTCTAGATAAAGTCTCCTTTTGTAACCATCTTCTCGTTCTAAAATTTCAACGTCATCGTAATTAGGAGAATGATGAGTTAGGTGGACATGTGAGCGCAACAAGATTTACCAACTTTGGCATCACTACGGTGTTGGGTGAGGCGATTACGCAGCCATTGTTGGGTTTGGCCAACATATGAGCTTTTGCAACTACAAGTAATCTTATAGACAACGTTACTGACTAAAGATTTTGGAGTTTTGTCTTTAAGAGGAGTAAACAATTTGTTAATAGATTTTTGATGTTGACAAACAAATTGTTTACTCTTCTTAAAGACAAAACTCCAAAATCTTTAGTCAGTTACGTTGTCTATAGGATTACTTGTAGTTGCAAAAGCTCATATGTTGGCCAAACCCAACAATGACCGTAGTGATGCCAAAGTTGGTAAATCTTGTTGCGCTTTATCCTCACATGTCCACCTAACCCATCATTCTCCTAATTACGATGACGTTGAAATTTTAGAACGAGAAGATGGTTACAAACGGAGACTTTATCTAGAATCTTACCATATTGAACGTCAAGTCGACTGCATTAATAACAAACATGACATTCATAATTTATTTACTAGCTATACTCTATTATATAGTTTCAATAGATATAAGTGATCTAATAGTGTATCTTAGATTTTATAATGAAATGGGTCTTTAAATTCATGTCTTTGTAATAGTTGGATATTAAGTTTTCTGTTTGTTATCTATCACCTGGCGAATTTATCAACTCTGCTGTAGAACAAACCCACTTTGCTGTTGGAGTTTCTTTAATTGTTAGACGTTAGTTCATAGTCTGTGTTTGTCCGTATTGTATGCTGTTTGTAGTCTTAATTTTATCTTTACATTTTATTTTTACATTAAATGTTATTACTATTTATTTGGGATCCTCCTTTATGTTAAATCAGTACATGTATTAACATCAAATCATCGGCGGCTGGTCGTATGAGGCAAGTGAACCGCCGCCTCACCTTTAATTTTATATATCTTCTTTTCAATCATAAAGAAAAATTCTATTACAACTTGTACAAACGTCTTCTAAACAATTTTTGGTCAAATATATCATAATTCGATTAATAATCAATATTATATAATGAACGTTTGTAATACAAAATTCATTTCTTAATTCGTGCACGATTTCTGCCAATACAAATTCATCTGAGGCGTTATAAAGTGCGCCACACTTATTTGACCATCTCCATGCATCCAAAGCTACATTATACGCGAGCGCGATGCGTCCTAGCGGTTATCTCTATACATCAACCAACACTTTATACTCGGATACTGAGGCTCTCTCATCGTTGCCTCTCGGATCTTTGTAATCATAATAACGACAGCAGCAGCTGCGGGATGGCTGGATACTTAAAGGAAGTTAGTCACATAGACATGGTTAGTCAGTCAATGATCGGTAGGGACGATGAATGTCGGACTTTGTAATAGTTGTTAAACTGCACAAAAAGTCGAAAATCAAACATATGTGAATGTTAAATATATAATTTTCTATTATTATAAGAGCTTAAACTTAGGTACTAGTGCAAGCATTAACCCCGTAGTGGTTCCATAGTTTTTAACAGCTGACGTTGACAAGTTGGAATTATTTGTTGGTTTCATTTTAAATTATTGTATTGTTTGAAAGCTGTGTTTTGTAAAAACCTAGTTGGGTTAATTCTTCAATAGTGAATTGATAAATCGGGTTAACATTTGTACGTTTGATGCTTTATGCTTTTTGGAATGTTTTCGGCGTGCCAGAAATTTAACAGAGTTACCTAATCGGCGCGGAACAACATCTGAGCAAGAGATATTTAAAAAATACAACATTCTGTATTACGAAATTTTAGACTGCATTAGTCTGCAACTTAATACACGGTTTTCGGATCTTAATAGCTTAGATTTTCTCACTTTCTTTGATCACTCTAAGTATGAATTCTATACTACCAAATTTCCTAAAAATCTCTGCAATCTCTATTTGAGACTTATCCAAATATTTTTGATAGGGATAGACTTATTAATGAACTTTGTGTTTTTATAGAGACGAGCAGTTTAAAATTCAGATTTATATACAACCCTTAAAATACTTTCTTGTGACTTTGCTGATATATTTTGCCAGATTCAAAAGTTCTACAATTAATTTTAACGATTCCTGCTACAAGTGTATCAGTTGAAAGAAATTTCTAGTGTCTAAAACGCATAAAGTCATACTTAAGAAATACGATGAGTCAAGAGCGGCTTAGTGGATTAAGTTTAATGTCTATAGAAAAGGAACTATTATGCGAATTAAGTAAAAATCCAGATTTTTATGAAAATGTAATCGATAAATTTGCAAAACTGAAAGACCGTAGAATACATTTGACTTATCAAACTTAATTTGCTTGTAGTTAATAGTATAGCTATGCAAACTAAGGCTATTAGAACCACTTTTGTAAGCTTTTCGTTTCAATAATTACTCTTGATTCCCAATGAATTCAAGGAATAATAAGAAAAAGCACCTCTTAGATAACCTAGAGATTCATTTATATTAAATGTAGAGTATCTAAATAGACTCATTTTGAGCCTCACCTCTTGTTCAGGTCACGAGCCGCCACTGCATCAAATTGTGTGTAAGTTTCTTGATTTTAATTAGGTTAATGACTGTGTTTTCACTCATAATTTTTAAATTTTAGATCTTGATAAAGACTTTATATAAGTCAAAACGTAGATTTCACAATAAATGATTATTTCATAATAGTTATTTTTTGGTTACGAACGACAATCCCACGAAATACTAACATCAACGTCGCTAATTACACACGTTCGTTATATAAAGATTCGACCTATATATATATATATATATATATATATATATATATATATATATATATATATATATATTATTAATAGAGAAGAATAATCCACATTTGGAATGCAAATGAATGCTTAATATATATTAATAGTTATTAAGATGAAATGAAAACCCAACTTTGTATTTAAAGTTGAATTACCATTTCAAATCGAACTAGTAATTGAAAACCACTAAAAGAACGGCTACAGCAGGATTTGAACCTGCAACCTCTGATTCTCCAGATCAGTGCTCTAACCAATTGAACTATCTAGCCTAATTGTTTAGATGATGTTATACTTAATACTACTGAAGCTTGGCCCTTGTTAATGATTTTCGATTACGTCTTGCATTTAAGGAAATTGAATCTAGTTATATACATAATTCATGTACTAATAACTTGATCATCCCATTTTTTTGCAACGTTCGGAATAATACAAACATGTAATTATATTATTATTAATAGAGAAGAATAATCCACATTTGGAATGCAAATGAATGCTTAATATATATTAATAGTTATTAAGATGAAATGAAAACCCAACTTTGTATTTAAAGTTGAATTACAATTTCAAATCGAACTAGTAATTGAAAACCACTAAAAGAACGGCTACAGCAGGATTTGAACCTGCAACCTCTGATTCTCCGGATCAGTGCTCTAGCCAATTGAGCTATCTAGCCTAATTGTTTAGATGATGTTATACTTAATACTACTGAAGCTTGGCCTGCTGTAGCCGTTCTTTTAGTGGTTTTCAATTACTAGTTCGATTTGAAATGGTAATTCAACTTTAAATACAAAGTTGGGTTTTCATTTCATATTAATAACTATTATATATATATATATATATATATATATATATATATATATATATATATATATATCGTTAATGGACTGGTTAGCTTAATTATTTTGGTAACAAGTATACTGAGTATGAAGTCCAAATAATAATAGTTTATGTAAAATTCAAAATTTAATTTCTTCTGCTTAACGTTTCGGCAAAACTTTTTGCCTTTGTCAAAAGCATCTACAATTATAAGTGATGTAATATAAAACTAACATAATACAATAAATAAGTTTCTTACTGTATAAAATCAATATTTGTCAAATTTGAAAAATAGCAAAATTGTCAAAATTTAAAATTAACATATGATTACGTTGATCAAAAAGTATTAATAAAATTCATTTAGTAGGAAACAGGAAGTAGATCTAGTAACAAATACAGTCTTGAAAAACAATATGTTGGAAGATTGGTATGGTTGAAGTAGATGATGTAGATTTAATGTTTATGTGATTATCATGAAAGAAAGCTCTTAGTAAAGTGCATTAGATTTAAAGTGATTTAAACTGTATAGAGTAGAATAATATCCGTGTGAGTCTTCTATATCTTGTTTATTATTCAAACATTGTTCTTTGTTTATATAGTACGATTCTAGAAAGAGTCTGGTTTTGTTATTGGACTCTTTGTCTAATATTTTAATTTCTTCATATGCGGGAGTATGTTTGGTTGTATAAACATGTTTAGCTAATGCACATTTGTTAGAATTGATCCTGCAGTCACTTCTATGTTGTGTCAGACGATTCCTCAACCATTGGGAAGTTTGACCAATGTAGGATGCCTGACAGCTACAGACGATCTTGTAAATTAAGTTACTGTTTAATAATTTAGGGGTAGGGTTCTTTATTCTAGTAAATAGGTTGTTAATGGTATTGTTGTACTCAAATGCAATGGCAATACCAGGTTGTTTAAGAACTCTTACTAGTAACGAAGCTAAACCCCGAATAAATGGTAGTTTTTGTATATGATGGTATTTAAATTGTTAATGTTGTTAGGTGGTAAGCTATTGTTGTTGTTATTATTGTTCTTGTAATTGTTGAAATTGGCATTGTCTTGGTTATTGTTATTAATATTATGAGATACATTATTGTTAATATTATTATGGAAGCTATTGTTTAAATCCAAAGTGTTGGTGTAGATGAGTTTACGTAAAAATTGTTTGGGGTAACCATTGTTTAATAAGGTATTGAAAAGAATTCTTTTATTTTTATTTAAAAATTGGGGATCAGAAATCTGTTTGATACGATATTTCATGGCATTGACGGTGTTGAATTTATGTTTCAATCAATGGTTGTAAAGAAAATTCAAATATCTACCTGAACTGGTAGGTTTAGTATAATAGTCAAATATTAAAACGTTGTTTGTTCCTCTGATAACTAAAATATCAAGAAAAGGTAATTTTCCATTTATTTCTGTCTCACTAGTGAATTTTAATGTTTATCAAAGCTATTGAACGTGGTTATTGTTTCATTGATATGATGGGGTGGGGCAGAACAGATGATGCCATCAACGTACTTGACGAGGAAAGTCATTTGGTAAGGTAGTCGTGGGAGCACAAAATCTAGGAGAGAATCCATAACGATTTGGGCAATGATGGGTGATATTGAAGAGCCCATAGGTGTGCCGAAAAGTTGGAGATAAAAACAATCTTGAAAAACAAAATAAGTATTATTAAAAATCAAATTAACAGTAGCAAGAAAATAGTCAACAGGAATCTTACAGTGAGGTTCAATGGCGGACCATTTTTCTTTAATGATATTAAGGAATAGAGTAAGAGGAATGTTTGTAAACAAGGATGTAACGTCTAAAGAGACAAGAATATGCTTTTCAGGAAGTCTAAAGTTTTTGAACTTATTGACGAGGGTAAAACTGTCTTTGATATTGTAGTCTCCAGGTGGAAAAGCTAGTTGAAGTATTTTAGAAATGAAAGTTGCTAATAAGTACGTTAGAGTGTTCAAAGTTGAAATGATAGGTCTGAGTGTAAGGACAGGTTTGTGAATTTTTGGCAGCCCATAATATTTACCAGGGGTTGAATTATAATTGGAAAACTATTTTTTTTCAGTATCATTTAAAATGCCTTTTTTATGAAGTATCTTTATATGATCATTGACACGTTTTTGAATGGTGAAAGTAGGATCTTTTTTTAAAAGTTTATAAGTTGTAGTATCGGTTAATAATTCTAGGAATTTATCAACATATTGTTGTTTGTCCATGACGACGGTTACTGCACCTCTTGTTACAATTAATTCGGGGTTATTGGATAAAAACTTTTTAACTTTATAGAATAGTGATCTAAACTGGTTATTTTGTTGGTTTTTTATTGATTTGTTTGCGAAATTCAAGATTATGTTACTAATTTTACCTCTTTTTATGTCTTTTTGCTTTTGTGGTAACTCTGTGGAGTCAAGAATAGATTCTATCCGTCCTAATAATTTGCCAATGTGAATATCTTTAGTCGAATGTGTTATGTTTAATTTAGGTCCTAATGACAGAAGGTTTTTACTTCGTCAGGTAGTGGAACAGCACTGATATTCACTATCCATTTCGAATTATCAGTAAAGGCGAAAGACTGACATGTTTGTTCATTAACTAATCTTGAATATTTATTGATATTGTCTTGATTTTTTTTTAAAATGACAATCATACCGCACTGACTGTCTATAATCAAAAGAACGTATAATATACGAAGGTAAAGTTCTTATAACTTTGTTTATGGAATGGTGCATGCTTCTATAACTATGGGATAACTTAATGTGGCTATCCTCAATTTCTAAGTCAATAAAGAAAGCTGTTGACTTTCTTAGATAGTTGTCGATTCTCTGTTTAATTTTTTGGTTAATGTTGTTTAGTATGTTGTTTATGTTGATAAAATTTTTAATGTGGTTGGGAACGATTTTGTTTCTTCTACATTGTTCTAAGAAATGATTGCGGTTTAATAGATTGGCTTGTTTGATGGTGTTGTTGGCCCAAACTTTTAAGTAAAATACAACTTCTACTCCATAATACAATCTGATGTAATTATAAAAAACCATTTCTTAAAAAATAATTGTTGATCAATGGACAATTCTTCTTGTTTGTATTTGATATTGATTTATGTTGATATTATTAGAAATGAATCTGATGATGTTGCTAGACTAAAAAGTTTTCAAGTAAGATACAACGTATTCTTTTAATATAATTTGATGTAATTATAAATAACCCATTTCTGTAATAGAAAAATTTTCTTTTAATATATAAATCGTTAATGGACTGGTTAGCTTAATTATTTTGGTAACAAAATGGTAGTATACTGGGTATGAAGTCTAAAACTTTTTGCCTTTGTCAAAAGCATCTACAATTAGAAGTGTTGTAATATAAAACTAACATAATGCAATAGATAAGTTCCTTACTGTATAAAATCAATATTTGTCCAATTTGAAAAATAGCAAAATTGTCAAATTTTAAAATTAACACATGATTACGTTGATCAAAAATTATTAATAAAATTCATTTAGTAGGAAACAGGATGTAGATCTAGCAACTTTCATTTCTAAAATACTTCAACTAGCTTTTCCACCTGGAGACTACAATATCAAAAACAGATTTACCTTCGTCGATAAGTTCAAAAACTTTAGACTTCCTGAAAATCATATTCTTGTCTCTTTAGACGTTACATCCTTGTTTACAAACATTCCTCTTACTCTATTCCTTAATATCATTAAAGAAAAATGGTCCGCCATTGAACCTCACTGTAAGATTCCTGTTGACTATTTTCTTGCTACTGTTAATTTGATTTTTAATAATACTTATTTTGTTTTTCAAGACTGTTTATATCTCCAACTTTTCGGCACACCTATGGGCTCTCCAATATCACCCATCATTGCCCAAATCGTTATGGATTCTCTCCTAGATTTTGTGCTCCCACGACTACCTTACCAAATGACTTTCCTCTTCAAGTACGTTGATGACATCATCTGTTCTGCCCCACCCCATCATATCAATGAAACAATAACCACGTTCAATAGCTTTGATAAACATTTAAAATTCACTAGTGAGACAGAAATAGATTGAAAATTACCTTTTCTTGATATCTTAGTTATCAGAGGAACAAACAACGTTTTAATATTTGACTATTATACTAAACCTACCAGTTCAGGTAGATATTTAAATTTTCTTTCATACCATTGATTGAAACATAAATTCAACACGGTCAATGCCATGAAATATCGTATCAAAAAGATTTCTGATCCCCAATTTTTAAATAAAAATAAAAGAATTCTTTTCAATACCTTATTAAACAATGGTTACCCCAAACAATTTTTACGTAAACTCATCTATACCAACACTTTGGATATAAACAATAGCTTCCATAATAACATTAATAGTAATGTATCTCATAATATTAATAACAATAAACAAGACAATGTCAATTTCAACAATTACAATAACAATAATAACAACAACAATAGCTTACCACCTAACAACATTAACAATTTAAATACCACCATATACAAAAACTACCATTTATTCGGGGTTTAGCTTCGTTACTAGTAAGAGTTCTTAAACAACCTGGTATTGCTATTGCATTCGAGTACAACAATACCAGTAACAACCTATTTACTAGAATAAAGAACCTTACCCTTAAATTATTAAACAGTAGCATAATTTACAAGATCGTCTGTAGCTGTCAGGCATCCTACATTGGTCAAACTTCCCAATGATTGAGGAATCGTCTGACACAACATAGAAGTGACTGCAGGATCAATTCTAACAAGTGTGCATTAGCTAAACATGTTTATATAACCAAACATACTCCCGCATATGAGGAAATTAAAATATTAGACAAAGAGTCCAATTACAAAACCAGACTCTTTCTAGAATCGTACTATATAAACAAAGAACAATGTTTGAATAATAAACAAGATATAGAAGACTCACACAGATATTATTCTACTCTATACAGTTTAAATCACTTTAAATCTAATGCACTTCATTAAGAGCTTTGTTTCATGATAATCACATAAACATTAAATCTACATCATCTACTTCAACCATACTAATCTTTCAACATATTATTTTTTAAGACTCTATTTGTTACAAGATCTACATCCTGTTTCCTACTAAATGAATTTTATTAATAATTTTTGATCAACGTAATCATATGTTAATTTTAAATTTTGACAATTTTGCTATTTTTTAAATTTGACATTTTATACAGTAAGGAACTTATCTATTGTATTATGTTAGTTTTATATTACAACACTACTAATTTTAGATGCTTTTGACAAAGGCAAAAAGTTTTGCTGAAACGTTAAGCAGAAGAAATTAAATTTTGAATTTTACATGAACTATTATTATTTGTACTTCATACCCTATATATATATATATATATATATATATATATATATATATACTATATATTGTAATAAAGTTTAGTTTATGTATATAGTAATAATTGCATATGTACCCTGCCATACATACAGTATACGTACAGTGTGCGAACACGTAGTCACACTTTGGTAGCACTATATTACTAAAATGGTTGACTAAAATAGAAAAATGAACGTTTTACATCTTTTTGTAGAGAATTATGTGCTATAAAGCGAAAAACTTTTCGTCGTGACTTTTGATCTTCGATATTTCGCAACGTCAGCACGATATCGATTGGGACTTTTATCCGCATATTATAAACCTAAACAAAGGTGTAAAAAATTTGGATAACTGGAACTTTTTTCGCAGATTGGTTACTTTTTAGTTAAAATGACTGGGCTACATAGACGAGTTAGCGTTTCTTTGTTAGTCTACTTTGCCACATATATTGGTTTCGCCGTATTATTTTATTTGCGAGATTGGCTATTCTGCTGGAGCTCCGAGCGCGGCTATTGTACTGTGGTTTATATTTGTTTTATTACTTCATTTAGTTTCCTCTACAAACCAATGTTCAAGTTGTTTGATTTTTATCCTCAATATTTCTAGTTTTACTATTTTTCAGGTTTGTAGTTCCTCAGCGCCTATCATCCTTTAGCAATCCAAAAAGTCAACGACCTAAAATTCACGGACCATGCAAAGGGTTGATCCAACTTAATCCAAAAACCTGGCAAGATGAATAATGAGTGTAAAGATTCAATAGTCATAACAACGTGGATGGCTAAATCCGAGACCACATTCGTGGAGGTCAGGGATCCAACCACGCCAACAAAATTTCTGTCACACTATTTTAGCGGTCTTGTAATATTTACTTCAACTGGATCATACAGAATTGTGCAATATTCCTATGTTTATACCATTCAGTTAAGCTTTGTGTTGAAATGGAAGATAACTTTGCAATGTCTACTCTTTGATTTATTGAGTTCTGAAGGCAGTCGACTGATCGTATGTTTTTTCACTTTCTACTTTCTCAAGTTAGTAACTATTAAAACTATATAACTTAAAATTATCCTTGAAATTCTTTAGCGGCACAAGAAGTTTAATATTGTTAAGATTTTTAGTGGAGCCAGTTTGTTCACAAACCTTGGAAGTCAAGTACAAAACAAACTTTGTGAAATTTTGGGTTGAATTTAAAAGTTTTAAGTCTACCGCTTTTCAATCGAAATGACCTAAATTATTGGCTAGAGACACCAAAGAATTTGTAATATTTAGCAAATTAGAGTAACTTTCGCACAATCTTAGCAATTTTTTATGCACTAAACAGGGAAGCAAAACCTTGCTGTGTTGCAAAATACAACGCTAAAGGCAGATCGAAAGTTGTAAAGTTGTGTGACACTTTGCTTGGCGTGGATAAAATACCGGAGAGCGTATCGATCCTCAATGCAAGGATGTACGCATTACATGATTCTGCACAATGTTGGCTGAAGTTATCAGTATTGTTTTTATATTAAAAAAGGTTAATTTTAATTAAACAAAGCGTCCTTTTTAACGCATAATATCACTAAGTTTTGATTATAAGAAAGGCTGTGCCTAATAATACCTTTCAGTTTGCTAAAGTTACATTTACTTTAAAGAACGTGAAATAACAGACCGAGTTAAAGCTGTATGAAACTAGTACACTGCTAGTTTTATAAGAGTTCAACTTACAAAGTAATCTCGAATCAATTTCAGTGTGAATTATTTAAATTGGATCAGATGCAGATATTATATTGGCAATTCGCCGTCTGAATTCAGTCCCACGACAAAATGTTACACTTGTGAGATACGACTGCGCAGTTATGGAATTGGTAGTTTGATTTGTAGTTATCAACTATGTTTGTCACATATCAGTTAACGTTGTACCAAGACAATCAAAACCTCAAGTGAGAAAGATTCTATTAAGGCTGTATCCCGTATCCAACCATGAACGAAAATGATGTCCAGATTGGACTCAAACGAAATTATTCCTCTCAAATAAACTTATATAAAAAAATGTACACCACCACTAGATATTAGTAAAGCTATTTTCGCATAGAGGAAGAAACTACCTGAAGCTTCTATCACTAGCGACACATTGTATGAAAAGCAAAGAGACCTGTTATAACACCACTTGATTTCTTGTCTCTTGGCATAGCAATAGTAAGGATGATACGAGGTTTTTCGGTCGTAATATATTTCCAGTCTCATCAACATTTCCTCAAACCTGCAAAATCATCTATCGAGTTCCAAATAAAGAATATTTATTGGTCTAAACTAAATATTTACTTCATGAAAACCTAAATGCGCATTTTCTATTTCAGGTTTCGAATATTCTTGGTGCCCACGAATACTACCTTGCCTGTCCATAACCGTAAACTCTAAAGATAATATTTCTTGGCTTCTTGTCCGACTCTATGTGCTTCATTTTTTGGCCTTGCATTTTCTTATCGTAGGCCAACAAGTATTAACATTTAAAGAACGAGTCCGGGTTGTGGAAGTGAACGCGCGCTTTCTATACTGCTCAAGATTTTTCTTAATTTGTTGGTGTTTGTTGAATCCAAATAAACAATAAAGTGATTCCGTTTATTATTTTGGCACAGCGCTAAAATGGGTGGTGCTTATAAGCCCTTTTAAGTTCCACAGCTTAAAAAACTATTCAATAATTCAAGTAAGTCAATATATTATACGTCTTTACCCTCAAGATACAATTCAAGAATTTTATATAATTTTTCGCTAATATGCATTATACAGAAGCAATCTGTATAAGGTGGAAAAGATGCAACGATGTAAAGTGCAATTTCAGGTGCTTGCTGAACTAATAAAATTCCACAAACCATCAGGATTTATACTACCATAGATTATAAAGTAAAATTTAAAAAATACATTGGCGACGTACGGCATAATTCAAAAGTTTCTCATCTTGATTTTTAGTTATAAACTCAAGTTACTTAAATTTCAAAGTAAGTTTAAATTATATATTTAAATATGAAGGATTTGAAAAATTGTGGGGGCAGTATTCATCTAGACACAGACGAATATAGACGTGTGTAGAGTGAGTTTTAATTTCGTTGGTTAGTTTAGAGAGTTATCACTAGTGTAAGCAAAGTGTTAAACCATAAACTTGTGATCGGTAATGTGCGCTACCGTAAAAATATTAGACGGGATGAAAACCGAACAGATTAAATACCGTTCATTTACATTCCCAATGCTCCACCCGAAGGTACTACATTGGCCAGGAGGCGAGTTTTTTGTTGCCTGGAAATTCAGAATTTTGCCGAACCCTTGCCGTTCCAGGCAAGGTAGGGATCTTTAACGTGCGTGACAACACTCACACACGGGACCTCCATTTAACCTCTCATCCGAACGAGGACGTAATTTTGTGAAAAATGCTCACCTGCCATTTTTCAAGCAGTCGACCGTGTCGGGATTTGAACCCAGGACCTTGGGATCCGTAGTGTTACGCTTACTACATTTATCCACGGCGACGCCTAAACATATTAAATACCGCCAAAGCCACGACGACATATCGTCGTCCGAAAAAGACATCAAAAAGAAAGGAACAAGCAACGCTCAACAAGTAACACCCTCGACGAGCTATGCATGCGCAGCTGCTACTGCAGAAACACACAGCGACCGCAGCAACTCCGACAGCGACAACAGCGAAGACGATCGATGCAGGTGAGAAACAAACCATTACCGCCAAAGTACCACCCACCCTCGTAGAAGTTTTTCCGAACTTCCTCACGCATGCGAGAGAGATACAAAGATCCCTTCAAAAAAACATCGATATTAGAGCCTCGGGGCTAGGAGCAAGAATCCTGCCGAAAGACACCAATCAGTACGGTTTTGTACAAAACCACCTTAAAGTAAATGGTATAGAATATTTTACGTACACCCTGAAAAGCGAGGGAGAACTAAAGGTAGTAATAAAAGGACTTGCAGCCAACATAACTATAGACGACGTACCGACTGAGTTGACGCAACCGGGCTTTAAGGTTCAAATACGTAACAAAATTACAGAACAAACAGAAGGCATACAGCAACACGATAATGGTCGCACTTGAAAACACGCCTACATCACACAACATCTACAACGACAGCAACTTATTATACTGCAGCAAGCTGAAAATAGTAGCCTTCGAATCAAGAGTCGAAATAACGCAATGCTTCATCTGCCAGAGATTAGGGCACTCGAGCTTCAACTGCGGCTACAAGCCAAGGTGCGTAAAATGCACCGGAAACCACCTGGCTGCTAGCTGCACCAATATATATATATATATATATATATATATATATATATATATATTGCTGTGGATCTCTCTAACAATCGAGATCGCTTCTGTTTGAACGTCATAAAATTTTCTGAAAATAAAAAATATTATGCAATACCTTTGAAACGCCTCCTTATTTCTGCACACCTCGGCTAGCTCTAAAATCTGCTTCTTCTTGGATACCAACCATCCTAAATTCACTCTTTCTCACATATACAGTCAAATGAAATTACCATTCAAATGATGCAACAAGACATACAACCTTTTTATTTACACATATTATCAAGTTTCCAGTAGTAAGAAAATATTTACACATTTGTATATACAGCTTGATAAAAAAAATGTTACCATCTCAATCTTTAAATCTTTTAAAGTTTTAGGATTTTAATATACTTCAACAATTTTATTTTAGACGAGTAGATGGGCCCGTCGTGCAACCTTAAATTGATTTTTATTCTTGTCTGTTTTAAGCTCAGTATAACCCAGTTGCTCTAAATGCTTCTATACCTTGCATTTTTGTTTAAAATAAAGCTAAAGACCCGTTGACTCCTTACAACAACATTTGTATGTCATTAATAAACATTTTTAAATTATCAATATTGAAAGTCCTGTACATATACCCCTTTAAATGAGTTTTATGGTAATAAAATACACTCCCAATAAGTCAAAACACTCAAGCACAAAATATCAGCACAAATGTTCAAGCAAAAGCAAGAAATTAATTCTCTTTACCTGGAGTAAGCTTGTTTCCTCGTTACCTCTGAAGATGTGTACCAAAACCCTCGTCGTTGTGTCCATACACTTCGTGATTATACCTGGATCCAGCTCATGTCCACTGGCTATCCAAATCTCTGCCACCACCTTTAGTATTTTTACCCGGATAATGGTCTCGACCAAGCTTAACCTTCCATAACCACTACACTTCACGCATACTTGTTTTTAACTTTTCGATTTGCTTACCCAAGTACCATCCTATCATTAGATTATATCGTGTAGTAACAGCACCTTTGATAAGCTAGCACCCACTTGTGCAAATCGCACTTTTAATACATTTCCGGTACGTTACTAACAGTTTTTACACACGTTTAAATAGGATGTTGTATGCTACTTCAACGAGTAAACGAGAATCAATACAACGTAAGAGCACGTAAAAGATTTAAGATCTAAGAGATATCAGAGAGCTTTAATAATTTTCCCCGTGTATTTATACGTTTTTCAATACCCTTCACGGACCTTCTTTTCATCGAAAAGCTTATTTTTCAACACCGATTCTCCAAATTTTGTTCGTAACGGACTTCAACGTCTGAAAAATTCCAAGTTTACCCCGCGTCTACCATGAAATTCGCTGAACAACATCTAACTGACGCGAGCTTCTCAAACCTTCTAGCCTTCGACCAATTATATTGCTTTCCCCCGTTTTAACGTTCAACCCCCTAGCTACCTTTTTTTGTTTCACCCATATTTATTGTCTTTTTTAGAACCCCACTCAAGCTACAGAAAATCGATATTGTGATTGGCCTCTAAATCTACTGCGTATTTTAGCCGTGTATTGTAACCAACGTCTTATTATACGTGTTCCCTGTTTGTTTTACGTTATAGATATTTTATTTCACTTAGTCTTTACAGCATCTGTTATTTTAACAGCTTATCGCACCGACCGTTACAAACAATTCTATAGAATTTTGTCCCAACATATATTTTAGTTGTTTGAACTTGATATTTAACTATCTGGTGTTTCTTTGAAGTAAACTATCCGTTTAAAATAATAATTCCAAGTTTTAGCACTTCTTAGGATTTGTATAACAAACGTTTCGTTTATTTATATGAAAATGTGCGTTTAAATTATTGATTTTCTATACTCAAAAGCTCCATTTCTTATCCGATGCGCTTGATTTATAATATTACAATTAATTATGCGTATCCTTGAGTTTTCATGTACCTTAAAGCTTCTACCCGTTATGCAATTTTTACATTCCAATTTACAAATACAAAAAAATCTTAATAACCGTCCGTTTTCACTATTTAAACTGATTAATTTGGCGCGTAAATAAATTGTTTCTATTTCCTATATATACAATTGTTAAAATTTTATTATCTAGACCTATATACCCTTTTTAACCTATAATTTCTACGACAATATATTATATATATATATATATATATATACATATATATATATATATATATATATATACATATATAAATCGTGTACACGACAATACATCAACGAATTAAGGTGTTGCGAATTTCTTTTTTATATAAATATTGTGTCTTAACGGGAAACTGCATTGAATACTATATTATCCGCAAAATTATAATTAAAAAGGCTTGAGCATTGGGTAGATATTTGTAGACGAAGAATATGATAAACTCCAACTTAAGCTACTATGTAAAATCTTCCGGGACAAACCGGTATTGAGTTTTTCTTTTTGTTTCTTTCTTTTTTTGACCCCCCGCCCTAACGAGTATCGAGTGTCGTACGGTTCGGACGTGTTTAATACAGCTCTTGAATTAACATCCGAAGTATGCCTTTAATTTGCAAATTGTGTAATCAAAAGTGCACCAGGCATGAGGATTCGTTGATATGCCTTTCATGTAAAGACATATACCATCCAGCTTGCCAACATGTGACTAGTACTTCTTTTGATAGTATGAAAAGGTCAAATACTTTAAAATCGTGGAACTGTCCCAGCTGCATTAATAAATTGCAAGATTATCAACAAGCTGTTGTTCAAGGTAATGATTCAATAACTTTACATGATGTTATGACCGAATTAAAATTCATACGGAATACGCAACTTGCATTTGAAAAATCAATTGAACTTTGTCACTCTAAATTAGATGATTGTACATCTTTACTTAAACAACAAGAAAAAAGCTTAATGAGTGTTTTGATAAAATTGAAGCTCACGAAATAAAAATCTCTCAACTAGAAAAAGAAAATTCTGAGTTAAAATTATCTTAAATGATATTCAGCAATATTCAAGAAAGAATAGTGTGGAAATATTTGGCGTTCCGCCTGTACGTAATGAAAACGTTACTGCTATTATTCAAGAAATTGGGAAAGCAGTCGGCTACAATATTGATCCTAACATGATAGACACATGTCATCGTCTTCGCACTAATCTTTCTGAACAGCTGAAATATGGAGGTATAATACTCAAATTTGTTCGTCGACTTGATAAAGAAAATTTTATGAAAGCTAAGAGTGTTAAGCGTAACTTGAAAATTAGTGATATTGCCTCCGGTCTTAATTTTGCAGTGAAAACATCTCATGATAGCCAAATATACATCAATGATTCACTAACTCCTGTTAATCGGATATTATATGCGCGGGCTCGGGAATTCAAGAAAACTAATAACATCAAGTATCTGTGGTGCAAAATGGAAAGATCTTTATGCGGGCTAAAGACGAGAGCAAAATTTATTTAATTAAATCCGTAAATGAATTTATTGATGTCCATTAAAATACTAGTTTAAACATTTATTATCAGAATGCTGGTGGAATAAAACTAAATTACATTCACTATTACTAAATGCTCTTGCATATAATTATGATGTAATCATTATAGTAGAGACATGGTTAAATAATAATATTTGTGATAATGAAATTTTAGATAATAGATATACTATTTTTAGGAAGGATAGAAATTTTACACAGCTTGGCGTTTCTGAGGGTGGAGGTGTGTTGATTGCAATTAAAAATACAATTAGTGTCTCAAGAATTGAAAGACTAGAAACTGAATTAGAAGATATTTGGGTTCAATTAAAAACAGGTAATACATACATCAACATTTGTGCTATTTATATTCCCCCATCCTCTGCCATAACCACATATAATACCTTTTACAATAATTTATACAATAAATATAGACTTATCACTGGGGTCTTGCTCATAGCAGGTGATTTCAATTTGCCTTATCTAAATAATGATTTGTCAAATCCTAGATCGAACATCGAACATGAAATAGTTAATTTTGCAAACTTCCATAATTTGACCCAATACAATGCTGAACTAAATAGATTAGGAAGGACACTTGACTATGTTTTTTGTAATGTATTAATTGACATTTCCGGATGCGAAGATCCCTTATTAAGAGTGGATGATTACCATCCTATTCTAATCATATCTATTAACGCGACAATTGAGTCAAAACAATTTAGCTTTGCTGGTCCTCAACTTAATTTTAAACGTGCAAATTATGATCTTCTTTATAATATGTTGGATGCTACGGATTGGAATTCTATAAACCTCTTCTCTGATGTTGATCAAAAAACAGATCGGTTTTATCATCTCTTATTTCTAGCATTGGATGTAGCTGTACCTAAAACAAGGCAACATAGATATAACTACCCCATTTGGTTTACACCCCGAATTAATTGCTAAAATCAAATCAAAACATCACCTGCATAAGCTTTGGAAGCGTTACAAGAAAAATACTGACTATGAAAAGTTCGATCAATTGCGTAGACAAATAAAGCTTGAAATCAAACACTGTCATCGGAATCATGTGGATTTAATTGAAAATAATATCAATAATAATGCTTCTTCTTTCTGGTCCTACTTAAAACAAAAACGCGTAAATAACGTAGGCAATTCCTTTCCGTATACTTATTTAAATTCCGATTTAAATACGCCAAAGGAAGTGGTGGATGCATTTGCTAAATATTTTAAATCGGTATACAGTGTCAATTCACCTAACTATACATCTGTGACTTTCGATCCTAAAGAGAATTTTACGGCTGACATTTTAGCTATAAATGAAATAACATTGAATGATATACAGGAGGCTGTAAAGCGGTTAAAGCCCAAAAGGGCTGCAGGTCCAGACCAAATTCCATCTTATATTATAAAAGCCTATTGGAAAATCTTGAGTTATCCGTTGTTGATGATTTTTAATTGTATTATTAAAACACAGTCATACCCATCAAAGTGGAAAGTTACTAAAGTTTGCCCTATCTTTAAGAAAGGCAAGAAAAACGATGTTGTAAATTACAGGCCGATATCAATATCTAATTCAGTGTCAAAACTTTTGAAATTATACTATACAACAAAATCTTTTACATGTTCAACCGTACATCTCAGTGCTACAGCATGGTTTTATGCCGCAAAATCAATAGAAACTAATTTATATATATTCGTTCAAGAGCTAGCACAAGCGCTCGATAATAATATTCAAACAGATGCTATCTATCTTGATTTTGAAAAAGCTTTTGACAAAGTCTCTCATGCATTACTTTTAGCCAAGTTGTATAGTTTTGGGATGTCTATAAATCTTTGCAAATTATTTCTTTCTTATCTTCAAGGGCGAAGACAATATGTTGTTTTTTTAAATGAATCATCGGATCCGTATTCTGTACACTCGGTGTTCCACAGGGTGCTAATCTTGGACCACTGTTATTTTTAATCTTTATAAATGGCTTGCCCAATGTTTTAACAAAAGTAGTGCACTGTTGTTTGCAGATGATCTTAAAATTTGGAGAAATATTTTTCAGTTAAAGATTGTACTGAATTGAACGATGATCTACAAAATTTAGTTTCTTGGAGTAATAAAAATTAATTATATTTGAATTATACTAAATGTAGAGCAATTACATTCAGTAAAAAAATCAAAATTACTAACTTTAATTATTCAATTGACCAGCATACTCTACACAAAGTTTCCCAAATAAATGATTTGGGGATTATTTTAGATAGTAAACTTACATTTACTTTTCACTTACATGCGATGGTAAATGAATCTTACAAAATGTTGGGATTTGTTATGAGGAATGCCAAATCTTTTAGACAGCGTTCAACTTATGAAGCCCTCTACAATGCATATGTGCGGTCAAAATTAGAGTTTGCGTCTATTATTTGGTCCACTAAATACAATAATTGCATAACGAAAATTGAAAATGTTCAAAAAAGATTTCTAAAATATTTGATGTTTCATGAAACTGGAATTTATCCACAGTTTATGAGATATTCTGAATTAGTGAGTAGATTTAAATACTTATCTTTAGAACGCAGAAGATTTTTAAAAATATTAATGTTTGCTTTTTCAATTTTTCATTCGGAGTTTGATTCTAATCTGAACTTTATTAGTAAATTTTATTTTGTAGTTCCGAGGTTGTGTAGTAGGTCTTTTGAATTAGTGTACACACCAAAATACACACTGATAATATGATCAATTCCCTCATTATAAAATTTGTAAAGCCTTAAATAACACAAATTATGCAGTTGATTGGTTTTGACTGTTTCAAAAGCAAAGTTCAAAATGAAGTTTGCTTGCTGTTATCGTATGAGCAAGACCAGCCTAATTTAAATCACTTGTTTAAGTACTAGATTAACCTTGTTCCTAATACTACATAATGTACTTTGTAATTGTAATGAATTGGAATACTTTGTGTTAGTTATTTTAAAACATATGGTTTATTTGAAATTTGCAATTTGTAGTTTGTATATTATTCTTAAGTTTCTTTGTTTTTTATTTAGTGATTTATGTGCTGTAATCTAACTTGTTACTAATGTGTTTGAACTAATATTCGTCCGATCCCTTTATGTTAAGCAGCCTGTTATTGGAACTTATATTCTGTTGGTTGCTATGTTCAATAAATAAATAAATAAATAAACTAGTTAGTTAGCACGGAATTCGTCTGTTCCTTTTTTTTGTTGTGGTAATCGGTGCGGACTAATTAAGTCGCTTTCGCTTCTCTCTCCTTGTCGGCACGGAACACCAAAAGAATCTTTCAGGTGGAGCATTGGAAAATCAAATGCAGGGTACCGGCATTGCGAGGCTTGGGATTACCAGAGAGGCAAGCGGGGATCTATTTTGTGTAGCGGCGGATCTGAATTTTACCAGAGGGATTGTTGCGGCATTCAAAAGTAAATTTGGTGGTCTGTACTATCTTCGCCAACAACAATTAGAGATGGGCAAAACCATATAGCTTGTATAAAGACATTTTCGCCTTTATTAAGTAGTGATAAAGGAATCATCCTCTGCTAAACTCAGTTACCAGGACCTGTAGAGGGCACTAGTAGATCTCAAACACCAGATGATGGAGTTTGTGGACAAGAAATTGACCATATCCAAGATTGGTCGTGTGCTCGATAGATTGTACTGGAGGGTAGTACGCATCATGTTGGAGGTACTATTCCAGAAGGGCGGGGTTCAAATCTTGCTATGCGGGTTTAACTCAAATGGGAGGATAGCACTTGCTATTAAGAGTATCGATAACTAATCCCATCAATATGTAAGAATTGCGCTGGTTATTCTTTTTGTTATAGGGACATCCAGCTTCTGGCCTCTGCGACAGAGCATTTTTGAGAGTGGTCAGTGTAATAATAATAATTAAATAAAATGTAAAATACTGAAAAATACGCTTATTCATACATCCATACTCCCAAAGAAGATTAAGAAAAATGCGCTTATTTAGTTTTCACTAAAGCGCCTCATATCTGTTTAGCAAGAACAAAGGATGATTCACAGGTATCGTAATACAATCATATCTGCCTAGCGATAGGAATAGATGTTTAGCAGGTATCATAATACAGTAGGGTTGTTCTCAAAAGGTTTGATGAGTCACATTGTACACTTCTTTTCATATTTATTGAAGAAATAATTATTGTTTATAAGTGTAAACCCCGATGGATCAGTATTCGTTTGAATTTCGTCCTAATAAACGTCCATATACATAAATTAATGTAAATATAAATTCGATTATATGATATACACGTGCTAGATAAATAAATTACCAGTAAGATTACTGCTACAATAGTGATTAACTTGTACTTAAATTGGTGCTTACAAATAGTGATTATGCTAGTGCTAATGTAAACAAGACTCTGAAAATAATGGCCCAATGAGAATTATAAAATTTGTTGCAATAGTATACATGAATTAAATGCCACAAAAAAATTCCACATTTTAGATTTAAATTTAGAAATTACAATTCGAAAATTCTTTTTGTACTTAGAGGAACCTTTTGGTATCTATGTAAAATTTAATTTACATAGAAAATTTTTAATTTGTAAAAGCAGTTAATTTTTCAAAGTCTAAATAGTATTTAAAATGTCTCAAACGTCTTAGGTTGGGTCCTCAGATTTTCACGCCAACTATAAAAATTTCAACGCCATCTAATTTTATTATAAAGCGTGTTTAGTTTGTTAATACTTAGCCCCATGGACATTGCATTTTAGTTAATAAGTCTACATCCGAAACTGTTACTTCTGGTATACTTAATTAAACTACTATAAATCCAATTTGCTGAAACCGTGGTTCCAAACATTTTAAAATTTTGTAACATTAGAATAACTAAATATATATGTTAAGTAATTCATAAATTAACAAAACAAGATTCATGTATTATTTCAAAATCAGATACCGTAACTTTATATTACATAATACTTCAATAGGAAAGGATATACTAAATGGAACTAAAATTACAACTCCGGAATCAAATTGTGAGTTAATTACTAAAACAACATGATTGACGTCATTTAAAATGTTTAACTTAACTAAACAATAGTGTTCCTGTTAGATATTTTAGCTGAGGATAATTTGTGAAAAATTACCTAATGACTTCGCTTTCTTAACAATTAACTCATTTTTACTTATTTTAATAATTTATTTACCGACACATCGTGTCGTGCCGGATTATAATAATGAAAAGAATTACAAAAATAAAACTACAAAAAGTGTAGGAACAATAAAAATAATGTAGCAAAGAAAACTAACTTAAAGCCAGCAAAAATACCACTGTTACTAGACGCACTTTTGAACGTTCAAATGACCTTCTTTTTTTCTAAATAAACGGATTTTTGATGACCCCTTACATTAAATACTTGAATATATAAAAATTATAAGTGTTAATAATTGAAATAAAGTTTTATACTAGCAAATAATATTTTATCTTTGACCTGCGTTCTCCCTGCTCGTTTCTACTTTTTAGAACTGCATCTGCCTGTGGTAGGTCAGCACCCCTGGATTGTTTCCATTTAATTTTACCCAGTATAACCCTTTATTGATTAATTTTCCGTTCGATGCTCAGCCATCAATGATTAGACCAGAGTATATTTAAAATGGATTTACAATATGCTTAAAGAGATACTTAGAGGACTAAATTATTAAACATTAATATTAGGTTTAATTATCAATTATTACTTACGTTTTTCACAGTAAACGGCAACTTCTAGTATATTTATTGGCACTTGAATTATCACGACTTTTAATTCGGCTTTAACCTGGTATAGTTTGTGCCTTGGTCGAAGATATACTGATTGTCTACTAAGTCTGTGTTCTATATAAAGACTCCACCAGTTAAGTTTCGGGCCTGGGAAGCGGTGTTTTTAAACTTCTTCCAAAACTTCGTAACAATTTATTTTGTTTAAACAGATGTTAATATGTAATTTAGACAATCTTAATTATAAATACTCTAAGTAAAAAAATAATTAATAATTGAACTAATATGAGTGAGTAGCCTAAGCAAACTGCAATGTTAAAGCTAAAATACTTGAAACTGACTCGTCTTGGGGCTCCCGGGGTATTTAGATTGTCCATGCCCCTCACATGTCTGTGGGAACTTGCAGAGCTCATGTCTGTTTATATCTTAATTCTATTCATGATACAATGCAACAATCTTAGTTTCTAGGTAATCACGGTTTTAACCGTCTGTGTCCTGCCACCTGCAGTATCACTATCGTCTGGAATACAATGTATTGCATCCGTTCTCACAACTGTTAATAACTTTTATTTAATTATCCTTGGATTACATTGGTGCACTTGACTTAATAATTTCTTTAATAATTTCTAATAATTCTTAACACTTTCTATTAATGGTTTATATATATATATATATATATATATATATATATATTATGGAATTCATTTGAAATTTCATTCCGAATTGGAACAGGAATTGGTTACTTTCCATTCTTAGGTTTATCAGGTCGCGGATAAGGCATTTATGTTGTGTTGATCGCCACTGTTCTAAGTTATCTCGGCTGGCTATTAGCGTTAGTTCCCGTCCGGTCAGTTTACTTATTATCACGCGTAAAAGTAACACATTTCTCTCGTTGTCTCCGGGTTTGCAAATGGTTTTTAAAAATATTTCATACGCTGTAGTGACATTTCCTCGCAAAGCTTAAGTTCCGTTGAAAGTAGGGATGGTTTCGAGATAAATTTTTATATCTGAATTCATGATTGTGAAGAATTGCTTTCGCTTTTAATTAATTTCAAATTTTTGTAAAAATGGAGGTTTATTTCGCGGTTTGAACTGTTACTTTTTAGTTTAGTTTGTTGGGTTATTTTAGAATCGAGCTACTTGTATTTGTACTTGGTTATACGGTGCTGTAATTAAATTGCCGGATTAGTGCCGGGTAATGTCTAGTTAGTTGCTGTAGCCTTGAATCTGTATTTGTATACGTCGCGGATGTTAAAGTTATCGCATGATTTAATTTTCTGAAAGGTTTTTTATGTGGATTAATATTCTTGCAGTAATTTGCGTTATACTTTGTACGTTTTGTTGCGCCAGTTAGATTTAATTATGTCTTTATTTCAGTCCTGTTAATTAATTAAGTCTGCTTTACTTATCTCTTCTCCGTAGGTGTTATAACTGATAAATGTATAAAATGTTTCTCGGTAGTTGTATTGTCTAGTTACCTGGAATGTTAAATATAAGGTTGCAAGTTTTCAGTCTACTGTTTTGTTACAGTAGTTGCATTAATTTCCTTTATATTTTATACAATGAATTGTTTAATTACAAAGTTTTAAATCTGCTGGAGATAAAATTTTAGTCTCAGTTTTAAGTTTTGTTGCACTAAATTGCGCGGTGCTTTTGTATAATTAGATATCTTCGTAATAAACATATGCAATTATACTTTATGAAGTTGCGAATGGTTTTCTAAGTGGTTTTGTTTTCAGTCGGAGATAATTTAAATAAATTGCGTCTTTTACAATTAATTACTTCGTACTGAAATATTTAATTATAAAATGTCCCGTTTGATGATAGTTTTTCAGTGATGTAGATATTTATGAAGTTGCAATGCGCGTTTATGAATTTTATTCAGAAATTGTTTCGCTATAATTAGAATTATTCGTACTGAATGGTTTTTGTTCGATGATGAGAGTTTCCGGTATTAATTTTCACGCTTTGTTTTAATTCGTAATGAGTTAATTTTATTAATAAATTGCAATGTGCTTCTATAAGTTAGACACTATGGTGTTTAACTTTTAGAAATGCGATGAAGGTTACGTTTGAATAAATTGTTTCTATAATTAATCGTTATTGCGTTTGTACATTAAGATAAATCGGTAGAATTTAATTGCGTTCTATTTTTGGTATTTTAAAATCGTTTTCGTTTTGTTTTAATATTTCGTGCGCCAGTTAATTTTTCTATTAATTTGTAATAATTGTACTTTTCAGTCTTGTTTAAATTTCTCTTGCTTTAAAAATAAATTTTCCCAAAATAATTTTGAAAATAATTCCTCTTCGTAAATTAGTTTCATAAAGTGGTATAAATTGCAATAATAATAATTAAAATCTGTACATACATAAAATAATAATCAAAAAAAAAACGTTACCATCTAATATCAATAAATTTGTCAAAAGAATCAATTGGTTTTAAGGACAATGAACTTACATTAGTTTCGTCGTCACTTTCATGGACTCTGTCGATTTTTGTACTTAGTCTATGTTGGTTTAGTTTGGATTCGATCGATGCTCGTATCTCGTCTAAGGTTTGTTTGGTTGGTTTCGGTCGATGCTTGTACCTCTTCCAACTTTGTTTGGGTTTTTCCAGAATTGCGAATAGAAATTCTTGGTCACCAGTCTTCCGATTTTTGGAATTGTAGTGCCCTTCTGGATCCTACCGACTGCGTCAGTTACGTTTTGGGCCTTGGGAACGGTGTTTTTAAAAACATCTTCTAAAACTTCGTAACAATTTATTTGGTTTAAACAGATGTAAATATGTAATTTAGACAATCTTAATTATAAATACTCTAAGTCGAAAAATAATTAATAATTGAACTAATATGAGTGAGTAGCCTAAGCAAACTGCAATATTAAAGCTGTAATATTTGAGACTGACTGACTAGTCTTGGGGCTCCCGGCATATTTATGTTGTTCCTGCCTCTCACATGTCTGTGGGAACTTGCAGAGCTCATGTCTGCTTATTTCGTAATTATATCAATGATACAATGTAACAATCTTAATTTCTAGGTAATCACGGTTCTTAATCGTCTGTGACCTGCCACCTGCAGTATCATTATCGTCTGGAATACAATGTATTGCATCCGTTATCACAACTGTTAATAAGCTTTATTTAATTATCCTTGAATTACATTTTTGTACTTGAGTAGAGTATTTAGTGACGAATGAACTCCACATTTGCACCAGCATCCACATTTGCACCCACATCTGGACCAAATTTACATGTAAATTCGCACTATAAAGTCTTATTTTTTAAGAATCTCCTCCTGCTCTCTACCTGTGGAACTCCTTGTGGAATTTTTTACCCCAACCATTTTGATTACGTCACACCCGCATTCTTTCCACCCGCGAGATAAATCTTTCTCCACATTTCCACCCACGAGATAAGCCTATCTTGTTTGGTATCAATTAATATTAGAATTTTCTCAGCTACCCAAATCTCTAGGAATTTTTCAGATATCATCACCCCCAAGGGAGCTACCCCAATTTTAAGATTTCTTACCTGTAGCAACTTTTGAGCGTTCTTATAAAATTTTTTTAGTCATGCGATACATTAAATTAGCTTAGAATTTTACGCACATCCCGAATCTGCAAATAGATTTGCAATAGGACCACGCCCTACAAAATTACACACATACCCTCTGCGAGATAAATCTTTCTCCACATTTCCACCCACGAGATAAACCTATCTTGTTTGGTATCAATTAATATTAGAATTTTCTCAGCTACCCGAATCTCTAAGAATTTTTTAGATTGCATCATCCCCCAGGGAGCTACCCTCATTTTAAGATTTCTTACCTGTTGCGATTTCTGACCGTCCGCATAAATTTTTTTAGTCATGCGATACATCTTCTTAACCCCAAATCTGTAAATAGATTTTAAATAGGACCACCCCATACAAAGTTATGCGTTTTAAAGACCCAAATCACTAATTTTTGCTCATCTTTATTTAACACCATTTTTAAAACCTTTTCGCTACCCAAGACATATGCCTTAGCCAACCATCTCCCGAGAAATCTAAAACCGCCGTGTCCCGCGAATACCACGTGGAGATAACACGTATACTCTGTCAACTAGGATAGAAGCCGGAAGGATTTGGAAGGTGGGAGAAGAACTTAAAAATTATGGAATCTTAAAACTAATATATACAATAGATTTACAAAATCCATACAAATATAAACAACTATCTTATATCTTTACACCCCCATGCGTAGATTGTTGTACTATTAGGAATGATGTACTTTTGTCATCTTCCTCGATAAACTAACTTTATTAATAAACTGCGTATGCAAATCGTATTCTTTTACTCCGGGTACATACGCAGGCAAGTACTCGATACCATCCAAATAAGGAATTGGATGCTTGGTGACTGTTAACATCCGCTTCCCTCGTGTACGGCCAGACACATCCCAGCCCATGAGCACCCCTGCGCATGCACACCCCTGTCCATGCGCACCCCTGCGCGTACGCACCCCTGCCCATGCTCGCTGCCCATGCGCACCCCTCTCTGTGCGAGTGCTATTTCGGGGTAACGTCACAGCCTTTTATAAATAAAGAACAATGTTATATACTATTATAAAATGTTTATTCTGACATTATACATAACAAATTTAAAATATTTAATGCCAAGCATGGAGTCATTTAAACTTAATTTTAATACAAAGTTAAACACAGAAGACAGTCCTTTCTTTATGTTTGTTTGCAGTGGTTTTAATTTTATCTAATTTTATTCGCAGCTTAAAATCTAACCAATAGTTTGATACATAAAGACCGTCTAGGTTTTCGAATTGTAAAATGTACCGAAGTTTGCCTCTATATTTAAAGTCTTTGATTCCACCGACAACCAGATCCATTCCTTCGTGTAATTCTTGCAGCTTGTGACAATCTTTTAATCGCAGCTTTCCCACTATATCCTGCATACGTATCTTGTTAGCTTGATCGACTTCTTCTTGTCGGTATTGGAGGAAATCCTTTTTCTCCCACACACCGTTGTGTAGTTGCATATCCACCACTTTTGGGAATATATAGTTGTTATAGGTTGTAAGACCCTCGGTTTTAAATGATCCGAAAGGTTCTTTACTAGGCAAATATACAATGTTTAGCGGAACCCCTTTGCGTGTGGTGTACGCCAAGGTTACGAAACCCGCATTCCTTAGTTCGTCTTTGTTATCTGCCATTTTGATAAATACGTTTTTAAAATAACCTTTTAAAAAGTATATGGATTTAGTACCATCCTTTTCTGCAAGAACGCCTACATAACTAAAAGAGTCTTTCTTACTAACCGCAAATGCATACAGCTTGTACAACCCGGATGTATCTAAGTCAGTCCATCGACACATAAAATAATCTTTTAATTCTTCCTCATTTTCTCTAATAAGATGTTCTTTGTCTAACACATCTTTGTATTGTTCGCGTATTGTCGCAGTGTTTTCCATGTAGTCCAATTTTCGCCTTTTTGCATCCATTTCCTCTAATTCCAGTTGTCTTTTCCTTCCACTTACAGCATATGGCGTGCATAATGGGACAATTTCCTTTAGCATAAACGGATAGAGTTTACTACCAATATTTGCGCGTTGTCGTACAACCTCTGGGCGAATGTTAGGTGTATTTATCAATCCCAATTCCAAAATGGCTATTTCTTTTAGAATTGTAGAATATGGTGTTGCAGATTGTGTAAAATATGTACTACCTGCTTTAATGTAGCACTTGTGTAAGATTTTTATTTTATCTTGGCTGTCTTCCTCCTCTACTATCTCCAAATAATTTACGGGTAAATAGTTAAAACTAAAGCCAGCACATACTTTATCAATGTTTCTCTTTCTTTTGGTTTTCGGACAACTTAATTTGCAAGCCCGTCAATTTCTTTGTATTACCATTACCTCAATACACGTACTGTAGCAGGTTATTATACACTAAACAGCAGCTATTTTGTAGCTTGTCCGATAGCTTACTCCACATTTTGGCAAGTGGTACCGAGTACATTGGCGCCTTTAGGAAGTATAACTTACTATCTTCCAATAACGTTAAACAGTTTTTTAAAGTTATACACCCGTTCCGCACTGACATAGCTTCCAATTGCACAATTGTATATTGTCGCTTCAATCGCGTAATACCATGTTCTTTAGCCAAAGTAGACGCAAATGTTTCCCTTAAACGTACATCTGGACAACGTAAAAAATCTAGTATATGATTGCCAAGTTGTTTATTAACACCAGGACTTATTATCTGACACACAAATTTGTTGTATATCTTAATTCTTGCATTGGTTGTTAGCCATGTTAAACAATCAATTCCTACAGTTTTATCGTTGTCAACTATAATATTACACTTTTCTTCATATTCGCCCTTATAGCAAAGGTTATGGTTTGTAGTTAAATAATTACACATCTCCATCTTGCTAAATATACCCGCAAAATCTTGGGTTACATCCATGTCAAAGATAAAATAATCTTTTCGAGTTCGTCTAATATATCTGGTAGTTCCTCCAATAAAGTTTCCAACTTAACATCTGCTAGTTCCACTTTGTATGGAACACATATAGGATTTTGGAATTTTTATTAATGCATTCGAGGTCTTCTTTTCCGATAATTCCTTTTACTCTCTGACCCATCTTGTTAGTGCTTTCCAGAAAAACGGAGCTTAGCTTTAACACCATGCCTAGCGAAACAAATCGGTCAAACTTTCTTCGTAGATAGCTGTTAAATGCACCACAAATTTCTTTTTTTAGGATAAACATCCTTTTGCTTGCAGATGTTTGCTCGGCGTCAGAAAAGTTGCAAATTTTAACCAACATTATATTGTCACAAAATGGTTCTGTAATTGGTGTGTGTAGTCCACAAGTCAGCATCTGTTCGCCTTCGACATAACAAATATTACCAATATCTGTTACCAGATTATTGTTGCACATATTTTCTGTCAACAGCCATAATCCAAATCGCTCATTTGTCGGTTTCACTTTATTCCCAAGAAGTTGAGAAACGTTAATCACCTTGGAGACGCTCATGTTTACCGTTCTAGCTACTATCGAATACTAAATTGAATACGAAAAAATTGTTCTCTTATGTATTCTACAGAGTGGGGACGTATATTGCCGAAGATAGTCGAATATGTTGTTATCCGACCTAAGCCGACAGGGATGCGCATCGACATATATCCGGATATATGTAGGATGTTAGGTCATGTGGTCATATGGTCATGTGGTCATATGGTCAGCTGGTCATGTGGTCATATGGACATGTGAGGGTGAAATTGCCCCTATGGGGCAATTTCACCCTAACTTAACATCCTACATATATCCGGATATATGTCGATGCGCATCCCTGTCGGCTTAGGTCGGATAACAACATATTCGACTATCTTCGGCAATATACGTCCCCACTCTGTAGAATACATAAGAAAACAATTTTTTCGTATTCAATTTAGTATTCGATAGTAGCTAGAACGGTAAACATGAACGTCTCCAAGGTGATTAACGTTTCTCAACTTCTTGGGAATAAAGTGAAACCGACAAATGAGCGATTTGGATTATGGTTATTGACAGAAAATATGTGCAACAATAATCTGGTGACAGATATTGGTAATATTTGTTATGTCAAAGGCGAACAGACGCTGACTGGTGGACTACACACACCAATTACAGAACCATTTTGTGACAATATAATGTTGGTTAAAATTTGCAACTTTTCTGACGCCGAGCAAACATCTGCAAGCAAAAGGATGTTTATCCTAAAAAAAGAAATTTGTGGTGCATTTAACAGCTATCTACGAAGAAAGTTTGACCGATTTGTTTCGCTAGGCATGGTGTTAAAGCTAAGCTCCGTTTTCTGGAAAGCACTAACAAGATGGGTCAGAGAGTAAAAGAAATTATCGGAAAAGAAGACCTCGAATGCATTAATAAAAATTCCAAAATCCTATATGTGTTCCATACAAAGTGGAACTAGCAGATGTTGTTGGAAACTTTATTGGAGGAACTACCAGATATATTAGACGAACTCGAAAAGATTATTTCTATCTTTTGACATGGATGTAACCCAAGATTTTGCGGGTATATTTAGCAAGATGGAGATGTGTAATTATTTAACTACAAACCATAACTTTGCTATAAGGGCGAATACGAAGAAAAGTGTAATATTATAGTTGACAACGATAAAACTGTAGGAATTGATTGTTTAACATGGCTAACAACCAATGCAAGAATTAAGATATACAACAAATTTGTGTGTCAGATAACAGGTCCTGGTGTTAATAAACAACTTGGTAATCATATACTAGATTTTTTACGTTGTCCGGATGTACGTCTAAGGGAAACATTTGCGTCTACTTTGGCCAAAAAACATGGTATTACGCGATTGGAAGCGACAATATACAACTGTGCAATTGGAAGCTATGTCAGTGCGGAACGGGTGTATAATCCCTTAAAAGACTGTTTAACGTTATTGGAAGATAGTAAGTTATACTTCCTAAAGGCGCCAATGTACTCGGTACCACTTGCCAAAATGTGGAGTAAGCTATCGGACAAGCTACAAAATAGCTGCTGTTTAGTGTATAATAACCTGTTACAGTACGTGTATTGGGGTAATGGTAATACAAAGAAATTGACGGGCTTGCAAATTAAGTTGTCCGAAAAACCAAAAGAAAGGGAAACATTGATAAAGTATGTGCTTTCGGCTTTTAGTTTTAACTATTTACCCGTAAATTATTTGGAGATAGTAGAGAAGGAAGACAGCCAACATAAAATACAAATCTTATACAAGTGCTACATTAAAGCAGGTAGTACATATTTTACACAATCTGCAACACCATATTCTACAATTCTAAAAGAAATAGCCATTTCGAAATTGGGATTGATAAATACACTTAACATTCGCCCAGAGGTTGTACGACAACGCGCAAATATTGGTAGTAAACTCTATCCGTTTACGCTAAAGGAAATTGTCCCATTATGCAAGCCCTACGCTGTAAGTGGAAGGAAAAAACAACTGGAATTAGAGGAAATGGATGCAAAAAAGCGAAAATTGGACTACATGGAAAACACTGCGACAATACGCGAACAATACAAAGATGTGTTAGACAAAGAACATCTTATTAGAGAAAATGAGGAAGAATTAAAAGATTATTTTATGTGTCGATGGACTGACTTAGATACATCCGGGTTGTACAAGCTGTATGCATTTGCGGTTAGTAAGAAAGACTCTTTTAGTTATGTAGGTGTTCTTGCAGAAAAGGATGGTACTAAATCCGTATACTTTTAAAAGGTTATTCTAAAACGTATTTATCAAAATGGCAGATAACAAAGACGAACTAAGGAATGCGGGTTTCGTAACCTTGGCGTACACCACACGCAAAGGGGTTCCGCTAAACATTGTATATTTGCCTAGTAAAGAACCTTTCGGATCATTTAAAACTGAGGGTCTTACAACCTATAACAACCATATATTCCCAAAAGTGGTGGATATGCAACTACACAACGGTGTGTGGAGAAAAGGATTTCTCCAATACCGACAAGAAGAAGTCGATCAAGCTAACAAGATACGTATGCAGGATATAGTGGAAAGCTGCGATTAAAAGATTGTCACAAGCTGCAAGAATTACACAAAGGAATGGATCTGGTTGTCGGCGGAATCAAAGACTTTAAATATAGAGGCAAACTTCGGTACATTTTACAATTCGAAAACCTAGACGGTCTTTATGTATCAAACTATTGGTTAGAAAAGGAGATAGAAGACTTGGGTGTCGATTTAAATTTTAAGCTGCGAATAAAATTAGATAAAATTAAAACCACTGCAAACAAACATAAAAAGGACTGTCTTCTGTGTATAACTTTGTATTAAAATTAAGTTTAAATGACTCCATGCTTGGCATTAAATATTTTAAATTTGTTATGTATAATATCAGAATAAACATTTTATAATAGTATATAACATTGTTCTTTATTTATAAAAGGCTGTGACGTTACCTGAAATAGCACTCGCACAGAGAGGGGTGCGCATGGGCAGCGAGCATGGGCAGGTGCGTACGCAGGGTGCGCATGGACAGGTGTGCATGCGCAGGGGTGCTCGTGGCTGGGATGTGTCTGGCCGTACACGAGGGAAGCGGATGTTAACAGTCACCAAGCATCCAATTCCTTATTTGATGGTATCGAGTACTTGCCTGCGTATGTACCCGGAGTAAAGAATACGATTTGCATACGCAGTTTATTAATAAAGTTAGTTTATCGAGGAAGATGACAAAGGTACATCATTCCTAATAGTACAACAATCTACGCATGGGGTGTAAAGATATAAGATAGTTGTTTATATTTGTATGGATTTTGTAAATCTATTGTATATATTAGTTTTAAGATTCCATAATTTTAAGTTCTTCTCCACCTTCCAAATCCTTCCGGCTTCTATCCTGGTTGACAGAGTATACGTGTTATTCCACGTGGTATTCGCGGGACACGGCGGTTTTAGATTTCTCGTGGAGATGGTTGGCTAAGGCATATGTCTTGGGTAGCGAAAAGGTTTTAAAATGGTGTTAAATAAAGATGATCAAAATTAGTGATTTGGGTCTTTAAAACGCATAACTTTGTATGGGGTGGTCCTATTTAAAATCTATTTACAGATTTGGGGTTAAGAAGATGTATCGCATGACTAAAAAAATTTATGCGGACGGTCAGAAATCGCAACAGGTAAGAAATCTTAAAATGAGGGTAGCTCCTGGGGATGATGCAATCTAAAAATTCTTAGAGATTCGGGTAGCTGAGAAAATTTAATATTAATTGATACCAAACAAGATAGGTTTATCTCGTGGGTGGAAATGTGGAGAAAGATTTATCTCGCAGAGGGTATGTGTGTAATTTTGCAGGGCGTGGTCCTATTGCAAATCTATTTGCATATTCGGGATGTGCGTAAAATTCTAAGCTAATTTAATGTATCGCATGACTAAAAAAATTTTATAAGAACGCTCAAAAGTTGCTACAGGTAAGAAATCTTAAAATTAGGGTAGCTCCCTTGGGGGTGATGATATCTGAAAAATTCCTAGAGATTTGGGTAGCTGAGAAAATTCTAATATTAATTGATACCAAACAAGATAGGCTTATCTCGTGGGTGGAAATGTGGAGAAAGATTTATCTCGCGGGTGGAAAGAATGCGAATTTACATGTAAATTTGGTCCAGATGTGGGTGCAAATGTGGATGCTGGTGCAAATGTGGAGTTCATTCGTCACTAAATACTCTACTTACTTGACTTAATAATTTCTTTAACAATTCCTAATAATTCCTAATACTTTCTATTAATGGTACATATATATTGGGGGATACATAACTCGCCTTCCACCTGTACTATTGGTTTTATTTGCGCATTTTGTTAATTGTTGTGTTGTACTTTGTTTTTATCATTGCAGCCTTCGGAGTTCCTACAAATTTACCATCCAGACCCGTATCGGAGTGATGTATATTCTCACGTAGACACGTACTTTGCATAGCGTATTTCTGTGAAAATCCAACTTTAACCTTTGTTTAAGTCGCGTCCTCTTGTTTATATTTTCTATTAAACAAATGTTATCGTGTAACCAAACATTTGTTATTTGTTATTTAGTACTCCAAAATCTGTTGGATGTAATGAAAATACAATGTTGTTGGTCACGTATTAACGTTTCTATGATGACGTATTTTAATGCGTTTATTTATTTATGCGTTAATATTATGAATGAGATTTGTTTATAGCTAGCATGCCAGGTTATTTCCTTTCAATAATTGCGTGTTTATTTAAGTAAAGATCGTTGCGTTTAAACCGCTATTCCTGCGTATTTCTTTTCAATTTTATGTTTGTACATTTAATTTCAAATGCATTATACGCCGTACAAGTTATGTATCTCACTAAATATGATATGATTTCACAAGATATACGCTGGCTAATGATAACCGGACCACCCTGCATATATAATATTGAAATTTCTTGGACCTTTGGCAGTGTATGCCTATAGTTATTTTTGAGAGTAGGTAGAATAACTATAACAATTTGTAATTGCGTTTATTATTTTTAAGACGCATTACTGCCATCAGAACCATTATCCATTATGATCTACAAAATATTACCTATAAAATACGAAAACTATTTTTAATAATTACATACCTAAAACTTAGTTATAGATTGTGTATTTAAGCTAATGTAAAACATTTTAACATTTGTCACATTAAAAAAAATATTTGAAAATTGTTATTTCATAAAAATAATATTAATTATGTTTTTCGTTTAAAAATACAAGAACGAAGAATACAAATATATACGTATGTAATAATATTAATTATTTAGTCTAAACTCTTAAACAATATAAACTGTAGTGTGTGGTGATAAGTAAAACTTGTTTAATAGTGGTGGTATACATACGAAATGTATGCAAAAGGATATTTATAACATAGTGCTTTTAAATTTTGGTAGAAGTGTGTGAAAATTTCTAGATCGTTTTTTGAATTTACTGCTTCTGAATTTTTTGGGATTTGGATGGTTTCTAAAAATCCTCTTTTATTGTCTTGTATTTTGGTACCTAAAATTTCTACATTATTAAAATCAAACTTGTGTAAATTTTCTAAGGCGTGGGCCGCTAAGAGCGGTGCATTGTTTTCTTGTTAGTTTTTATTGAATAATTATGTTCGTATATTCGTTAATGGAGGTATTGTTTGGAATTTTCATATACACGCCAAATATCAAGTTGTATGCAGATGACGCAGTATTGTTGACTGAATCGTCACAGAATTTGCAACAACTGCTTGATAGGCTGCCGGAAGCGTATGAAAATATGCAATGGAAAGTGAATGTATATAAGACGGAAGTAATGATTTTGACACAGATGGCAGTGATGACTTTGAATTTAAAATCGACAATGACACAATAGAAAAATTGAATGACTTCCTGCACCTTGGTAGAAAGTTTTTGAGTAATGGAAAGCTGGAGGGTGAAACAGAAAGAAAGGAAAATGCTGGAAGAAAAGTGTCTGAAAATATGCGGGGAATGAATAAGAATGAAGGATTGAGTATAGATGCAAAGCTGGCCGTTTACAACAGTTTGTTTGTGCCGAAGGATCTGTATTGAAGTGAAACTTGGGTCTGGCAGAAGAAGCAGGTTAGTAGTATAAATGCTGCATGAATGAGGTTCGTAAGAAGTGTGTGCAGAAAAGCATCGAGAAACAAAATGTCAAAGGAATGGGTTAAAGCAGAGTGTGAAGTGCAAGTTGAGTTGAGCGAGCGAATCACGCACAGATGGGTTTGGACATGTGGAAAGAAAGAATGATGATAGACTTATCAAGTGTATATATGGAAGTAAAATGACTGGTAGAGCTGCAAAGTGCAGACCGCGTAAAAGATAGTTGGATGTAGTAGAAGAGGTTCTAAAAGAATGACAGGTGAGGAGTCAGGAATAAATGAGCATGAGAAAAGCATGAATGAATGTTGCAGCGACAAAGAAAGTGCGTAGGAACCAAGGAGTGTGGATAAAGATCCCCCCCAGAAAGAAGTGCTAGGTATGGTTATCCCAAAAGGGAATGCCGTGATTGGTGTGTTGTTGTTGTCAAGTATAAAAAACGTAAACAAAACAGTCATTTTTTACCGTAATAGTACACCTTTTCAAAGGTACCCCTTTACTTCACCTTCAGTCCGTTATTGTAGGATTCAAACTGCTTGGTGACACTAGCCATCATGTCATATATCACTCAATATTTTTTTTATATTTAAAACCACCAACAAACACATATTTATTGAAAGATCACTACTATCATCGGTCTAACATAAGATATACAAACGATGGAGAAAAATATAAATTTTGTTCATAGCAGTAAACGACAACTTTTTAACTAAAAGCACGAATTCTATTACGTCCAACAAAACTTTTTACAACACCTAACTAGTATATTTTTAAATTACATCCCAGAATTACATTTTGTGCCACAAACTGTTTTTAAAAATCAAACACTATTTATGAATGATATCTACTTCAAAGGTATGCCCGTATCGATACGGAGAAAATATACATCTAAACGTGCAGACCTTGAATGAAATGAACAACAAGTAGAGTTGGTGGCCTATGTACGCGGCTTAAATTTATAGCAAACGTAAATTAAAATATGTGGGAACTGAAATCGTTTTTAAAGTAATGAGGCAGTAAATTTTTGCTATGAAATAGAAGGTAACAAGGTACCACATTCGCCAGGAGGCGAATTCTTTTTACTTGGAAGTTTTGAATTTTGTCGAACCCTTGTTATTCCAAACAATGTAGGGATCTCTAGCGCGCGTGACTACACCAACACACTCACACATGGGACCTACATTTTACCATTCATTCGAACAAGGTCGTACGTTTATAAAAAATATTCTCCTAATATTTTGCAAGCGGTTCGTGTCGGTTATCTAACCCAGAACCTTGCAATAAGTAGTCGTAAGCGAACCAACTAAGCTACGGAGCCGCCGCATTGCTAGTACCGCTCTATACGGACATAAACCATTCGTAATTTGAGCCAAGCTTTGGTTTGTCTTCCTGGCTCTCGATGCATCATACTTTAGCGTGTCCTCAGGAATTGTTGAAGTCAGCGTCGTAAAGTGCTAGTCTGTTAATGTGCACCGCTATTGCATGGCCTTTTGGGAGCTTACAAATACTATATAATACAAAGTTGATATGTTTCAGTACTTCGTAAGAAATCTACTAATTTCTTTGGAACTTTAGCGACAATATACGTTTTCATCTGGTATTGTACAACCATACGCGGTCTTCCGTTTAAAACCCATGCTCTTGCGCTTTGATGTCATATCTGGTCTTCAACCTATCGCTCACAATCTGAATATTATGTCTTAGGTGTCCATGGACATAATGCACTCTTGACATAACTTTCGCTTACCTCTTCTACTGGTTTACCACCGAACTCAAGGTCACATGGTAAACGTATCTTGCGTGCCAGTATAGCACAGTACTTTCGAGAATCACAGATTTGTAGGCCAATAATAATAGACGTATGTATTGGTCCCAGTCTCTTTCATGTTCAGAGACTACTTTGAAGAGATACTTCCTCTTATGGTGCAGTTTATGCGTTCTATCATACAATCTATTTAAGGATGCAACGTCCTCGTTTTGGTCTTTCTCATACCAGCAACCAGCAACCAGCAAACTTTTTGAAATAGCACCGACTGAAAATTTCTGTCACAGCTCCAAAGGTATTCCAGAACGTCAAAGAAGTTCTGTGACTAATGTGTCAGCGGCGATTGCTACTTCCTGGTTGGATATGGCATACGCCTCAGTCTACGTTGTAAAGTAGTCCATCGCCACTAAGATGTATTTTTCTACAGTCGATTGCGGGCAATGGGCCTCCAATGTCAACTACCATTCTTTCAAACAGGCTTCCTACGTTGTATTGGTCCGTGGGCGCATTTCGGTTACCCAACGGCGCACATAACTCACATCTTTCTTGCACCTTATCCAGTAAAACCTTTTTAAGGCTTTCTCTAGAGTTTTATTGACACCAAAGTGCACTCCCAACGTCATATTATATAGATATCTTAAAACCTCAAACAACCGTTTTTTGGGAACCATCACCTGAAGTGTCACAGATCTATCTTTTTTTCAGGGCCCGTACCAAGACGCCAACCTCTAATTTCAAGAAATCCCACCGTGCTCAGTACAATTTTAGCGAGCTACTAAGCGGACTAACTTTCTACCACGACGAACGCTCTTCTTTAATTGTCTAGTCCAAGGTCATTCTCTAGTTTACTTCTCAGCTGCTGTAACTGCCATTCTTTAATAATCACGGTTATTCGACAAAAAAGATTACATTTCGTCTCCAGTTGTATACAATGACTACAATTCTCAACACATGGCCGTCTCGACAACGTATCTGTGTTACGGTGACTTACACCCGTTCGATTTTGAATATCGAAATCACACTCTTATAGGTTTTCTATTCATCTCGCAACCTGTTCATCCGGGCTCTTAAACTGCAGTAACCACTTCAGCGCTGCGTGATCTGTTCTTAAATGAAAGTTTTGGCAGTAACGATACTTATAAAGTTGCACTGCGGATTTCATTACAGCCAATAGTTCTTTCCTCAAAATGCAGTAGTTCCTTTCCTATTTTAAGAGCACCGTGTTAAAATAACAAATCGCATTTTTTGTTGACGTTGCGTTAATAGAAACCAGATGGAAAAAAGGAAAGCTAATCATAAACAATAAAATAAATACAAACGTACCCTGTATGTTATAAATTCATGAAGTGTAGTATTATTTAAGTGGGACATTTTTATAAATTTTAGTTTTATAAAGGGTAATAAACTCAAACCACGAAATCAAAAAGTTATTTATTGTAAAATATATATTTTGACGTAACTCGGGTACATTTATTATTTCATAACCGCAAAAAATAGGAAATAGATTTCAATGCTATGCATTTTTTACATAAAACTTGAAAAGCATTTGTACACCGTTTAGTAGAAAAAATTTGATTTAATAATACACTGAAACAATTGCAGTTATATTTTACAATGTAACATTGGATTGTAATTAAATGTGAAGAAAAAACATTGATTAGTAAAATCTACAGATATCAGGTAATCATCATAAAAAACAGTGTTGCAATGAATCAACCCAGCTATATAAGAAAAAATTAAGCACATACTAAACTAAAGAAGTTATGCATTTTTCATTTGTTACAATGCAAGCTCAGTTGAAATACTGTACCATGATATATACCCCGCTCCCCTAGGCATGCAGAGTAGAAAGTTCATTATTCGCGAACCTCTAATTAGAAATGTCAAAGTGTAGTCATACGATCATGTAATAAGGCGGGATGGCCGCGGTGTTACGTTGAGTACAGGTTAAAAGTTATTGAATGAAACACAGCTTTAAAATGTAAAGCGAACTTCATCGCAAGGGAAAACGCGACGTGTGACTTATTCTTTTAATTACGTTTGCAAGAGCAAGGTTGGTCTCAATTCATGTGTTTGTGGAATTAACGTCAGGACGACCAGCTAATAAAAGATTAGGACCTTGCCAGCTCCCCTTCCCTCAATGGTTTAGATTTTGTATTTGTAATGTTAAGAAAGTTGTTAGTAGGGAATGAAAATTGAAAATACTGATAGTTTGTGAACATCCTTAACCATACCGACAGTCCGCTTGAAAAATGTTAGGCAAGCATTTTTCACAAAAATACGTCCTAGTTCAGACGAGAGATAAAAAGTAGGCCCCGTGTGTAAGTGTTGTCACGCACGTTAAAGATCCCTACCTTACTTGCAACAACAAGGGTTTGGCAAAATTCAAAAATTTTCAGGTAAACAACTTGTTTCCTGGCCAATGTAGTACCTTCGGATGAAGCTGGAAAATCAAACGTAAAGGGACATCCTTAACCATCAATATAGTACCTTCAAATGGAACATTGGAGAATCAATTGTTGAGACATCCTTAACCTTTTACAAGATGAATTAAGACTGTGGGTAATATATGAGCTTTTATGTTTATACTTTCTAATTATGCGCATGTGGACTTTAAAACTAAGTTGTAAATGGTTCGTATTACTGTAATGGAAATAAATAAATTATTAAGATAATTTTGTTTTTGGACAAATTAGAGATGGAATTAGTGTATATTAAGTTTAACAGTGAGCTATTAGTAAAGTTATTGTTAGTACAAGAGTACAAATTTCGTATTTTTACTCGAGATTTGAATGGTTAGTGAAAAAGTTGTATTGTTATAACGAGAAATTCTATAAACTGTGATTTAGAATGTAATAGAAATTAATTTTAAAAACTTGAGCAATGGCATAGTAGGATTCGTTATAAATCAATGCCTTTTTTAATTTATGATAATACCACCTGGCCAGTTAGATGTTACGTTAAGTTTGTTTTTCTGGACTTTATTGTTAGTATTGTTTAAGCTTGGGTGAAATTTTATTTGAAGTTATTTGTAATATAGGAAAAATGGATAAATTTGTTTAAGGATATCCAGTGACTCTAGTGATGTTATCGTATTTAAAGAGGCATTTTATTTTAGCATTTTTATTTAACTTGACCAAAAATTTAGTGTGTGTTTTTACGGTATTCTACAGAACGGTTAAGTATAGCGTGATAAATTTAGGAAACTAAAAGCAAAGGAGACTTGTACGTAACAACCTTCTTCCGTATAGGGATAATATCAAAGTAATTGCCGAGACAGGACGGTTTGGCGCCTGTTAAATATGTCAAAGAGAAATGGCCTTTCAAGATTAGTGAATATAGTAACGCAGTTCTTTTATTTCAGCCATTTTTTTTACCATTATTATGATTTTTTCTATAGGACCCACTCCCGCACCATCGTAGTTAGCTGGTGCACCCTTAAATCGTTACGGGGTCACCGCTGCTTCTCGGCAAATCTAAAATTATAACGTAACGCTTTTTTACCCGTAACACACTTTAAAGTTTTATGTTATTTATTAGGCTACGGTTTTGCAAATAGTGGCAAACGCACAATCGAGCCCTTTACTAAAATGTTAAGGGTCTACTTTCTAAAATACCTATAAAAACCTCTTTACAGAAGCTGAACAAGGAAGGGTATAAGCTTTAAAGGTATTGGATATTATTTCTTGTAGGTAAGATCTCCATTCCGGTGGAACGAAATTCATTTGTATCATTCTTCGGAATTTCAAGATAACCATTCACAGGAAAATCTGTTTCGAGGGAATTTAGTGCAGTCGCGTCTTAAGTAAATCAATTCTATATGTTGAAGTGGCTTTTCACTTTCCATTGGGTAAAATACAAATATGAATACATATATAAAGAAAACCTTTCAATTGACAGCGTTGATTTCTCACACTTTGTACCTTATATACTTGCAAGTTGTGCAAAAAGAAGCAAGATTGAGTTATGCTGTGATCAGTTTTCTATTTGTATATGCTTCTGCTTTTCTCTGTATCGATCCTCCTGCTAAGTTTCTTGCGACTTTAAAGTTTATGTACGTATTTCGATTGTCCTTGTTTTCCTTGTTCGGTGCATTGTGACCGCAAGGTATGTCGTGCATGCTGCTGTGCTCTACCTGTATATGCGTAGAGCTTCTGATATCTTTGTTTAATTCAGCGAGGGCGAAAGGGATAAACTTGGACTTGTTACCTTTTCAGAGCGACCTACCAGACTTACGTTATTGTCCCTCTGATTTACATGATTTCTTTCAATAATGACTCAGAAGACAGTCATTTATTCGTAAATACTTGTTTTAAAAGTTCAAGTTATGTCAGAAATTGAATAAAATCGTTCGGGTTTTGGATGGTAAATTAATTTTATAAATTGCGCTACCTGAATAAAGATATTCAATCGGATAGGCAGGTATAAAGCATCGTCTCAATAAATCATGTATTGCCTGTTAGACCGATTAGATATGGGCGTTCTATGGACATCCCAACTTCGTGTTTATTGCATTAAGTGGTTCACGTTTGTAAGGTTACACATTGAATAGAAAATTGTCGCGTACGACTTTGAGTAATTTATGACTGTTGTAAACCGTGCAAGAAAAAATTCTGGGAAATCTTAAAGTATTTGCTAACTTGAGCATTTATAATTGTGTTTGCTTTGGAATTTTATTTTTAATCTCTATCGAATTCAAAGCAACCTGGGTTTTCAAACCAAAGATGATCAAAATCTGCATGAAGTGGACTAAAAGGAACCAATCCAAATTTCAATACTTTTAATTTTAATTGCTAAGAATTCAAGTGGTGTGCAAAATGGACAGACTCAGAGAATTTAAAAAAGTAGGAAGAATTCAAGTGGAAGGTATATAAAAACTAAATTTTGCCTTAGGGCAGCGTGTCCAGGTCACCTTTTTTTTTACTTCGTAGATAGTTTGTTAAAAATTCAGTAGAAATCAGTAGACAAGAGTAACAACCTAGTTGAAAACTGACGAAAAAAAATCAGGCATATATATTTTTGAGTAGATTAACAAAATAAGACGTTTTTACATGTCATAAATTTTAATAATAAATTTTAAAACAAAAAATGTTAATTATTTAAATGCAACACATCATAAAAGATTAAGATGGTAATTAATTGCTCAAACCAGTCAGAATATATAACTACACATAAACGGTTAGTGCTTGAACAAAGTAGACGTAATCTAGTTTCTATTTAAATATGCATGGCCTTCTTTCTACACCACCTCTCTGCTTGACCACAAAACTAACAACCATAAATATTCATCATCATCCATAGATCTTCAGCCTGGAATTGGTTAGATACGTACCTCCATTGTTTCCTATTCTGAGCTAACCAACACCTTCCCCTGAAATTTCCATAGCCTACATCTTTCACTATCTGCGTGCAATAGTCTAATCTAGATCTACCTCTACCTCTCGTTTTTCCTATCCCTGCTTGTAATGTACCCCGCACTATTTCCCAAATGCCTAACAACGTGCCCTATCCTTCTATTTCTCCTATTTTGTTTTGTTTCCACAGTAGTCTTTCTTTCCCTACTATTTTGAGAACATATTTGTTATTAACTCTGTTTGTCCATACATCTGAAACACCACATTCTAAAAGGCTTTTACCTTTTTCCTGATTACTTTTCCTACTGTCTCCATTTCATAGCTGTACAGTGCAGTGCTTCACACATATGCTTTTAACACTTTTTTCTTGTTTCTATGTTTACTGTCTTCAAACATAGCAGCTGCTCTTTCCTGTGAGATACAACACGGCTCCCCTTCTATTGTTTTCTAAATCTATAACATATTCCACGATTATTCAGTGGTGTGTGTAGGGGCTTTAGCAACCTGCCGGCTACCAAGATCCCCCAACACTTAAACATTTGCAAAATTACTAGTTTTCCAATAAATCGTTTCACACAATCAACATTAGTTTAAAATATTGCAAAAACGGCACCTGTAGTTATTTATAATAATCATTAGGTTTAGGTGCAATTATTTTTTTCGTCGATAAGCTTTTAGTTTTGGCACTGGTTGAACGCGTATCTCCACTAATTTCTATTCTGAGCTAGCGTACACATTTCTCTGAAATTCCAACAGCCTAGAAACAGCTCGGCTCCCTTATTATTGTTTTCTAAATATATACCCTATTTCACCGATATTCAGTGGTGTGTGAAGGGAGTTAAGCAACCTGACGGCTACCAAGATCCCCCACCACCTAAAGATTTGCCGAATTAATAGCTTCCAATAAATCCTTTCGCAGAATTAAGATTTTTGAGAATATTACAAAACCAACAACCGTGGTTGTATATAAAAATAATCAGGTTTAAGTACAATTATTTTTTTTATCATTATGTTTTACGTTTGGAACTGGTTGGACATGTACTTCCAGTGATTTTTACTCTGAGGTAAGTTACAGACTTCCCTAAAACTCCCACAGACTATATCTTTGACTATCTGTGTGCAATAGACTAATCTAGGTCTACCTCTACCTCTCTTCATCATATGCTTGTAGCACCACATTTCAAAGGCTTCTTTCTATCTTTTTGTTGTCTGTTTGTCCTACTGTCCAAGTTTCATAGCCGTACATTTCTGTACTCCACACATATGCACTCAGCAATATTTTCCTTGTTTCTATGTTTGTTGCCTTTGAACATAGTAGTTACTTTCTCTTGTTAAATACAGCACGACTTGTGCTAATCTTTGTTTTATATCTTTTGGACTTATCCAATCTAGCGTTTTTCGGCTTCCTAGGTAGCAGATATTCTTAACCTCTTGTAAGGTCTCGTTTCCTATTTATATTCTGGTTTCTGATTTATTTTCCCTTCCTTTATGTACTTGGACTTTAGTTTTATTTTTGTTAACCCTATATTGCATGGGGTTGCTTAAAAGCAACATTGGAATTAAATATATATTACTGATGATACAGTCATTTCTTTATTACATGAACGTGTCTAGAAGCAACAACTGGATATGTCAATGAAATTTCAGTGATATATTCCCGCCTCAATCTCATTGGTTATAGATTTTGAAACAAATACCTGTCAGTGCTAGTAGCATTTGTAGAACCGTTGCAGGGTACTTGATTACTTTATTATATTTTGTGTACAAGCATCTAAATAGTAATCGCATCAGTTATTGCTTTGAGAAATATAATGTTTAGATAGCAATTCTTTGTTATAACTGTAACGTAAATAAAATTGAGTAGGTTTTTATCTGCAAAAACGATGGATGTTGCTTCAGAGCAACTTTGTTTACTTGCTACAGTGAGTGTGAAATCGTTTTATAGCGGTAAACATAAAAGACAGAACAAATATATGTTTAGTGTTAGGCAAATTTCTGAGAATTCTGATGACAGCATGCTTGAAGATGAGTGCAGTAGCGAGGACTCCCATGAAGAAAACAGTACAACTACTAACAATAATATCAACAAACAAGTAAGTGAAGATGAAGATATTGCAGTAATAGACAATGTAGACGAGATGCCACAGACCGGCATACATTCTAACGATATAAATAGACCTTCTAATGCTTCACATCATAGAAGCAGAAGAAAAAAAAGAACTTTTCCTGGAAACTTATCAAAATAAAAATTGCCTTTCCAATTCCACCCTGGAAGAGAAGTTTGGCATATTCTCGTGAAATTCTTACGCCCAATGCATACTTCAAAAGTATTTTCAATGATGATTTATTTCACCTTATAGCAAAACAGACAAACTTGTATGCTACTCAAAATAATCCCAATACTCCGCTATGCATAACAAAAAATAAATTAGAACAGTCGTAGACCCTAGTAGACATTGTCAAAATCACTTCGGGTAGTGGATCGGATCAAGACCACTTCACCTTAGTGACCTTGTCAAAATCACTTAGGAGAGTCGATCGGATCAGGACCACTTCGCCCTAGTAACCTTTTCGAAATCATTTTGGAAGGTCGATCGGATCAAGACAACTTCGCTCTAGTGACCTTGTCGAAATCACTTCGGGGAGTCGATCGGATCAAGATCACTTCGCCCTAGTAGACTTTGTCAAAATCAATTGGAGGAGTCGATCGGATAAAGACAACTTCGCCTTAGTAGACTTTGTCGAAATCACTTCGGGGAGTCGATCGGATCGAGATCACTTCGTCCTAGTGGACTTTGTTGAAATCACTTCCGGGAGTCAATCGGATCAAGATCACTTCGCCCTAGTAGTCTTTGTCGAAATCACTTTGGGGAGTCGATCGGATCAAGACCACTTTGCCCTAGTGACCTTGTCGAAATCATTTCGGAGAGTCGATCGGATGAAGACCACTTTGCCCTAGTAACCTTGTCAAAATAACTTCGTGGGATTCGATCGGATCAAGACCACTTCGAACTAGTAGTCTTTGTCTAAATCACTTCGGGGAGTCGATCGGATTAAGACCACTTCGCACTAGTAGACTGTCAAAATCACTTCGAGAGTCGATAGGATCAAGATCACTTTGCCCTAGAAGACTGTCGAAGTCACTTGGGGAAGTTGATCGGGTCAAGATCACTTCGCCCTAGTAGTCTTTGTCAAAATCACTTCGGGGAGTCAATCGGACCAAGATCACTTCGCCCTAGTAGACTGTCGAAATCACTTCGGAGAGTCGATCGGATCAAGATCATTTTGCCATAGTAGACTTTGTCGAAATCAGTTTGGGAAGTCGACCGGATTAAGACTACTTCGCCCTAGCAAACGTTGTCGAAATCACTTTGGAGAGGCGATCGTATCAAAACAACTTCGCCTTAGTAGACTTTGTCGAAATCATTTAGTGGGAGTCGATTGGATGAAGATCATTTCGCCCTAGTAGACTTTGTCAAAATCATTTCGGGGAGTCGATCGGATCAAGACCACTTCGCCCTAGTAGACTGTCGAAATCACTTCGGGGGTCCATCGTATCAAAACCACTTCGCCCTAGTAAACTGTCGAAATCACTTCGGGAAGTCGATCGTATCAAGACCATTTCGCTCAAGTAGAATTTGTCGAAATCACTCCGGGGAGTCGATCGGGTCAAGATAAGTTCGCCCTAGTAGACTTTGCCGAAATCATTTCAGGGAGTCGATCGGGTCAAAATCACTTCGCCCTAGTAGACTTTGTTGAAATCACCTAGAAGACTTTGTCAAAATCACTTAGAGGGAGTTGATCCGATCAAGATCGTTTCGTCCTAGCAATCTGTCGAAATCACTTCGGGTAGTTGATCGGGTCAAGATCACTTTGCCCTAGTAGACTTTGTTGAAATCACTTCGGGTAGTCGATCGCATGAAGATCAGTTCGCACTAGTAGACATTGTCGAAATCACTTCGGGTAGTTGATCGGATCAAGATCAGTTTGCCTTAGTAGACATTGTCAAAATCACCTCGGGGGGAGTCGATCGGATCAAGACCACTTTACCCTAGTAAACTTTAAAAAAAAGTATGAAAGCTCTATGTAATGTAAGTAATGGAAATGTAGCTTATAAATATTTTACAAACATAGCATTCGAAGAGTTTTTTCAGCAACGTGAACAATGTTAGTTACGTAGATATAAAAGAGCAACGGGTATTATATACAGTGGTTAAATAATCAATTGTAATAAGTAGCAATTGTAGAAAGCTTAACCAACTGCAGTTTAACAACTCAAGTCATGTTTCAGAACGTACCGCGGTCAATCAAAGTTATTGAAATTAGCTGATCGCCTTAGTTTAATTCAAGTGCTAAGAATGTCCTTGTAAACATATTTACAGCTAATTTATGCAATTACTGGTTTTACCTTCTCAGTCTTATTTTTACGAATCAACTCTATGCTGCCTCTATCTAACAGTTTATACGTCTTGTTCTGTGCGACAAATAGAATAGAACAAATAAAATCCATACATGCAAACCAATCAAAATTAAGCAATATTTATTAATTGTTAATGTAGCTAATGTTACATATGAGCACATTTGTAATAACGTGTTTTCATATAGCAACTTATGTTAAAGATGACATTCACCTGAAGTCTATGCAATCAATTTTGCCATTAGTCAATTAGATAAAAAGAGGCTTTTTCTGTGCCGCAGTATGCGTTTAACATTTCTCAATTTAAATTCAGAAATGAGTGTAATACGTATACGTAACCCGTATTGAATTTAGGTTTTACGCTCAGAAGATTTGTGTTTCAGCACATATTTGGTATTTTATAAAGACTTTTAGTTAATGTAGGCAACCGCTTGGTTCTACCTTCTCTGTACATCATGCTGCCTGGTTCTCACCACGTATTAGCTATGCTCGTAAGACAAAGTTGTCAATTGCTGTTAATGTAAATAAGGAATAACTAACTTATTGTAAACAGTTGTATAGCGTTTATAAATTTTGTTTGAATATATTTTCCTTTGGACGTTAATAAAATTTCAATATAAAATAATAAAAGTATTTGTATTTGTGATGATGAATACTTAAGTTGAAAATGCATACAAACTTTTTCAATTGTTTTTTATCCTTGATTTTTGATGTTTGTTAAAAGGAAAGTAATCATAAGTGGATCCTAAATAAACAAATATCAAAAGAATGCAGGACGTTTCCTACGTCTGCATTTAAGATAAATGAAATATAGAAGAAATTAAAAACCAAAACGCTTGAAATGTTAAAGTTTTCAATTACTGTTAATGTAAATAAGAAATAGTTAACTTATTGTAGACCATTGTATAGCAGTTAAAAATTTTGTTTGGCTATTTTACGCATATTAGACGCTTGTTAATGTTTAAAAAAATCAACATAAAATTAAAAAAAAATTTAATTTAATTGCGCATTGAACCCACCGAGGTTGCGTATGGTAGACGGAGATGTTAGCCTTACGATATCAAACCGTCTTTTGTAGTAAATCCTTTGGTTGTATACTTGCAGCAGTTGAAGCCTCAAAATGTATATAGCGTTTTCTAAATTATGTACGTAGACTTGAAATTTTTTGGACGTATTCGGTAATAAACGTCAAATTAAATTTTTAACTTTTTGTGTTTAAAAATAGACCGCGTCTATTAATATGTGATACTTTTTTATAATCAGAATTATTAAATATTAGTACTATAAAGAGTTAATATGTAATTTAGAAGCTTTAATTTTAGAAATTTGTAAATTAAGTGTGTCAACAGAGTTTCAGATAGTACGTACTTGTGCTTCTACGTCTTTGTTCGTAACCTGCCTTTGACATTTCTCAAAAAAATTACAGAAATTGCAGTCAAAATTTAAAGATGTATAATCTATGATAGATGGAAAATTATTTGGTACATATTAGAAATTTGTTAAGGATCGTATACCAATTTTTGAAATCAACTCGATCGTCTGTTCATCAACGCAAATGTACTTGTTTTTGGCTCTGTGCGTTTGGGTTTTTAGATCGTAAAATATTAAAGGTTTTTTAGTTTTTATACACATATATAAGCGAATACGTTTCTGCAAGTTGGGCAATATCTGAAAAGTAAACGTTGCAAATGGTTTTTGAGCAAATGGTCTTTGAACAAATGGTTTTTGAGCAAATATAATTCACAAATTATAGATTGCAGATCGAACTAAAGCATATGAAAAGAAAGTGTTGGTTTATTTAATGCATATTGTTAAATGAATGCTATTGCATGTTTTAAAAAGCAACATAAAATTAAATTTAAAAAAATGAATTTTATTGGGTATCGAACTAACGGAATTACGATTCGTAGCCAGAGATGTTAGGCTTGCGCTGATGAGGTGATGTTTATTGAAATCGCGTTGGTTGTATACTTGCTATGCTTAATGCCACATAAGAAATACATCGTCTTAGGAATAAATCACGGTATATTGTAATTGTTCGGGCAACTCTCTAAATAAACGTCAAATGTAACATGTAATTATTTTTCAAATAAATAGCTGGTGCATATTAAAAAGCGATGTTTTCGTATAATTTTAGTCAATTGTCGGCACTCTTAAACCATACTAGATGATTTATAAGTTTAAATTTGATAAATTTGAAAAGATGTGTAATCATAAATTTTGAAAGTACATATTCGTTCGCTTCCGTCGGCTTTCGCTAGCTGTGCTTGCGTTTCTCAAAGTAATTATACATATTTTAATAACTGTTTTAAGAAAATACTATAGTACCAGCTTGCAAACTGTTAATAATTCAGGCATTAGAATACGAATAGTGTTGTTTGGTATATACTAGATATTTTTTACGCCTGAATACGAATTTTGGAAACCAACTCGATCTGTCTTCTCTTTCGCACCAACGGTAACCGAGCAGTTGCCGACCTCGTCGCACATCCCGTTCGGCTTTTGAGATCGGAAAATTTTGAGGGATCCAAGCTTTCTTAACACGTTAGCGAATACGTCGCTCCTAATTAATCTTTTCCCGGAAAACCCTTATTTCTCCCCAATTTATCGGTTTTTCGCGATAAAAACCGGCCTATGCAACGCACGCAAAAATTCTCCACCGAACCACCACCTGCCCGCGCTCCCAACTTTGAAACCCTCGGACGCATATCCCGAAAAGCAATCGATTCGCGCCTCTCAACTTTAGCACAAAGACGGACTTACAAAACTTATAGGTTTTAGACAAGAACTAGAAGTACTGAAACAGAAATATGACATGCAAAAGTATGACTTGGGATATCCTATACTTAGAAATGGGTTTGAAATAGCATTAAAAAGTCTGAAAAATAATAAGACACCGGGTACAGATAAAGTCCAAGCAGAATCTCTTAAGTCCACTGGACACGCATCACCAGGTCTATTCCAACTTGTAAGTTATATGTACGAGACCAGGCAAAATACCCAGATTGTAAACGTACACCAATGTCACTATACCTAAGAAGACAGGTGCGAATAGATGTGAAAATTTTTGAGCAATAAGTTTGACAGCATACGCGTCAAAAATATCACTAGAATTGTACAAAGGCGGGTTGAAAATATGTTAAAGGAATATTAGGAGAAGATCAATTTGAGTTTAGGTGAAACAGAGAAACACGCGAGGTCCTTTTAGCTTTAAGGGTGATAATGGAGAAAATAATAAAAAAAGTTTGAAATGCCCAAAAAGATTAAAATGAGTTATAGAAATAGACGGATTAGTACATGGCTTACACAAAAAGCAAACAGCTGTATTAGATTTAGAGCAGGAAGGAGTGAGATAAAAATGTGCGCTATCCCCGTTAATTTTTAACTTATATATCGTAATGCACAAAATCATTTGGAATTATTATGCAAGGACAAGCGATTAATATGTTAATATTCACAGACGATGTAGCGGTATTAACATATAACCGGAACGAGCTAGAAAAAGTTCTTAATGAAATGGAAACAGTAGTACGTAATAGAGAAATACGGTACGAAAATTAATCAAATTAAAACTAAAGTACTAGATGTAAAGCAGGGGAAAATAAGTCAAAAAGGAATGCACATAGAAAACGAGAACTTACACGACGTTATGGATTTCTGCTATTTAGAAACTTAAATAACGCAAGATAGGAAAAGTGCAAAAGATATAAAACAAAGATTAGCACAAGGTCGTGATACATTTAACAAGAAAAAACAACTACGGTGTTCAAAGACAACAAACATAGAAAGAAGGAAAAGATTGCTTAAAGTATATGTGTGGAGGACATCACTGTACGGCTCTGCAAGAAAAATAAAAGCCATTGGAATGTGGTGCTACAGACGTATGATGAAGATCTTATGGACAAATAAACTTAATTACAAAGAGGTACTAGAAATAGCATGAGAAGAAGAAAATATGTGGAAAACAGTTAAAAATATGAGAGATAGGATGATAGAACATAAGAGAATGGCGCGGAATATATTAGAAGCAAAGAAAGGATAAAAGAAAACTCGAGGTAGACCTCTATACACACAAATACTGTAAGGTGTAGTTGGTGGGAATTGAGTGGGTTAGCTCAGAATAGAAAAGCGTAGAGTTACGGTCTTAATTAAATAGTAACAGTACTAACAGAGACATAAGCGTATGAAATTCAACAAAAATAAAACTAAAGTACTAGTATGCAAAGGAGGAGAAAATAAGTCAAAAAGCATAATAAAAAATAGGAAACGAAGACTTACAAGAGGTTAAGGATTTGTGTTACCTAGGAAGCCAAATAACACAAAATAGGGAAATGCAAAAGATATAAAACAAGATTAGTTCAAGGCCGTGCTACATTTAACAAGAAAAAGTAGCTGTTAGGTCAAAAACAACAAACAGAAGCAACAAAAGGTTGTTGAAAGCATGTCTGGAGCACAGCGCTGTACGATTGTGAAACCTGTACAGTAGGTAAGCGGGCAGGAAAAAGATCGAACTTCTTGAAATGTGGTGCTATCGACATCTGATGAAAAAATTATGAACTGACAAAGTTAATAACAAAGGTGTTATAGGAATAGCAGTGGAGGAAAAAATATGTGGAAAACAGTAACAAATAGAAGAGATATGATGGTTAGACATGTTTTGAGGCATGAGAAAATAGTGTAGGATTTATTAGAAGCATAGGAAGGGAAAATAGGGATAGAGGTAGACATAAATTAGACTATTGCACACAGATATCGAAAGATGTAGGTTCTGGGAAATTTAAGGACACATCGCACCCTTGCGACAAAAGTGACACAAGTCAAAAAAGTCATTTTTCAGGAAGCGAAAAAAACGTTTTTTCTGCATGTCCATACCTTTTTATGAAATATGGGTGAGACTATTTAAAAATCTATTACCTTTCGTACGATAATATTATACAAACAAAATTTAGTACATCTTATTTTCTTTAAAAAAACTAGAGAAATCAAAATTTTTTGACTTGTGTCGTTCTTGCTGAATCTGCAGTCCATAGAAGAATGAATTATTTTGATTTAAGACACTTTAGTAGATGTTTTAGTTCCCTAGTATACTTACAGTATATAGAATATAAGATTTTTTTTATGAGTTGAGACTTTTCCAGGGGTGGGATAAAAATTAAGAACACTCTTTTAATGTTTTAAAGGTTGTTTTAATATGACTAATAAATGTAGAAAAGTGCAAAAATGAATAAAAAGAAAAACAAATGGATCTTAAAAGTTCTAGTGTAACTCAAAAATGTTTTTGTAGTATTGTTCATAATAATTTTTTTTAGTTATATTCTTATCGCATACAGACTTCAGCGCCTTCTTTTTACTTCAGTGAACGGAAACTTTTTTTCATAAGTTAGTCTACATCAAAAGCTTGTTGGGTCCTTGTTTTCCTCACGCGAACTTTTTTGAATTCTTCATCTTTGTACAATGTTTTGTAAAAGAAAGCTCGTGGTTCATCCTTTTGGACTTAGAGGACTTTTAGGTCGTTCTATTTTACTTTCTTACCGCAGGTATCTACAGTAAAGTTAGTACCCCACTCTTCCTGAAGACTCTTTAAATAAAAAAAATCTGAATGTCATTTCGTGTACCTCATATGGGCGACCATTCTTCTTTGCCGTACGGATTAGAGTAGCATATTGATCTGGTGTGTATAGCGGACTGGATTTAAGGTACCTCTTCAATTGTTTCTCTATCACACTGTGAACATTATCTCCTTCGTTTTGAGTGTGACCACAAATTAGAAATTTGTGATCAATGCTGCGAATATTAAAGTTAGCTACGGCATAAACATACGCTGCAAGTAAATACTTGTTTTTTTGTTGTCCGCAACAATTGTCTGAATTTAAAATAATATCAATATCAGATTTCTTTACCTTTTCTGCCATCGTTTTAATGTAATTAAGAACACAGGTACCGATTTCCACGGCTCCACGTTTCCCTTCGGTCTCATTCCAGAAGTAGCATTTGACATTTCTGGCCCACAAATCACTTATGGTGAAGTTAAAACAGTTCAATTTACTTGCGTAATAAAAACAAGAAACCAAACCCTTTGGAATTGGCATCACAGCTTGCAAGTCGTATACAGCAACACACAAACTAACCTGGTTATTTTTATCCAAATCCTTTTCTTTGCGACACAATTCTTTTTCCTTCCTGGTGTAAATTGTAGACCTTAACTAATTTTTCTTTTTCCTCGTCATCTGCATTTTTGTAAGTTTCACTCAAATCGCATTGATGTTTCTTTGGTAAAGCGTGTTTCAATAAGAGCGCAAGATTTCAGTGTTCAATAAAACATGGTTTTCTGTAGCAAAGTATTGAAATATTTATTGATTTAGAAAATATACATTTGGAAATTATGCATGAAATAAAATATCTTGTAAATGGCCGCCACGGCTTTGCTGGCATATGCGTACTCTTTTGACAAAATTTTCAATAACTTTATTGAGTACATGTGGTGGTATTTCACTGATACAGCGTCTAATTTCGGCTTTCAATGCTTCGATGATTGCAGGCTTATTGACATAAACCTGTGACTTCGGATAACCCCACAGCCAGAAGTCTAAAGACGTTAAATCGCAAGAGCGTAGAGGCCAATTCTGGTCACCAAATCGGGAAATGACACGACCAGGAGCAAAGTTGTGCAAGATCGTCAATGTTTCACGGGCGGTATGACATGTGGCACCGTCCTGCTAAAATCATATGTCGTCAAGATCAATAGCTTCCAAATGAGGCACAAGAAACTGTGTTATCATAGCACGATAACGTTCGTCATTCACCGTTACTGCATTTCCTTCTTCGTTTTTGAAGAAAAACGGTCCAATTATTCCTCCAGACCATAATGCACACCATACAGTGACCCGTTGTGGATACATTGCTTTCTGATGAGTCATTCGTGGATTTTCTAAGCCCCAAATGCGACAGTTTTGCTTATTAACAAAGCCATCGAAAAGAAATGAGCCTAATCACTGCAAATGATTTTGTTTGCAAAATCAGCAGGTTGTTCAAGAATCCAACTAGTGAATTCTTTTCGCTGGACATGGTCTCTTGGCAGAAGTTGTTGAGTAAGTTGGATTTTGTAGGCATGCAGCTGTAGATCTTTCGCCGGGTTCGAATCCCGACACGGTCCGCTTGAAAAATGTTAGGCGATCATTTTTCGCAAAAATACACCCTCGTTCGGATGAGAGGTAAAATGGAGGTCCCGTGTGTGAGTGTTGTCACGCACGTTAAAGATCCCTACCTTGCTTGGAACAGCAAGGATTCGGCAAAATTCAAAATTTTCCAGGTAAAAAAAAACTCGCTTCCTGGCCAATGTAGTACCTTCGGGTGGAGCATTGGAAAAAATCACATGTAATGTAGATCTTTCGTCAGAATTCGCCGAAGAGTGCCTGTTGAAATGTCCAATTCTTGGGCCCGATGATGAATTGACGTCTCTGGCCTTTCTGTCACACTCTCGTAAACTGCCGTGATGTTTTGTTTTAAACGACGTCTACGAGCTCGTATCGTGTGATTCACATCACTAACCGAACCAGTACTTTCGAATTTTTTGATTATTCTTTTCACAGTAGATGAATAAGGATATTATTTCGACCGAATATTGGTCGCACTTTACAAATAGTGGCAATTAAACTTTCACCATTTTGATAATAATTTTTGAAAATCAGGACGCGTTGTTCTACGGTGTAATGCTCCATCTTTAATTACTCCCATCTGTCAACGTCATAATCATGTGACATTATGATTGTCAAACGTGGCGCGGAATTCAAATGTTGCGCGCTTATTGAAACACCCTATATATAAAACAAGATATTGAATTCACCATTAAATATACAATTGAACATAACAGAGTTTGCAAACAGCAGCTTTTGTAACTCCCTCTGTTCCTTGTAATCTTGATAAATGTCAGCCAAATTCTTTCTTCCTTCAATATACTCGCATTGACTTTGAGCCCTTAAATAGTGTGATTCAATTCGGGGTATAAAATTAATGAATTTTTAAACGCTCTCTTTTATCTCAGGATTTACTGTTGGTTGTTTCCCATGTTTTCCTCTCTTATCTCCATCAACAAATCCGGTATCGTTTTTCTTCGATAGAGCGGTCCGGATTGGTCGGTCATTAATATCCAGTGTTGCCTGAAAGAATTTCTTGCATACACTTATTCTATTGTTGTCCATTTCAAAGTAACCCGCAGAATTTAAATGTCTGAAATCCTCGGTACTTGAGTACCGATATTTGGGTTTGATGGTTTCTGTATTTCTAACGATGTATTCTCTTTGCTGTTGTAAATTGCCAACTTTCCAGAAATTACTAAAGAAGATGCTACGAGCATTGACGTAGCCTACAAAAACCCAAAAAAAAGAAACAGTATGACCGGGCTCAATCAGTGAGTGGGCCGGGTATTATATACAACAAAATTAAATAGAAGCCCTGAAATAAAAAAAAATTACTCACACTCGCAACTAAACATACCCAAAAGAAAAACCTATAATTAGACAGAATATGTACAAACAATCAATACTTACAATCTAAACCTAGCAATAAAATATCAAATAAACCAAATCATTTTTTACAACGGTGAGCTGTCGTTTTTAGGTCACAACCCTATATTATTTAGTAACAAACAAAAACCCAAACGCAACTCTAAAAACCACAGCTGTAAATGGTTATAAACATAAAATGATTTATGCCGCATTGGCAGTACAAGATCTTAACTAAGAACAATTTAGAACCAAAAAAATACCAAGGTAAAACCGCAGTTGTAAATCATCATAATCGGGTTAAGGCCACCAAGCGTAGTTATCAAATGGTATAATTAGTTCATAAACACTCACCCTCAAGTTGACGCCGTCGGACTGACCCCTATCGTCTCTAAAGACGGGACGAAACAGAGGGCACGTAATCCCGCCTTGGAGGGTGTCCTTCCATCACAACAAGAAGCGGCAACTCGAGGGACTAGCGGTCCCCGCAGGAAGCTAGAATAATTACGAACAATAAATTATTTTATTGAAACTGAAAAGTACCGTTTTATAAAAACCTTAAATACCTACCACGCGGTTAGGCGTGCACAAAATTTGCATAACGAAAAGCGGAACGAAGCAAAACAGAACGGATGTTTTCGTGTTGCTATTCGAACAGAAAGTGAATATTCATTTCGCTTCACTAACGACCAAAGCTCAAAGTAATATTGTTATTCCGAGTTAACACTGGAAAACCCGGGTATATTGAAATAATATGCGGCTTTTATTCGACGAATTCTGTCAATGGGAAACACATAAGAAGCAATTATCTGATACCCAGAACCCGTTATCACCTATTTTATTTTAACATAAACTTGCCGTTGATGAGTTCTTAGAAATGATATTTATTAGTAATTAGGCTTTAGAATTTAACCATAGAAATAGAATTTATACAACCGGATATTAAATTAACAACAGACAGGATTATTCTAAATTTATGGAATTAATTTTCATTGTCAAAGCAAAAGGGCTTACTAATTTATGCGGCAAATAAACGTAACAGAGACTTCTCTAATGCTTTGGTCAATTTTCAGACTGCAGTTTAATCGACACCTATCTCCACATGGTGGCCTGACTTTTCTAACAGAAATCTGTTTATTTGATTTAGATGTTGATAAATAGGCCTTTCCTGAGTTCCTGAGCTTCTTGGCCCTTTTTGCTATCCAATTATCTGGGGTTGTCTTCCTCTTCTTTCCATTTTTTGGTGATGCCAAAACTTCAAGAAATTTTGCACCGAATCCTTCATCACTACCAGAAACACTTCCTGAACTTCCACTAACTTTAAAATTTTTATCAAGATCGGTATCGTCGGCATCACTTTCGTCACTGTTGATAGGCGACACGTAGTAATTGCTTTCATTTAATTTGGTAAGCCGCAATTTCGTAGTACCCTCGGTGCCGCATGAGGACACTACATAAATATCTGAATCACGATGTTGACAATCATTTGCCTCAGCTGTAGTATTCATAGGTTCTTCAACGAGTACTTGCCATTCAGTAGTGGACCTTGGAGCCATAAAATTATGTTCACAAATTTCATTTGTTCCACCTTCTACTAAAACCAAATTTTCATGTTGATCGCTCGATGTTGATTTACTGGCTGTCTCTGCTCTGTCTCGAGTTACATTTAATATTGAAGACTCTTCGGCTAACTCCGTGACTTTATCAGGTTGATTAAAAGTGTTGATATCTCCAAATACCTCCTTCGTTGTAGTCATATGGCTCGAAACCCTAGAACATCCGGCCAAAGTCATTATTCTCTCCGCGCGACTTTGTTTCCCAAACATTACTAAAACAATACCAATATTATTAATCACCAACTATTCATCAACAGTAAAATAAATCAACATAAAATTAACAACTTAACTTACCTTGGTCTATTACAGTGACACAATTCGAAATGCTCCCAATACAAGACTATCTTATTATCAAGAGAAGTGAAACATCACGAAATGTTTCTAAGGAAAACCACTAAATTATCAACAAAAACGACACAACTCAAAATAATACAGTTTAAAAGAAAAACTACAAACACACTCCACGACGGTCATGGAACAAAAGATGCCACGCTACTAAAAACATCAGACTCGTTCATCAAAAAGGGCGCAAACTCCACCTGGTGGCCAGATTTTGACCTTAAGTTAATACGGTTTTGTGGACTGATAGAGTAGTCTTTAAGATATTCATTTCTGAGTCTAACTCAAAAATAAGGATTTTTGAGTTGTGTCACTTTTGTCGCAAGAGTGCGATATGTAGGTTTGCTCAGAATAGGAAACGGTGAAGGTATGCGATTAGTCAATTCCAGGAGTGAACACCTAATGATGTTGATGTATTTATATGCAGTTATTTCGTTTGATGATCAGGTTTTGAATCAATGATGGGGTTCGTAGGCATAAAGTTTAGAAATCGCGTCTATCTGAACTTTAAAAATTAATTACAAAAATCGCCTGTTAAATATTGCATAATTAAACAAAATTTGTTAAATCTAAAATAAAAACCTCCGAAATCATTAGTTAAATTAAATTAAAAGATGTTAATTTCCTCGTGATAGAACAATCTAAACTCTAACATTTATTTTACAAGTTTCGGTATCGAAATCCCATATGAGTTTTATTATTTGTTAGATCACATACTTATAATACTATTAAACCATCAATTTTATTTAAAACAGGTTTACCATTTCAGATCATTATCATTCTATTCATAGCCAACACATTCCTCAATTCCGGTGTATATTTTAAAATCGAACACATCGGACAACTATTTCTCACAAAATGAGAAATGCGTCCAAAAATGCAGTGAAGGTCGAATAAAAGATAATTATCAAAAAATCTCTATAAATCTTGAAAATCCAATCGCTGTACCGGCTTTGTTCAGAAATACAAACAGGTTTTTCGCCTTTTATTTTTCGTATTTCATTCAGCACGAGCTTTAGAGAGCAACGTTATCTTAATACTAAACGGTAGTATTATACACCAAGAGAGTGAGATATAAGATGTTTAAATATTAAGCGTTCAATGTGGAAGAAGAAGTGACGAAGAAATTGAAGAGAATATTACGTGCCCACACGCTCACATTATCTTTTCATGAAATCGATTATACCGAATTATTTATTAAGTACGATCAATTAGAAGATTGAGAATTAAATAAGTTAATTGTTACGGAAGAACTCCTTGTGAGGATAAGCTCAAATTAGCTAAAAATCGTAAGTTGATTGGTTAATCAATACGAATGCTGAGAATTTTAGCAAGGTATCAGTTGGATAGCATGAATTTTAAACGCCGAGGATGCTGAAAAGGTTTTTGAGCTTCAGTTGATGATATTTTCAGTACTGTTTCTTATTCGTACATAAATGGAAATGAAAGTACGAAAGAGGTAGTTTTAGGAAAGTTATTCAATAAAATTTAAACGCCTCCATATCTATACAGTTCACCCTATCAAAATTTGTAGTGAATCAAATTTGTTCGTAGATTTCAGCGTTTCGAAAATTTCATCGCGTACTTCTTTTATGTCTCCTCTTCTTAAACAAACCCCAGTATAAATTCTGCATAAAATAACTGTAAACCGTTAACTAAAAACAATATTGTTGGTCTAACAAATACGTTTTTATTACAGACGAAATTTATCTTAATAGGAATGGTGAGAAATTTTTTAAAGTGTCTAAATCAAATTGTTTAATCGAAAATGAAAACACCGTTGCACGATTTAAATTATATATAAAATACCTCTTCTGGAAAATGTGCAATTATGCATGGATATGTAAGAACTAGCAACTACGGCAGTGGGAATATCGTATACGTTCCGAGTTTGAACTGAAGATTATGCATGAGAAACTCGAACTATACTACCTAGTGTTACCAATCAGCACCTCCCAAAAGCCAACGGCGTTCTGACCAACAACGCTCACGTAAAAGGACAACGCTACTAATAGCGAGCCACGCTTTCCAGCCACAAGAATAGAAGAAACGCAATGTTATCGTTCGGGTGGACGGTGTCTGAAAGTATGTAGACTTAGCACTGTTATTTTTAATGTTCACAAGCAAGAAATAAAGAAAGTTCATAAGTACACAAATATACAACTAAAAAATCAAAATGAACAGTTTATACACTTTTAAGCACTTCGGAAGTCTTTGGCAAGCTTCGGAAGGCTTCGTGGTCGCTCGCAAAACCAAGTAGGACCTTAAATACTAAGTAGATAGGTATATACAGAGTTTGGAGAGGTCCAAAGGTCTTCGGTATTCTTCGGACTTCTTCGGTAATCTTCGGAAAGCTTTGTGGTGGCTCGTAGAACCAAGTAGGAACTTAAATACTAAATAAACAGGTATATGAGTTCGGAGAGGTTCAAAGGTCTTCGGTAGTTTTCGGACTTCTTCGGTAATCTTCGGGATTTCTTGGTGAAGTCGAGTGAAAGCTTGAATAACGAAAGTAAGAAATTATTTATTGTTAGACGAGGTGCAGACGTCTTCGGAGGTCTTCGGGACTCTTCGGAAGTCTTCGTGGTTCACTTGTGGAACAACGCGGAGTTATAAAGAATAATGGTATATATTTAAAAACTATACATTGACTATATACACAATACTGAGAGGTTCGGAAGTCTTCGGTAGGCTTCGGAAATCTTCGGGTTTTACGCGTGAGGCTGAGTAAGAGTTTGGATAACGAAATTAAGGAAGTATTTATTGTTTGAAGAGGTCCAGACGTCTTCGGAGGACTTTGGGACTCTTCGGAAGTCGTGGTGCTCTAAGCCTCGTCGAACATGTTGCCACTGAATTCCATGGGTGTGCTATCTCGGAGGTACAGCGCACAGATACATTCGGCGTCACCGCAATAGATGACCTCTCGAGATGTTATTGCTGTGGGGGCGGCTGGGATGAATGCTTGCCGCAGCCCTTGTGAGTGCTAAAGCTGCTCTGGTGACGGTGGCAGGGGTGACAATAGCTTCGGCAACGGTAAGATGTTTCGGAAGACACGCCGGAGAGCGTTTTACAATTGCTTCCGGTGAACCTGGTGGTTCGAATAGGGCTTCCTACCCATCCGAAATGGATTATTATAGACAACAAATGCAGCGTGCTCCAGATACGGCGTCGGGCAACGTAACTGGTCAGGTATTAATCAGGCTATGGAGAGCACTGCTATACGAGCCCCAGGTACGGCGTCGGGCAGCGTAGCGGGTCAGAATTTTAGGCAGGCTATGTAGAGAACTGCAGTGCGTATCCCAGGTGTAGCGGCGGGCAGCGTGGCTAGTCTGATTCTTAAGCAGGCTATTCATCCCAACATTACACATTACACACCACTGGTGCATAGCGATCCCAACAACTACATCCTCCGCTGATTTTATATCCCGTGTGCAACGATTCTCACGTACAGACTAGTATAAAGTATTGGACCATGTCCCCCATAAGAAAATCATCTGCTGCTGCTCTTAGAAGGCACCGCCGTAACGAACAACGCTTCCAAAAAAAACTACTACCTCTGCTGCCGCCGCCCGCTGCACCAGCACCGCCATCATTAGTCGACATCACCCGCTAGTGGCTGAGAACCATTGACCTCGTCGACTGCATCCTCTATGACGACACCCGGCTCGATGACGTCCTGCCGATCGATCATCACTTCCCCTCCGTCTACCAGGCCTGCAACCGAGAATTCGAAGAACTGTATGAAGCCCTATGTTACAAATTCCGAGAGCGCCGCTGAAAGCGCACCCTTCCTTCGACTTCAGGGACGGATAACGACGCTATCACTTCCGCGAGTGTTTCAGTTAGTTTTACGGTTGAACATTAGTGTAAATGAAGAACTTATGTGTATTAAGAGTTATATTAGACATTACATTTGTTAAGTTTAAGTTGTTTGTGTGCATATGATTTTTTTATGTAGCAGTTAATAAAAGCTCCATCTAAGCTGCTTCCTAATAATTGTGCTTATAAATATTAACCTGTAATTAATGTCATTTTTATTATTGTATTTATTTATATGTATACATGTTGTTTGCCTTGTGCCATGTGTGTTACATCACAATGAACATTAAAAATTATTATTTCTGCAATCTGTATTAACGGGCCATTAATTGCCCTTTTATTCTTTATTTAATTTTATGTGTTACAAGGTGTGACTGTAACGTTACTGGGGCGTAAAATCCAACCCTAGGTAACAATTGGCGCCTGTTCGTGGGGACTAAAAGAATTTCACAACTGAACAAGAATTTTTCAAACCGTCCACACCATGCCGAAAAAAAGGAGCAAATCGTCCGCGGCTGAGCTGAACAATTCCACAACCACATATTCAAAACCAGTTTCTGGACTGAAGAAAGAACCAGATGGCGCCCAACAAACCAACAAAACGATCACAATGACGACAGAGGATTTAAGCAACCTCATCCATTACAGAGAGCCGGAGTTGCCCACGTTCTCCGAGGAAGTTATGATAGATCCGAAAACTTTCATTACATTTGTGTCCACGTTAAATTTACATGAAATCGAAAAACAATTTCGCAGGGTTACAGCAACCTGGTGGCAGTACTTCGCCACCTTTAAGCCAGACACTGCAGTCTTTAAAACGCAACGCCTGGAGCGATACAACCACCTTGGGACGATAGCACAGATGCAATCGCAGTACCTGGGAAAAAAGCAACCGCCGGGAGAGATCACAACCAGCTTGTTGCAAAAAAAAGTTCAACAAGCTCCACGTTTAAAACTAAACGTGAATTACGACCTTCGTTTACTGATAAGCTTGCTGGCCCCGACAACAAAACTTCACACAAGGACCTACGCACCGAACAGCGTGATGGACCGCATGTGCGAGGCGTTTGAAATCGAGAATGACTTGAGAGAGGTAGCTAAGGAAAAAGCCATTGCTCCAAAACTATCAGAAGGCCAAAGCTTGACAACAGAACTACCAAGGTGCCACTACTATCCAGAAAGCATTATCATCGTGACTGCCCGTTACCCGAAACAACCAGGGAAACGAGCAACCGGCCGGACAACACCAGAACTACGTCCGGTCGGAAGAGAACTGGTGAGGTCACAATTAAACACCACTTATAAAGACCTAGCGTTACCACGAATCACGGTAAAGTTAGGTGGGAAGCATACACTGCCCTTCTCGACACAGGAGCCTCCAAGTGCCTCCTCCAGGAGAGATTATTCCCTACCAGAGCCACGAGACGTCCGATGGGCACCAAGATACAGATGGCAGATAAAAGCTGGGTCGATATCAGAGACGAAGCAGATGTCGACTTCGATATTGGACACACCGGCGACCGTGAGACATTCCTGGTCATCCCCAGTCTCACCGAGGACCTGATCCTTGGGCAGCCGTGGCTAACCCGCCACCAAGCCGTGATGGACTACTGCAGGGGTTCCCTACACCAACATCGTACGCTCTACACGAACCAGCCACGTCAGCTCGCACCTGAGGTTGACATCGGCTTAGAACGAATCATCCACCATATTCCCAAACTGAAACCTCAACTCAGGAACTTCGTGGCCGAATTTACCGAGGTTTTAATGAACCTCCACAGCCGACGACTACAGCTAGCACAAGGCACGTGATCCGGACCAACCCACACACACACCATTCCCATCACCTCCAATGAGCCAGAAAGGTCCCTACAAGTAAGTTACGTTCTACAAGGCCAACTACTTCTCCAAGTGCAAGCAAGCCCAACGTGACAATCCCGTAGCTCAAAGAATGATTGAGTACGAACGACACATAATAGGCAACTTCGTGGTCGAAGACGGTTACCTGTGGAGGCGAAATCCGAACGGTAACCAACTAATAGTACCTACCAAATTGCAAGACGGCATACTTTATAGCATACCACGACGGCGGACGCGCTAGACACCCTGGGGTAGAAGAATCCTGCAGGGTTATAAACCAACGATATTTCTGGCCAAAATGGGTGACGACATCAAAGAATATGCCCGCCAGTGTTGGACCTGCGCCGCCATCAAGCAAAGCCCTCTACAGCCCAAAGCTTCATTCCTTCCACATCGACCAACACAGCCTTGGGAGGTAACCTCAGCTGGCTTAATGGGACCCTACTCAGAAACCCTGACAAAAATAAGTACCTTCTCATCATCACCCATCATCTATTCAGTCGATGGACAGAGGCCTTCTCCCTGGTCGTAGCGAGATCTAGGACCATCTGCAACCTTCTAGAGAATAAAGTCTTTGCCCGCTACGGGTACCCAAAAAAGATAATATCTTATAATGGCGCTCAGTTCTGCTCCACACATTGGGACCACAATCTGCAAAGATGGGAAACACAGTATTACACCACACAAATCTACCACGCCCTCGCTAATCCCGTGGAAAGACGCAACCAAGAACTAAGGAAAGGTCTGCGTCTACGCGCCCTCCAGTACGATGTTAATACCTGGGACACAGCATTACGCAAGATCCTGTTTGCCCTGCAAACACGCAAGGACACAGCTACGAGCACTACTCCTAGCGAAGCGTTTTTGGAATACGAACTACTAAAACCCAGAGATATAACCCGGGGACCAAATCCGAGACTAACGAGGTAAGAATGAAACCGACAGCCCACCAGAATGAACAGAGCTTCCGTAACCGCTATGCTAACCAGGACCTTGAAATTCCCCAATACTAAGCCGGAGAGTTGATGATGACCAGAAATCACACCAACAAACCTGGACTCCAACCAAAATGGACAGGACCCTGGCCGATATTCCGGATTGAAGGACAACATACATATAGAATCCAGAAAGAATACGGCGAAGCTAAGAAATTCCTCGTCGACGATATAAGACGTGCCTCACAGAACCCGGCACCGCTCGTCGTTAACCAGATCAGGACGTCGTCTTTAGGGGGGAGGGGGGTACCAATTAGCATGCCAACGGCGTTCTGACCACCAACGCTCCTGTAAAATCTATTTACGTAACCTGCAACCAATGACAACGCGTGCCTTAATTTGGGGGCAGGACAACACTACCAATAGCGAGTCGCGCTTTCCAGCCACAAGGATAAAAGAACCGTAAATTCAATCATCGGACACTTGTCGATCTTCACCCGAATAATACACTTCAACACAACACCGGTGGTCGATATTCATCCCAACATTACACACCACTGGCTGAGTTGAGGTGTAGAAACTTTCCAGAATTTTACGAAAAATTTGTAGATGATATTAAAATGTATGTGAAAATACGACTGACGAAGAAAGGGTTCAAACGTGATTAGAAGAAGAGAGTCGTGCCAGTATTTCTCTGTCTAATGATTGCGGCAATTTAAGTTACTTGACAGTGTTGGAAATTATTAAATGTTACGCCATCCAATACTTAAAAGATGCGACTGCAAGGCCATCGCTTGCGCAAATGTTTAGAGATTTGGCTATCCCAGATTCGCTAGACTCTGGTTACCACAGCGGTTTATAGATATTATCAATACATGTATATATTTTATTAAAAACATATTTCTTAATAAAGTTTGTTTTACTTATTTGTATCGCCAACATTAGCAAAAATTATTAATAGACGTATTAAACTATCATGTTTTTTATTCTTAGGTTTAAAGTGGTGTAACCTATAACTGCATTCCTTTTAGCGTCACCAAATATGTGGTTAATAGTATGGAAAGTTGAACGGAAATTTTTTTAAAATGAGCAGTAATGCCGACGACAATTTTTAATTTGATAAATACAATTAATCGTCTGGTAGGAATATTCGAGCTTCACTTCCAAATAATTTACAAAACTGACCCCGTCATATATTTAAAACAAATTAGACACATATTTCTTGTATTTCTCAAAACATGTAGTCAATAAAATAATTAATAGAACGTGTCGTTGATTGCTAGTGCTTTAACTATAGAATTTGTATTTCCCTAAATACGTAGTCAAGGATGGCTACTAGAAAGGAATTATACACCGCTTTCACATGTAATTTGGGTAATCCATAACCGTCAAGAAATTAGTTCAGATACGAATTGTATTTTCCAAGTACCTATTTAGCATTGACTTAACTACATAATGATGTTATGACATGTGTTTAGAAATTAAAATGTAAAACCGGAAAATTCAACGCTTCCGCTAAAACTCTGTCTCAATCGTCCTTAAACGATCACTTGTTTGTTGGACCGAAGTTGCAACCCGATATCACCGCAATTTTGTTACAATTTCGTTTACATTTTTGTTGTCACTGCCGATATTCGTCAATGTACAGACAAATTTTTGTAAATCCCGCTCAGTGTGACTATCAACAAATTGTTTGGGGCTTCTTCCTTGAGGACCCCATTCAAGATTTTAAATTAAATACCGTTACGTATGGAATCAATTGTACTTTCTTTCTTGCCATACGCACGCTTCAGCAGTTGGCCGTAGACGCAGGGGATTCTTATCTGTTAGCCGCTTTCGTACTTCGCCACCATACTTATATTGATGACATCGCTGCTGGTGGAGATTCTATTGAATCAACCCTCGCTCTACGTAATCAACTAATTGCTCTTTTAAAACTTGGTGGTTTCGAACTTCATAAATGGTCAAGTAATCATCCCGAATTATTAAAAAATCTTTCCGCTACGCAGCAATTCGCGCAACCCCGCTCTTTAGGATCCTGATACTCAACCCTTAAAAGTTTTAGGTTTTCAATGGAATCCCACTTCAGATCATTTTTGTTTTCTAGTTCAGCCACTAAGTACCTGCTGTACCAAGCGCAACCTACTTTCTAACTTAGCCCGTACTTTCGACCCCATGGGACTTTTATCCCCCCCTTACTTTTCTGGTAAAACACTTAATTCAACGTTTATGGTCGTTAAAATTAGATTGGGATGCTCCTCCTCCCACTGACCTCCTGCGTTTGTGGGAGAGATACTTGCATGAATTGCCGCTTCTCTCGGATTTCGCTTTACCTCGCTTACTTATTCCGCCATAGTTTACGACGTGCGAAGTTCACTGCTTTGCTGACGCTTCCGAACGTGGCTACTGTGCAGTTGTTTATTTTTGCTTTGTTATTCCTTCCGCCGTTGAGGTTCGCTTAGTGTGCGCTAAGTCTAAAGTCGCACCTCTTCGTACAATCTCTTTGCCCCGTCTCGAATTATTGGCCGCCACATTGGCATCCAAACTATTATTCTTTGTCTTCAAAGCCTTTTATTCGAACCTTACTTTTCATAAAATTTACTGTTGGTCTGACTCCATGGTAGTACTTTCGTGGATTCGTTCCCCGTCGCAGCGTTGGAAGACTTTCGTCGCCAATCGTGTTGCTTACATTCAGGAAAACACGTCTCGCGCCTCTTGGCATCACATTCCCATCACCAAGAATGCCGATATCGGATCACGTGGTTTACTCCATGCCGACTTGTACCAATGTTCTTTATGGTGGGCGACTTCATCAACCTTGTATCGGTCTTTCGAAAACTACAGTCCACATATTCCGCCTTCAGATACTCTTGAAGTTCTCACTGAACAACGCTCTATTGCTTTATCCTCTGTCGTCACATCTTCTTGGATTCAATCAATTTTAGAAAATCACTCTTTCTTTCCATTTATTACGCGCATTGTTGCTTGGATTCTCCGTTTTCGTCATAATCTATGTCACCCTCTTGAAAGGCATTCCGGACCCTTGTCATCTTCTGAGTTGCACAACGCTTTGATCCCTTTGTTTGCGTATACTCAACAATCTTATTTTGCTATCGAGCTTGAAGCCATTCATTCTGGATCTCCTTTAAAAAAGAGTTTTCGCAAGTTGTCCCCTTTTATTCGTGAATCTTGCGCGTCGAAGTCACCTGTCTCACGCGCCTTTGTCCTCTGCCCGTAAATTTCCCACTTTGTTACCTAGCAAAAGTCGATTAACTGATCTGTATGTTACCTACGTTGATTTAAAATAGTTCCACGCGGGTGCTTAAATGGTCCATTTTCTCGTCAGCCAGCACTTCTGGATTATTTCTGGAAGGCAATCTATTTGTCGTATTTTGAGTCATTTTTTAACTTTGCCCCCTTTAACCGCCATTCCGGAGCCCGCACTTTCTCACCTACCGCTTAACCGCCTCTCTCGCTGGCAATTGCTCCAGCGAATTCAAAAAGATTTTTGGTCCCGTTGGTCCAAACAGTATTTGCAATCGCTACAACAGCGCTCAAAGTGGCATGCCCCGTCTGCTCAAATTGAGTTGGGCACCTTAGTGCTGATTAAGGTCGCTAATGTTTCTCTCCTTCGTTGGTCCCTCGGCCGTGTTGTGCCTGTGCATCCTAGGACAGACGGTGTTGTAAAGGTGGTCACACTTAAAACCGCTCATAGCGAGCTAAAGCGTCCTGTGTTAAAGCTCTGCCTTTTGCCCTCAATGTAGGAAAAGGAATTCTTTTTTTATCTTTTGTTTTTGTAAATCCTTTTTTTCTTTTTTCCTTTTTTTGCTTTTTCATTCCGCCCTCCCTTCCCCTTCACGCCTTATAATCATTTTTTCTTTAAAATGCCTTGCATTTTGGTGAGCGGTATGTTGCGTTTATATTGTAAATAATTTACAGCTAAATTTATTTTCCGTTGTGTTTGTTGATTATTTACGTCCGCTTCGGTATATTTAAATTTGTTAGTGTAAAATTTCCATGTTTTACTTCAAGCACGTGCCTACAAGTGCCGCGAGTAATAAACTTTGTTATCCGCATGTGCAAGAATATTGTATTAACTGGAAAACACACGAAGCAAGCATCAGTATCGATTTGTCGTTCCCGAAGGCTGCATCACTGCTTACATGTTCTACGTAGAACAAATTAATTAGAAAAACCGCTTTCCTTCAGAACAACCGCTATCGAAATAAATGTGTTTCTCTACACCCGCCAAAAGAAGAGTAGATTTTACATCGTTTTTCCGTTGGCACGGCTGCGTATACAACAGGTGAGTGCTTGGAGTAATTGTTTGATCTGATTAAAACCCTTAATTATATGTTGTTTGTTAATTATCACTTCTCTGTCGTATACATGTCCAGTTTTCTTTACCACAGAGCTATTCGAAATTCGCCGCAATTTTACAAGGGCTCTATCTATAATTTTGTATTTTTTGGGTTTTTCATCTCTGCTAATAAATAACATCGTAATCCATTAGAAATTGTATTCAACACTTTTAGATTATATAATGATCGTAACCATCAATCTGATAGTTAGCTCATATCTCATTTCATGGTTAATTTAACTAACATTTAACCTACACTTATTAGTTAACTACCAACTGTAAATAACATTTTCTTTTTAACCACAAGTTAAATAATATCCAAGAGTTAACCGGAGATTGATAAACCGTCTTTTAAATGGCTAAAACTTAGTTAAGGTATACAATGGACTAGGAAACATTATATGGCTTAGCATTATTAAACAAGCTTCGAGAAATTAATTCTATTGTGAATAGATGCTCTAAATTGCGCTGACGCCATGCCGACCTTGAATTACAAATTAAGTTTATAGATACTCATATTTTTTATTAAATTTTATAGTATTTGTTAGGATTTTAAACTTATGTTTTACTTCTAAATTTGTTTGTACAATAAATATGCGTTCTATGGATAAATTCTGGATATTTTTCATTTTTCTACGTCACTACCCTTCCAGAAAAATAATTATCTACGCCACTGCGTCAAACCACCCTCGTATAAAATGATTAAATAGAAATGGTTTTAATTTTATCAGTGTAATGTTTCAAGAAAGGTTATTTACAGTAAGTGCTGTTTAAGTGACCAATTACTAGGTATTAATTTGTTGGGGGTTATTAACAAATGTTTAATTTAAGAAAGGATCGTCCATCTGCTGTCTCTTCAACAGGTTCAGCGTTTGATCGACCCAATTAATTTCTGGAAATATATACTTCAGGTAACTAAAAAAGGTTCCATCTAGATCGTCTGAAGCCTTCATATAGCCAGACAAATTAGTGTCGTATTTCGAATTGGTTCAACCGATGGATTTACTTAACTTACGGCAAAATAGCAATAGGATGCTTGAAGTTTTGCAAACAGGATTGTAGTCGTCGCATGTTCGAAACCAGTCAAACATCAGCTTGAAATAAGGCGACACATTGGAAGTACAATAAAAGTTTCAAAAGTTACAAAAGCAACCCGTTACTGTTTAGCGCCAGATTAATGTAAATATGTAGTATGCGGCCGGCAGGTGATGTGTGGAGGCCTATAATCAAGAATCGGTCTCGATATACCGACTTACAAAAACTGATCAGCCGCACTTACTACGGCACAGGCCACCAACCACATCTGCCTGCTTTTTAATTCTTTCTTAGTATTTCTTTCATAACATATCCAACACAAAAGATGCTCTTAAATATTTTACCTGCGTTTTGTATAGAATTAGTCCTTGGAATTTAGTTCGAATTGTAAACTCCTCGTCCTTTTACCTTTATAAAAGCATGTCTACCTCTTTTATTATGTTCTCAACAATATCAAGCACAACACGAAAATTTTCACGTCTGCAATTTCTGTGCATTTTAAACGCTTAAGGGATTTTTGTATCAATAACCCTATATTCCGTGGCGAGACGTTGTAATTGCTCGGGATTATATAAATGTACTTTGCGTGAGTGCTTCGTCTTGCACATAAAGTATATTATAAATAATTTATCAAATAATCAGAATAACCCGCGTACGTCTCAAAAGTAATTGAACAACCAATCCAAAAGTAGCTCTATCATGGTATATTCAAACTCTTGTGTGAATAACTCAAAAAGAGACACTTTTCATAGAGCGTTTAAAATTTTTTGATATTTAGCACAATACTGCCGTGCGAAGGTAAATAGCAGTAAGATCCAACTCCACCGTCGGCCATTTTAACCCTGCGTTACTTACGTCGATATTTCTCACAACAGTAGGTGAGTTCTGAGAATCCCCATTACTAAAAAAATCGTAACTTCATACTCTTATCTAATAATCTGATAACCATATAAACACAAGAGTTGCAATCAGAAAAGATATATTTCAAAATAACAACAAATCAACCAATTAAACTCATTTTTTATAAATTAAGAAACATAAAATAACTCCAAAAATCTGTATTAAAAAAATAAACATCACATTTTTGAAAGTATAGTGAAAACAAAAACTAAATTGTTAGAAAACACAGAGAAAGATTTAAACAATGTAGTTTACACATGAAAAAACTATTCGTTATCTGAATTTACACAAACTTGCAGCAAATCACAGCATGGTCTAGTCACAATAATTACTTGCAATTGTTGCGGGAATATTAAGTTTTGCGAACGCGGCTGCTTGTACATATATGGAACACCTTCATGTAGCTTTTTTAATCTTTGCAGTTGGTGCGGTAAGGTTATCTTCGGTATAATTGGAAATCATCATCATCATCAAGTCTTCAGTCCTAGAACTGCTTGGACGCGCACCCTCATAGTTTCCTAGTCTGAAACAACCTACGCATTTCCCTGACATTTGTACAGTCTGTATCTATCACTATTTGTGTGGGAAAGTCTAATCTCGGTCTACCTCTACCTATCTTTTCTATCTCTGCTTGTAATATATCCCGTACTATTCCCCCGAAATGCCTTAGAACGTATCCTGTCCTTCTATTTCTCCTATTTTGTTTCGTTTTTCACAGATATCTTTATTCCTCTACTATTTTAACAACCTATTTGTTATTAACTTTGTCTGCCCATGCTACCATCCTCAAATATCTGAAGCACAACATTCCAGAAGGCTTCTATCTCTTTCTGTCTGCTTTTCCTACTACTCATATTTCATAGATGTACTGTGCTGTGCTACACACTATGCTTTGCACAGTTTTCTTCTTGTATCTATGTTCGTTGTCTTTGAACATAGCTTGTTTGATGCAGTTCGGCCACCTTCTATTGTTTTACAGTTATATACTAGAGTATATAACTGTAAAACAATAGAAGGTGACCGAACTGCATCAAACAAGCTATGCCCGATGTTCAGTTGTATGTGAAGGGGGGTAAGCAGCCTTTGGCTGCTAAGTTTTCCCAGCACTTGAACCTTTGTCCAATTAATAGTTTTTCCAATTCCTTTCGCACAATCAACATTAGTTAAAAATATTTCACAACCAACACCACCTGTAGTTGTTTATAATAATCATCAGATATAAGAGCACTTATTTTTTCATCATTGGGTTTTATGTCTTGAAACTGGTTGGACTTGTATTTTAGCTTATTTATGTTTTGAGCTAGCCTACACCGTTCCCTGCAATTCTTCCAACAGCCTATATACAACTCGATTTCCTTTTATTGTTTTCTAATTATATGCCCTATTTCACCGAGATTCAGTGGAATGTGAAGGGAATTAAACAGCCTGTGGCTGCTAAGGATCTCCCAACACTTAGACATTTGCCGTATTAGTAGTTTTTCAGTAAATCCTTTTGCACAATTAACATTAGTTGAGAGTATTGCAAAACCAATATCTGTAGTTGTTTATAATAATCACCAGATTTAAGTACAGTAATTATTATTGTCATTAGTTTTTCCATCTTGCGACTGGTTGGAAGCATACCTCCATTGATTTCTATTCTGAGCTATCCTACGCATTTCCCTGAAATTCTTACAGCCTACTATCTGTGTGCAGTAGTCTAACCTAGGTCTGCCTCTACTTCTCTTTTTTCCTATCTCTACTTTTAATATACTCCGCACTATTCCCTCATGTCTTAGTATGTGGCCTATCATCCCATCTCTCCTATTTTTTACTGGTTTTCACATATTTCTTTCTTCCCCTGCCATTTCTAATACTTCTTTGTTCTTAACTTTGTCTGTCCATGATATTTTCATCATACGTCTGTAGCACCACATTTCAAAGGCTTCTACCTTTTTCTTGTCTGTTTCTCCTACTGTCCAGGCTTCACAGCCATACAGTGCTGTGCTCCACACATTAGTTTTAAGCAATCTTTTCCTTGTTTCTATGTTTGCAGTCTTTGAGCACAATAGTTGCTTTTTTTTGTTAAATGTAGCACGACCTTGTGCTAATCTTTGTTTTATATTTTTTGTGCTTTTCCCATCTTGCGTTATTTGACTTCCTAGGCTGCAAAAATCATTAACCTCTTGTAAGTTCTCGTTGACTATTTGTATTCTGGTTTTTGATTTATTTTCCCCTCTTTTGCATACTACAACTTTAATTTAATTTTTGTTAACTTTCATACCATATCTCTCCGTTAGAACTGTTTCCATTTCATTAAGAGCAACTTCTAACTCTTCTTTGCTAGACGTTAATACCGCTATAATTGTAAATATTTTCGAGAACTATCTTATTCACCCCCGGATTATTCTTTCTGATGTATATGTATATTCCTGGATAAGTTCAAGGCCCAGTGCTTTTATAAATATGCTTCTGTGTGTTTTATAGTCTTTATTGTTTGCTCTATGTATATATATATATATATATATATATATATATATATATATATATATAGAGAGAGAGAGAGAGAGAGAGAGAGAGAGAGAGCAAACAATAAAGACTATAAAACACACAGAAGCATATTTATAAAAGCACTGGGTCTTGAACTTATCCAGGAATTAATAATCATCAGAAAGGATAATTCCGAGGGTGAATAAGAAAATTCTCGAAAATATTTCCAATTATAGCGGTATTAACGTCTAGCAAAGAAGAGTTAGAAGTTGCTCTTAATGAAATGGAAACAGTTCTAACGGAGAGATATGGTATGAAAGTTAACAAAAATTAAATTAAAGTTGTAGTATGCAAAAGAGGGGAAAATAAATCAAAAACCAGAATACAAATAGGTAACGAGAACTTACAAGAGGTTAATGATTTCTGCTGCCTAGGAAGTCAAATAACGCAAGAAATGATTTGAAATGATCATTTGGGCTTTGCATAAAAGTCTAAGTTATTATTTCATCTTATACACTATAATACGATAGTATTTATCAACTTACCTTGTGTAATTAACTACCTAAAATATTTATATATATATATATATATATATATATATATATATATATATATATAAAGTGATAATAATTACGACCTAAATATTTGTAATTCAAAATTGATTTGTGGGTTTGACGTCTCTGGATTAAGTTGAAAACTCTTTTTTATGGCCTAATTTTTCGAATTTATTTTAAATTCTTGATCACAGGCTATCTAAAATTTTATATACGCTAGATTATAAATGTGGTACATAGATTAAACTTACAAACTTTCTCCAACAGAAAATTTATCTAAATACCTTTCACAAATTATAAAAATCAGTTTGGAAAATAAATACAATGTCAAAGATTCATTTGATTTCTCTGAATTTATAAACAACTTCCAATTACCCGAAAATTATATATTAATTAGTTTAGATGTAGTTTCATTATTCACAAACATACCTAAAAACTTAGTAAAACAAAATTTATCACTTATTTGGAATAAAATAGAATTAAACTGCAAAATTAGCGAAAAACTTTTTTTAGATATAATAGATTTTATTTTTGAAAGTAGTTACTTTAGTTTTAATAATAAATTTTTTCAGCAAATATTTGGATGCCCTATGGGTTCAAACATCAGTCCGGTACTTACTGATCTAGTTATGAATACTCTTTTAGACAATGTTATTGCTAATTTACCTTTTAAAATACCTTCTCTCAAAAAATTTGTCGATGACACCATAACAGCAGTTCCTCAAGATAAAATAGACGAGACTTTATACATATTTAATAATTATAATCCTCACATACAATTTACGGTTGAAAGAGAATGTAATAGATCAGTTCCATTTCTTGATACATTACTAATAAGAAACAATGAGAACAAAATTATTTTGGATTGGTATCAAAAAGCAATACATTTAGAGAGATATTTGAATTTTTATTCCTACCATCCACTATCAACAAAAATAAATATAATATTAGGTTTAAAACAAAGAATGAAAAGAATTTCTCATCCCTCTTTGTACCCAAAAAACATAAAAATCCTTACTAATATATTAAGAACTAACAGTTATCCACTCCATTTAATAAAAAAATTACTATCTGAACAATTTAATCTTAACACAAACAAATTAAATGACAGTAATCAAAACAGTACCAATCAATTATTCACTTACAGAACAATATCATATATTCAACATTTAACACCAAAATTAATAAAAGTTTTTAAAAATGAAAAAATTAAGTTTACTAAACGAAACGTACTAACATTACAAAATATTTTTACTAAAACTAAAGACAAAATATCTAAAATGAACCAGAGAAATTTAATATATAATTAATTGTTAAATTGCGTTCACTCGTATGTTGGGCAGACGTCTCAACTATTAAAACAAAGGATAACTCAACATAAGAGTGACATAACTATCAAACCAAAAGCATGTGCATTAACCACACACGTAATAGATAAAAATCACAGTATGAATTTTGAAAATCCAGACATTTTAGAAATAGAGAGCAACAAATCAAAAAGAATTTTTTTGGAAATGTATCATATTTATAAAATATATATATATATAAAAAAATATATATATAAAAATACAATAAACAAGAAAACAGATATTAGTAACTTAAGTTCCATATACACATATTTATTAAATTTTGAACAAAATTAATGACAAAAATTAAACTAAACATGCACACACACACACACACACACACACACACACACAAACACACACACACACACACACGCACGCACACACACACGCATACACTATACACTCGCATCATATAATATAAATGAACACTCACATATACTTATGCACTCGATTCTCTGTCATCAAACAAATCAGTTATCTTATATCATATGAAACAAAAATTTTTTACTTTAAAATTTATACATCAAATTGATGTATATACAAGTTTAATTTTTACAATTTATATTTAAAAAACTTTTAATTTTGTTAGTTTTACAAGTTTTTCCAAGATGTTTATTATGTTTGTTATGCTAGTTTTCAATTAACCTCAAGTTTGTAAGTTTAATCTATGTACCACATTTATAATCTAGCGTATATAAAATTTTAGATAGCCTGTGATCAAGAATTTAAAATAAATTCGAAAATTTAGGCCATAAAAAAGAGTTTTCAACTTAATCCAGAGACCTCAAACCCACAAATCAATTTTGAATTATATATATATATATATATATATATATATATATATATATGTCATCTAGTAAAATCATATGTCATAGTCTATTTCTAATTTAAATATTTCTATACTTACGATTAAGGTCAGAAACCCGACCTAAACGTCAAGTAATTAGAGGAATTTAAAGACGATTGTTTTTATTTGACCTAAAATATCCCAAAACACAAAAAAAAAAAAAACCCTTATTATATATATATATATATATATATATATATTATATATATATATATATATATATATATATATATATATTACTCATATTTAGACCAGGGTAGAAAATTAATTAAGTGCATCAAATAATTTTAATCACCGTGTATAAGGAAGCTTTGGGAAAAAGTACGCATTATTAAAACCGTGAAGCATAAAAATTCGTTTCATTAAAAATAAGGGATTTAAATTATTTACTAGACGCTTTCTATAAAAAGAAGCAGAATTAAAATGCTCAATTTTAATGTAGTTTAATTGTTCCAAGTAAAGAATCAAATAAAAATTACGTGCAAAATTTATATTAATTAACTCAATTTTAAGTAACCGGTATTAAACAAAATGTACAAATAATAATTAATATTTAATTAGGATTCGCTAAAAATTAAAGGGTAAAAGTCAACGCCATTCATTATTATTTTAATTGGAGTTAATTGAACCATTAGTAACAGATAATATGTATAAAAGCTTGTAAAAACCCAATAATATTCAAATCGTAGAAGTGTTAGTTAGAAGTATTACGATTGAACACCTGCGTATTTTTAAAAGTCACGTTCCGCTTAAATTTTGTAGATAACAAATCGTTACAGAGAATGTTGGAGAAACCGTCGCTTAATATTCACGGAAAATGCTAATAAAGTGGGTTATTTAACAGTCCACGTGGATTGTACATAACCGATAGTAAAGAGTATCGATTTGTACCACTCAGAACAGGGTAGATAGAGACGGATAATATGCGCAAGACAGAGACACAGATAGTAAAAGGCGTGATTTGAGCAACGTCACGAGAGCTACGATTGGTTGTAATCAGATGCAGATATGAGAGGTGTAAACGTAACGATTTCGATACAAAATTAATTAATTATTCTCGGACGTAGTTGCGTGCCGTGTGGAGAATTTCTCAGATTTTCAACTGGCGCGTGTGCAAAGTTAATAGAATCGCGTGCCCGGCTATCGAAAAGGGAACCGAGAATGCGAAATTCTGGAAATTGTCCGTTAGCGGGACAAAAGCGACGAACAGGCTAGCCATTATATAAACCCGGACTTTAAACAGTTTAGCTCTCTTAGATTTTTGATTATTCGATGCTTTAAACAGTGCTCTTAGATTTTTGATTCAATACTTTAAACAGTTTGCTCGTATATTTTGGTGATACTTTAAAACAGTTTGCTCTTTACGGGCTACGATGAAAGTTATTTAGTGCATGTAGAAAAGAAGATACAAGGTAATAAAGTCTAGTTATATTTGCGAGTATTACTGTACCAACTATCGAAATTTGTATCGATAAATGAATAAACAAAAGTAGGCAGTTTTGGGTATAGCGTGAAACAAGTATGAATTTCTTTGCTATTTTTCCGGGGTGTTAATAATCAAATGTTATTCGTAATCGTGAGTGGATCCACAAAACAAGTTCAGATATACATAGATGAGTTTCTGAAAAGCCCTGAAACAATTTTAGATGAATGGTGGTGTAGCGAAAATTTTTAAAAGCGACCAGTAATCCGAGGACCTAAACATAACCCAGTTGGAATGGTGTGATTAACAAAGGACGATGTACATTGGAGCCACGAGTGCATTAACCTTCAGGTAACTTATGCTTTGTTGTTCGATTTTTGATGTTTTGGTGTGTGTTGAATAACTTTATAATTTGTTTGCTAAAAAATGGACAGTAGTGAATTTTAATTTTAAGGTGAAATTTTCTTGTGTAAGTAGAAAGGAGTATTTAGTATTTATGTTCTTGATTATGATGAAAATTTGGGTTTGTCTTTGAGCTCAATTAGACGAACCTGTTTAATTAACGTAAAGGGGTGGAAGATGCTCCCTTTTATTCAGACTCAGGTCTGCAAATATTGTTAAATTAATTAGTAAGCATCCTACAAGGACTTTAATTCTGGATGCAAATTAAAATGATGACAAACTTAATCTTGAAATTTTATGATACTGAAATTTATGCTACAATTTAATTTTGAAATTTTAATGTATTATGAATATTGATGTAAATAGAGTTAACGTTGATGTTAGTGGTAGGAATGTGTCTGTTTTTTTTTATGAATGAGGATGAAAGTTTTAACTAGGTGAGCAGTCGAGGCGGAAAGAGTAAAGAGGCGATTATCAGAAGAGAATCACAGCGTAGCGCCCAAAAGTGAGGCTCGAGTTCAAAATAAAATTTTTGTGATTTTATTCCAGGAAACTGGCGAGGCGTTTTGTACATTTCACAGCATTTTATGACGGCCCAACGCTGGGGCTCGATTCGAAAACCGTATTTCCCGGAAATAAAAGGGGAGAATTCACAGCAATATATATATATATATATATATATATATATATATATATATATATATGTTGCTATGATATAGCCCCACGATTGGGCATGTCATAAAATTGCTGTGATTTTTACTGAACAATAGAACCCCAGCGTTTGGGCGTCATAAAATTGCTGTGATATTCGCCCCTACGTTTGGGCGTACCATAAAATTTGCTGTAATACCCAATTTTAAGATTAACGAGCCCCTACAATGGGTGTCATAAAATTGCTGTATTATTCGTCCCAGCGTTGGACCGTCATAAAATTTGCTATGTATTGCCCTATGATTGGTGTGTCATTAAATTAAACTATATATTTTTATCACCTTAGCATTGCATTTTAACTTATAGGAACATCTGTCACCATTCAGTCATGTACACTTCAAAAAACTGTGACGATATATTTTTAGGTTTAACATGTTAATTTACGTTTGTGTTTTATGATATATATTTTTATTTTTGTTACATTCCTGCTTTTGTACTTACATCAATACTCCAGTTTTTGTAAGTGATTTTTCTATAGTATTTTAATGATGTTATAATATTGCAGCACCCTGATGAAGATTTTAATTACAAAAGCTTGGTTAAAGACAAAGAGTTTTAATTTTGATAAGTAACGTAGACCTATAAACCCGTTAACTATATATATATTGCTGTAAAACCTCCACTAATCTGCAGGTACTGGCCCTTTAAAAAAAAACATTCGAGCCCCACAGTTTGGGCGTCAAGAATGCTGTGTTTCCTTTAAAATCCGTGAACTACGCTTTTCGCCTCGGCTGCTCACCTAATGTTATAAACCTCCTCATTCATAAAAAAAACAACACATTCCTACCAAAAACATCAACGTTAACTCTATTTACATCAATATTCAGAATACATAAAAATTTCAAAATTAAAATTCAGCATAAAATTCAGTTTTAAAAAGAATTTCAGGATTAATTTTATTATCATTTTACTGTGCATCCAAAATTAAAGTCCTTGTTGGATGCCTACTAATTAATATAACAATATAAGCAGACCGGAGTCTGAGTATAAAGGAGCATCTACCACCCTTTACGTTAATTAACCAGGTTTGTCTAATTGAGCTCAAAGACATACCCAAAGTTTCATCATATTCCCGAACATCAAAACAAAATACCCTTTTACTTAAACAAGCAAATTTCATCTTAAAATTAAACTTTTATGGTTAGAACAATTTCACTAATGTCCATTTAAAGTAAATCAATTATAAAGTCATTCAATACACACAAAAATGTCAAACAAAATAGTATAATTTACCTGAAGGTTACTGTCCTCGTAGCTTCAAAGTATCGTTTCTTTAGTTAATCACACCATTCACCAGGATTATATTTACGGCTTCTGATTCTCTACGCTTTTAAATTTTCTCCATCACCATGCATTCAAAGTCGTTTCTGGGCCTTTCCGGAACTCATCTGTGTTTATCTGACCCTTGTTTCATGGATCCAGACACGTATTTGAACCATTTAATTATTAACACCCCGAAAAATAGCAAAGAATTCATGCTTCTGTCACCAATATACGCCAAAACTGCCTACTTTTGTGTATACATTCGTCGTTGTAAATTTTGCTGATTGGTACAGTGAAACTAAATTTTATTACCTTGTATCTAAGTGCACTGAAGTACATTCATGTTAGCACGTAAATAACAAGCTATTTTGAATCACTAAAATATACTAGCAAACTTTAAATTATTTAATCAAACTAAAATGCACGGTTTACCATCTTTAATCAAGTCGCGTATGTACGAGCTTTTAACGCATCGAATCGTCAAAAGTCTAAGAGACTTTGTTTATATTCATCTCGGTATATATAGCAAAAAGCCTGTCTGTCGGTCGAGTCTCTAAAACGGGTAATTCTAAAGAATTCCTCATTCTATGTTCCCAGTCTGTTGCTCGCACGTCGATTTTTACGAATTTTCACTCGCCCATTCAAATCTCAGAAAATTTCCACACGGCACGCAAGCCTGTCCGAGAAAAACTAATTGATTTTGTACAGAAATTGTTGTTCTACCTCTGATATTTGCATCCTATTTTTAACCAATTGTGACCCCCGTGACGTTGCTTAAATCCCGCCTTTTACAATATGTGTCTTTGCTTGACGCATTTTCTCTTTCCTTCTCTACCGTGTTCTTATTGGTGCAACTTGATATACTTTATTATCGATTATTTTAGTCCACATGGAGTGTGAAATACCCAGCTTTAGCAATTCTCGTAACTATTATGCGACGTTTTCCCCAAGATTCTTTGAAACATTAATTATCTGCAGAATTTACGCCGAATGTGATATTTAAACTACGCAGGTGTTCAAAATAATATTAATTCTCAGAGCTTTATTCCGTGGTATTTTAATCTTGGGTTTTTACAAGTTTCTATAGGTATTATATGTTATTAACGGTTTAATTAACTCCAATTAAAATTGATTTCTATCCTTTTCATTTTTAGCGAATACAACTTAAATATTAATTATTATATGTACACTTTGTTTTACTACCGGTTACTTAAATAGAGTTAATTAATATAAACTTTGCACGTAATTTCTCTTTGTTTAGGAATAATTACATTACACGCAGAGCTTTTCACTACTGCTTCGTCTTATAAATAATTTAAATTTCTTATTTTTACTGAAACAACCGAGTTTATTTATGCTTCATGGTTTTAATAACGCGTATTATTTAATGAAATTCCTTATACACGGTGATTAAAATTATTTGATGTGATTATTTAATTTTCTACCCTGGTCTAAATATGAGTATTTTCCCCCTATTTGAATACAAATAATCCCACTTATTTGACTTCAAATATAAAACATTTAGACAAAAAAAAATTACAAAAAAAAATTGCCTATCTCTCTCTACCCTTATCTATCTAACTTACCTACTTTGTCTTCAATCAAAAAATTTATTTACACCTATCCTATATCCCTATCCTATTCCTAACTCTCACCTCATTCTATAAACTGAAATTATCCCTAACTTCATCCTACTTATCCATCTAATCCTATATACATCCTATATACCTATCCTACTCCTAACTTTTAATTAATCGTTACTATACTTTACTTCCCCCTACCTAATCCTATATACCTATCCTACTTTTACTCTATTCCTAACTCTCCACTAATCTTATATGAATTATCTACACTTAACCTATCTTATTTTCTTCCTACATTTACTCTTTATTCTCATCCTAAACCTATTCCTAATTATCTCCCATATTTATCCTATACCTAGCTTTATTTTCTATAAACACTTACTTCTACTTTTCTATATACACCTATCTCTATTCTTATCCTATTTAGATTTTACTCTATTATACACCTATGCTATCCCTATCCTATTTAAATCTAACTCTCTTCTTGACCCTCCAAGTCTTTCTTCTCACTATCCTAATACTCTTCATCCCTATTTCTCCTCCTTTTATATCTATACTTATCATCCCTATTATCTCACATACAATAAACTTATCTTCCCTATTATCCTTACTCTTAAATATTACTTCTTCTTCAATCCCTACACTTGTCTGTTTCTCATTTATTATTGTTTCCCTTTCTGCCGACAAACCAAACGATACTACTTTACAATTATCGATTTTTCCCTCTACGGAAAATCCTGTGTACCTTCTAGAATCTTTGTGTAATGGAATCAGCCAGAATGAATTCCTTAAATCTAATTTACTAAAAATAAATTTGCCACTTAATCTCGTCAAAAGTGTGTCCATGGATGGTGGACAATGGAATTGCGGTTTGGTCCGTTGGTTAATTTTTCGTGCATCTAAACATAAACGAATGCTATCATCCTTTTTCTTTACTACCACCAACGGATTTATGAAATGAGTGTTTGATACCTCTATTATGCCATCTTCCAACATTTTATTTAATTCTGCCTTCACCTGCTCCCGATATGCTGCTGGAATTGGATAAACCTTTGCGTTGAACGGTTCTGAATTATCCACTTCCAATCTGTGCTCATAGCCTAACGCTGTGCTTGCTTCTACCCCCACTAATTCTGCATGTTTTGTAATAAAGCTTGAACCTCTACTCTCCTATCCTCTGGACATCTTATTGTGTTGATCTGTTTTACTTCATCATCCTCTACCTCTACTACATTAATACTAAACCCCGTGTCATCCTCTGTGACTTCATAACTGCCCTTCCATGGCACTACCCTATCCTTAATCCTTACTACCTTCCTTTCCATATCTATCAAAACCCCTAACTTCATCATACAGTCAACACCTAAAATGCTCTGAAACTTCAGTCCAGGTACAATTACAAACTCCTGTTCACAGCTAAAACCTCCTATATCTATCCTAAGCACCACAACACTATTTACTACAGCAAACTTCTTTTTATTTGGAGCTACTAAATGGCTACGCTTTATAGGCATAATTCTATCACAAACCTTATCCCTAATTTCGCTGACGAATTCCTCCGATATTAAACTCGCCTCTGCCCCTGTATCAAGTAATACTTCTACATTATTCTCAAAATTTCTAAATTAATAATTGGCAAACATAATTTTTCCTCAGTTTCTGGCTCTACTTCCTCCTCAATTTTGAAAAATTCACGTGGATGTTCGTATACATTTACACAGAAATCTAGTGGTCTGTCACGTTCTAAAATCCTGTCTCATCCTGTTTTCCGTGCTTGGTCCTGGTTGTCCTTCTACAACCTGTGCGTACGTCCTCCTCGTGTTAATATCCGTGTCCCTGTCTCTATTCGGCGTGCTGGTCACAGTCCTGTTTACTTCCGGTAAACTGTTCTGTCGCGTGTAACTAGGTCTTGGCGTCGGTCCCCTAGTCGCACTATTACTTCTGTATTCCTGTCCTCGTCGTTCCCAATTCGGTCGAAAATTTCTGTTGTAGTCAGGCCGTCTCGGATAATTCGGTGTCCTGTTGTCAAACCTAACTGTGTTAACGTTTCGTTCTCGTATCTCTCTTGTCCGTCCTACACATACATCGTCATATCTCTGCAAATACTCTAAAAATGTCTCCCGTTCTGTGATGTTTTGTAAGGCCACGTGTTGTCTAATTTCCAGTTCAAAATGTCGTGATAGGTACTTGATAATCTGTCTGTCCGTCAATGGTGGATTCAGTTGTTTGGCCACACTGTATTTGCGGATGGCATATTGCTCCTAGAACCTGCAAACTCTCCCTTAAATTTTCCTGTAATCAAGTCGTCCCTAATCTGATCCTGTTTGTGATCACTCCAGTAATGTTGTAAAATTTGTTTTCAAAGTCCTGATACGTGTCTATGTCCTGTCCTACTAAATTGTACCATGCCTCCGCATTGTCCTTTAATAAAGCCGTTATCGTATTTAGTTTAGTCTGTTCGTCAAATAAATTTCCCACTAGATTTCTTACACTATTAATAAAAATTTGTGGATTTACCCTGTTATCGCCATAAAACTTCATGTGTTGGTCCAATGATACTCCACCTGTAGAAAATCTGGGACCATCCCCCGTTAAATTTGACATGTTGTATTTAATACTACTAACTTCGCGTTCTACCCGGCCTAACTGATCCCTACATGAGTCCGTTACTTCAGTCATTTTACATTAATCTCTTCTTCACAAAAATGCGTACTTCGGACCTTAAATGTCCCATTTCCTGTCGAAGACCTGTAATATCACGCTCATTTTATCAACCCTATTTTCAACTTCCCCATCTTTACGGTAAGACTATTTTTAAATTCTGAAACTTCTTTATTCGTCTTATCTATTTTCTCACTTAGGGTTTCCCTAACTCCTGTTAATGTCTCATTCATTCGGTCAACTTTCCTATTCGATTCAGCACTCATTTCTCTAATCTCCTCAAACTTCCTATTAGCTTCTTCCCTACTCGATCTCATTTCCTCTAGCATTCTCATCATAATCTCGTTTCCTTGATCCCCTGATTCCGTCCTCGACTGATCTCTACTGCCTCCAGCTTCTTCCATTTTCGAATTTTTTTCACACAATGCACTATCGTCACTTCCAATTTCCACTCCTTGACTCCTTAACCACTCCTTTCTCTGCATACGTTCAAATCACTCTCACACACTCTAAAATACTCTTAAGTTTATCCACAAACAGAAACTCTCTCTCTCAGATCGCCAGTTTCCTGGAATAAAATAACAAAAATTTTATTTGGAACTCGAGCCCTCACGTTGTGGTCGCCAAGATTATGCTGTGAAACCTCCACTAATCTGCAGGTACTGGCCCTTTAAAAAAAAACATTCGAGCCCCACAGTTTGGGCGTCAAGAATGCTGTGTTTCCTTTAAAATCCGTGAACTACGCTTTTCGCCTCGGTTGCTCACCTAATGTTATAAACCCCCCTCATTCATAAAAAAAACAACACATTCCTACCAAAAACATCAACGTTAACTCTATTTACATCAATATTCAGAATACATAAAAATTTCAAAATTAAAATTCAGCATAAAATTCAGTTTTAAAAAGAATTTCAGGATTAATTTTATTATCATTTTACTGTGCATCCAAAATTAAAGTCCTTGTTGGATGCCTACTAATTAATATAACAATATAAGCAGACCGGAGTCTGAGTATAAAGGAGCATCTACCACCCTTTACGTTAATTAACCAGGTTTGTCTAATTGAGCTCAAAGACATACCCAAAGTTTCATCATATTCCCGAACATCAAAACAAAATACCCTTTTACTTAAACAAGCAAATTTCATCTTAAAATTAAACTTTTATGGTTAGAACAATTTCACTAATGTCCATTTAAAGTAAATCAATTATAAAGTCATTCAATACACACAAAAATGTCAAACAAAATAGTATAATTTACCTGAAGGTTACTGTCCTCGTAGCTTCAAAGTATCGTTTCTTTAGTTAATCACACCATTCACCAGGATTATATTTACGGCTTCTGATTCTCTACGCTTTTAAATTTTCTCCATCACCATCCATTCAAAGTCGTTTCTGGGCCTTTCCGGAACTCATCTGTGTTTATCTGACCCTTGTTTCATGGATCCAGACACGTATTTGAACCATTTAATTATTAACACCCCCGAAAAATAGCAAATAACTTCATGCTTCTGTCACCAATATACGCCAAAACTGCCTACTTTTGTGTATACATTCGTCGTTGTAAATTTTGCTGATTGGTACAGTGAAACTAAATTTTATTACCTTGTATCTAAGTGCACTGAAGTACATTCATGTTAGCACGTAAATAACAAGCTATTTTGAATCACTAAAATATACTAGCAAACTTTAAATTATTTAATCAAACTAAAATGCACGGTTTACCATCTTTAATCAAGTCGCGTATGTACGAGCTTTTAACGCATCGAATCGTCAAAAGTCTAAGAGACTTTGTTTATATTCATCTCGGTATATATAGCAAAAAGCCTGTCTGTCGGTCGAGTCTCTAAAACGGGTAATTCTAAAGAATTCCTCATTCTATGTTCCCAGTCTGTTGCTCGCACATCGATTTTTACGAATTTTCACTCGCCCCATTCAAATCTCAGAAAATTTCCACACGGCACGCAAGCCTGTCCGAGAAAAACTAATTGATTTTGTACAGAAATTGTTGTTCTACCTCTGATATTTGCATCCTATTTTTAACCAATTGTGACCCCGTGACGTTGCTTAAATCCGCCTTTTACAATATGTGTCTTTGCTTGACGCATTTTCTCTTTCCTTCTCTACCGTGTTCTTATTGGTGCAACTTGATATACTTTATTATCGATTATTTTAGTACACATGGAGTGTGAAATACCCAGCTTTAGCAATTCTCGTAACTATTATGCGACGTTTTCCCCAAGATTCTTTGAAACATTAATTATCTGCAGAATTTACGCCGAATGTGATATTTAAACTACGCAGGTGTTCAAAATAATATTAATTCTCAGAGCTTTATTCCGTGGTATTTTAATCTTGGGTTTTTACAAGTTTCTATAGGTATTATATGTTATTAACGGTTTAATTAACTCCAATTAAAATTGATTTCTATCTTTTTCATTTTTAGCGAATACAATTTAAATATTAATTATTATATGTACACTTTGTTTTACTACCGGTTACTTAAATAGAGTTAATTAATATAAACTTTGCACGTAATTTCTCTTTGTTTAGGAATAATTACATTACACGCAGAGCTTTTCACTACTGCTTCGTCTTATAAATAATTTAAATTTCTTATTTTACTGAAACAACCGAGTTTATTTATGCTTCATGGTTTTAATAACGCGTATTATTTAATGAAATTCCTTATACACGGTGATTAAAATTATTTGATGTGATTATTTAATTTTCTACCCTGGTCTAAATATGAGTAATATATATATATATATATATATATATATATATATATATATATATATAACAATTAGTTAAAAGTGACGACCAGCAGTGTATACAATAAATACTAACAGGTTCTTTGGTCTTCTAGTAATAAAACTCTTATTTGTTTTTTACCGAGCTTTCGATTTATTTAAAATCTTCTTCAGGGTGCTGTAAAGTAATATTTTAGAATTCTTATGTTAATGACAGTCACAGTTACTTTACAGCACCCTGAAGAAGATTTTAAATAAATCGAAAGCTCGGTAAAAAACAAATAAGAGTTTTATTACTAGAAGACCAAAGAACCTGTTAGTATTTATTGTATATATATATATATATATATATATATATATATATTAAAATTAATAAGATGAAATAATAATTTAGACTTTTTAAGTAAAGCCCAAATGATCATTTCAAATCAAGCTAGTAATTGAAAGAAGGAAAATATAAGGCCTTGGACAGGATTTGAACCTGCATCTCAGTTTTGCCGGAACTGTGCGTTTACCAATTACGCTACCGAGGCCGATGGTATTTATTAGTATTTATCAACTTACCTTGTGTAAAAAACTACTTGTAATATTTATATATATATATATATATATATATATATATATATTAATACTTTAGGTAGTTAATTACACAAGGTAAGTTGATAAATACTACCGTATTATAGTGAATAAGATGAAATAATAACTTAGACTTTTATGCAAAGCCTAAATGATCATTTCAAATCGAGCTAGTAATTGAAAGATGGAAAATATATGGTCTTGGACAGGTCTTGAACCTATATCCTGGTTTTGCCCGAACCATGCGTTTACAAATTACGCGTAATTGGTAAACGCATGGTTCCGGCAAAACCAGGATACAGGTTCAAGTGCTGTCCAAGACCTTATATTTTCCATCTTTCAATTACTAGCTCGATTTGACATGATCATTTGGGCTTTGCATACAAGTCTAAGTTATTATTTCATCTTATTCACTATATATATATATATATATATATATATATATATATACAACTACATAATAAATTCTATAGATGGCTATAAAAGTACGTCTGGCCTTTGAGATTTGCGGAATATTACAGCAAAATTTATTTGCAAACGTAACAAACCTTCTCGTGGTGACACCCGGGTTCATGCCCAAAGGCAATTCAAATTAAAAAAAAGACAAGTTATTTGCAGTCCGCAATAAGAAATAGTATATAAAATAAGATGTATCTATAAACAAACTCTTATGAAAATAATAAGAGCTGTTACGTTTGCAAATAAATTTTGCTGTAACATTCCGCCAATCTCAAAGGTCAGACGTACTTATATAGCCATCTATAGAATTTATTATGTAGTTTCAATTCAATTCTGTACTTCCACACTTAGCGGTGTTGGTGTTTTATCACCTAATGGCGTTTTTGTTTACTTTTGCCATAGTACAGAGATTGTTTCGAAATTATATCATTATAATAGCTTCGATTACTTTATAGGGTTAGAAACTAATCTGCTTTGATGAGGCTTAACAAGCCGAAACCGTCGGTCAGTGCATGTTTCCTCCCCTGTGAAGTAATAAAGCTAATGTTTTTTGTAATGGCTATATAACTACTAGCTCGATTTGTATTTACACGGAAAACCACGCAATTAATAGCAATTTAATACTGCTTACTGACCTACCTTAGTTAGGTTGCTGTACTTTTAGGAATGATGTACTTTTTGTTGTCCTCGCCCGGACAAACTGATTTTATTAATTAATTGGGTATAAAGTTGGTGTTTACATGGTTTCGTTTAAGACCTCGTACATATTTTCCAGATTACAAGAAGACGTTATAACCATAGTTTTTGTGTTAAAGAATTTCACATCGGTAGTCTCTTCCCCCATTTTTGTGTAAACACCGTAGAGTTCGCAATAGACTTTTATTGCTGTATATTGTATTCCTTTCTCATTAATTAATCGAATAAATCGTTCTTTCTGTTTCCAAAGAAACTCGGACACTCCATCGCCGACACTGGCGTTGTTTATGCGATAGCTAGCCATACGGTTGTTAAACGCTGTGCTAACCATTTCTACACCATCGTCGTTAGTAGCGGTAACCGATGAATTTTTATGTCTATTGCTCCGTAGATGACCAGGGTATGCAGACTTTAACACCTCCATGTCGCACACTTTACACATAATTCGTGGTTGTTTCGAACAAGACCCTTTAATAGCTGGCGGAGCTGAACGTTTACTGCTTAATGACATACCATGCTGTTTTTCTTTGTGTCGCTGTAAGCTATTCTCGTAAAAGCGATACCGCAAAACCCACAGTTAAAGAACTTTGCTGCTGACGGATGTATAAGCTTAAACGTCGACGATGTTACACCACGACATTCGTTCTGGTGTTGTTTGAAAGCATTTTTCCAGGTATAAGAAGCATCGCAAGAGTTACATTTAAAAACGTTTGCAAGTACCATTTTAGTACAAAACAAAATCCGCACTATAAGACTTTGGTTAAACTTGTAATCGAACTAACTTATAACTAAAAAGCTTACTCTAGCGTACCTGATTTATGTACCCTATAGAATGCAAACCGAAGGTTTCCGAAGACGGCCGAACGATGTTGAGGATTCAGCGGGGAACTAAATGACGTCATAATCCTTGCTGCTCGTCCAGTACATTTAGCGCCAATGCATGCACCTGGTTCGCATCGTCGATGGTGCGAATGCAGTTAGTAGAAACACCGGAAAAACGTCTTCCACGTTATACGGATCAATCATCGCATCGCGTGCATATTAAAAATCTAAAAGGGTGGTAGCACACGCACACAAATTGCGTGCAAGTCGTGCTGTGCTACTATAAACAAAAACTTAATAAATACACTTTAAACCTTTACTAAGGTAATACCAAACTTGTTGTCTACAGAATACTTACTAATAAAGCAATTTAATTTTAAATAACTTCTACGTCATATTTTAGGAAATGGTAGGCTTAAATATTTTCTAAATGAATCATCAAGCGAAAGTATATGCTTAGCGGTATTATAATTAACCATTAATTTTCCATTTTTACGACCGTGGTTAATTATAGATTAAAATTTAATTTGTTCACGTTTGAGCTTTCCGTAAACTAACATATTTTATAGTAACAGTGCGCTGTATAATACATGCATACCCCTTCGACGCGCTACTGCTATTCTTGTAGTTGCTAGAAAAAGTCACTCTCTCCTTTTTTACTGTTAGGACCGATGCAAAGCACCATTTTATACTTTATTTATAAGTATAGCACATCGCGCACTTTTTCGTCTGATAATTAAATTATGCTTCTGTAGGCTTTTACACTTTCGCATAGCGGTCGGCCGCACGTAATGATTTCTAGAACCGGTAAGTACTCGATATCACCCAAATAAAGAATTAGATGCTCGATGTCTGTCAACTTCCAATTCCCTCGTAAAAGGTAGAAAAAACATGGTCAATCATCCATCTAACTTATACTTCGACCCGCTCCCGTTCTGATAATTTCCAAACATTTTTCAAACGACAATGGGCTTCCACACTAACACCTAACGTATCTTTCCTATTATTTGTTAAACAAAAACTACCGGTATCGCCATGCCCGTATGCGAATGTAAGCAGATGTTTGTCGATATGTACGAGAATATGTAACCATATACATTAATCACTTTAAGCTATTTTATTTAGTCCAAGAAATCTATTATTTTTCTAAACCACAATTACTAATCGTCTTTATAGGTTTAACATTTCTACCATTTCCCAATGACTGGTGCTACGTACAGAAACTTTAATTTCTTATTGGAGAGAATTCTTATTCTCCCACGCACTGCTGCGTAGTTGCATGCCCACCCCTTTTGGAGTCGTTATAGGTTGAAGGACCTTCGGTTTTACTTAACTACACTTCGTGAGACCCATTTAATCTTTTTAATCGTATCTTTCTCGCCTACAATACAGTAGGACTTAGCCCTACTACCAACAAATTCTAATACTGGACCCCCATTAAATTGGTCTTTGAATTTCCCTACAACTTTTTCGTCGACAAGTGTTATATTGTATGTATTATCCGCGGGGTAATCACTCTTTTAAGATAAATATATTTTGCTAGGTATCAACTAACATTAAATTTTTCTAGGAACCCCAAATCTGTAAATAGATTTTAAATAGGACCACCCCATACAAAGTTATGCCTGTTAAAGACCCCAAACCTCTAATTTTTGCTCATCTTTATTTAACTCCATCTTTAGAACCTTTTTTCGCTACCCAAGGCATATGCTTTAACCAACCATCTCCCGAGAAATCTAAAACCGCCGTGTTCCGCGTTCACCACGTGGAGATAACACGTATACTCTGTCAACCAGGATAGAAGCAGGAAGGATTTGGATGGTGGGCGAGGAGCTCATGAAATTTAAAAACTAATATACACAATAGATTTACAAAATCTATACAACTATCTTAGATTTATATCCTTTTACCCCCCCATGCGTAGATTGATATGCTTCCAGGATGAATTTACGCTAGTCATCTTCACTCGATAAACTAATTTTATTATTTAGCTGTGTGTACAAATCGTGTTTTTTACTCCTGATACATACACCGGCAAGTACTCCACACCAAATAAAGAATTAGATGCTTGGTGACTAATAACTTCCGCTTCCCTCGTGTACGCCCCAGACACATCCCTGGTGGTGATGTCATAGCCTTTTATAAATAAAGAGCAATGTAATACTATTCTAAAATTTTTATTCTGACATTATACATAACAAAATTTAAAAAATGTAATACCAAGCATGGAGTCATTTAAACTTAATTTTAATACAAAGTTATACACAGAAGACAGTCCTTTCTTTATGTTTGTTTGAAGTGGCTTTAATTTTATCTAATTTTATTCGCAGCTTAAAATTTAAATCGATATCCAAGTCCTCTATCTCCTTTTCTAACCAATAGTTTGATACATAGAGACCGTCTAGGTTTTCGAATTGTAAAATGTACCGAAGTTTGCCTCTATATTTAAAGTCTTTGATTCCGCCGACAACTAGATCCATTCCTTCGTGTAATTCTTGCAGCTTGTGACAATCTTTTAATCGCAGCTTTCCCACTATATCCTGCATACGTATCTTGTTAGCTTGATCGACTTCTTCTTGTCGGTATTGGAGGAAATTCTTATTCTCCCACAGACTTAAAAGCATCGCCAAAAAAAAGAGGCTGTTGTTGTCATGAAGGGACCACGAAACATTATTAACTTATCGTTGTTCGTGTGTGCTAAATATAATTACAATAGTGTTTGATATTGCTATCCAGTTAAAGCAAGTTACAATCTATCATCAAAGATAGAATTAAAGTAAGTGTTATGTTTATGCTTGATTTCACACTTTACTACTACTGTCCAGTTACTTTTAGCGATAAATTAAAAAAGTACAACTTTCCATCCAAAATATTCAAAAATGTTATTAAAGGAATCCTATAAAAATATTCAGCAACTTTGAAGTGCATTGCACAAAAGAGCTTCAACGAATTACTCATATGAATGAACTTTGAAATGCTAAACAACGTCTTCAGTTACTACTATTTCGATGAGAATAAGAAACATATTTGATGTGGTAGCAATACGTTAGGGTTGCTAAATCCAATATAAAGTAATGAAATCGTAGGGAGAAATCCTGAAGAAAGTAGAAGAGTGCACAGAAGGTTTTCAGTTTCGTTAGTATGTCATGGTTTACCACGATATATAGGTTGTACGTAGAACAAATATTTGTTTAATTAAGTATTCCGCATTGACTTGAAAATAATAATAAATAATTTATTATTGCTTCATCATCAAAGGGTAAGTAACGCGTAGGATGGAGCAATGTTAGCACAGATGGGGGTGGAAAACAGTTACAATTTAATAGGTTAAGGATCCTTTGGCATTTTTGCCCCACGTTTGCTGTTAATATTGCCATTTTATGGTTTGTTTGAATTGTTGCTATTGTAAAAGCATCGTCATATCCTAACTAACTGTAATGATGCGTTTTGTTATTTTATCAAAAATATAGAAACCATAAACTCTTATCGTAAATATAAAGTAGTCAAATAAATATAAATGTAAATGTCGAAAATGTGTATGGTTTTTGTATTGTTTGAATAACAGAATTAGCATATAACTATTGCACGGGGTGATTTATGTTAGATTCACATTAGAAAAAGTAACCCTTGCGGTTAAACTGAGAACTTGAAATTTTGCTAACAGCAGCAGTAGCGATTCCGAGTTGATTTAACATATTATCAAGAAGCCAGCAATCGCAGAAGATGAGCAACTCGTGGCAAATTTAAGATTTTAAATGGCTATCCAGTAGACGCACGATGAGGTTTCGGACACCATCACCACCACACTTACACTATCTCCCGCCTCCCAGCTCCCCCCTCCAACCCCCAAGCTCCAACCTACCATCTTCCACCTTCCTTTTACAACGCCTATTTCACTAATATTACCATAATTCTTGGCTCTGGTTACGACAATTTCAAGTACTGAGGCTGTTATATTTATATACTAATTACAGTAAAAACTCAGTAAAATTGAACTTCCCCCGTGTTGTCAAACTTGCATAACCCTGACGTGAAGTATTACGAGTAGGGTAAAATCAAGGATCCCACCGCCTCATTTCCCCCAGAATCCCTCATTTCCCCACACATCTGGACCAAAAAGTTTTCTTCGACTAACCATTTTCATCTTTCGAGATAAATGAGCATCCACATTTCACACACGAGATAAACCTATTTTTAAGATTTTTTTTACCGCTAACATTCTGGACCAAATAGTTTTCTTCGACTAGCCATTTTTTTATCTTTCATCTGAACCAAATACTTTTCTTTGTCTAGCCATTGCATCTTTCGAGATAAACCTATCTTGTTTGGTATCAATCAATATTAGAATTTTCTCAGCTACCCGAATCTCTAGGAATTTTTCAGATATCATCACCCCCCATGCGTAGATTGATATGCTTCCAGGATGAATTTACGCTAGTCATCTTCACTGATAAACTAATTTTATTATTTAGCTGTGTGTACAAATCGTGTTTTTACTCCTGATACATACACCGGCAAGTACTCCACACCAAATAAAGAATTAGATGCTTGGTGACTAATAACTTCCGCTTCCCTCGTGTACGCCCCAGACACATCTGGTGGTGATGTCATAGCCTTTTATAAATAAAGAGCAATGTAATACTATTCTAAAATTTTATTCTGACATTATACATAACAAAATTTAAAAATGTAATACCAAGCATGGAGTCATTTAAACTTAATTTTAATACAAAGTTATACACAGAAGACAGTCCTTTCTTTATGTTTGTTTGAAGTGGCTTTAATTTTATCTAATTTTATTCGCAGCTTAAAATTTAAATCGATATCCAAGTCCTCTATCTCCTTTTCTAACCAATAGTTTGATACATAGAGACCGTCTAGGTTTTCGAATTGTAAAATGTACCGAAGTTTGCCTCTATATTTAAAGTCTTTGATTCCGCCGACAACTAGATCCATTCCTTCGTGTAATTCTTGCAGCTTGTGACAATCTTTTAATCGCAGCTTTCCCACTATATCCTGCATACGTATCTTGTTAGCTTGATCGACTTCTTCTTGTCGGTATTGGAGGAAATTCTTATTCTCCCACAGACTTAAAAGCATCGCCAAAAAAAGAGGCTGTTGTTGTCATGAAGGACCACGAAACATTATTAACTTATCGTTGTTCGTGTGTGCTAAATATAATTACAATAGTGTTTGATATTGCTATCCAGTTAAAGCAAGTTACAATCTATCATCAAAGATAGAATTAAAGTAAGTGTTATGTTTATGCTTGATTTCACACTTTACTACTACTGTCCAGTTACTTTTAGCGATAAATTAAAAGTACAACTTTCCATCCAAAATATTCAAAATGTTATTAAAGGAATCCTATAAAAATATTCAGCAACTTTGAAGTGCATTGCACAAGAGCTTCAACGAATTACTCATATGAATGAACTTTGAAATGCTAAACAACGTCTTCAGTTACTACTATTTCGATGAGAATAAGAAACATATTTGATGTGGTAGCAATACGTTAGGGTTGCTAAATCCAATATAAAGTAATGAAATCGTAGGGAGAAATCCTGAAGAAAGTAGAAGAGTGCACAGAAGGTTTTCAGTTTCGTTAGTATGTCATGGTTTACCACGATATATAGGTTGTAATGTAGAACAAATATTTGTTTAATTATATTTATTGACTTGAAAATAATAATAATAATTTATTATTGCTTCATCATCAAAGGGTAAGTAACGCGTAGGATGGAGCAATGTTAGCACAGATGGGGTGGAAAACAGTTACAATTTAATAGGTTAAGGATCCTTTGGCATTTTGCCCCACGTTTGCTGTTAATATTGCCATTTTATGGTTTGTTTGAATTGTTATTGTAAAAGCATCGTCATATCCTAACTAACTGTAATGATGCGTTTTGTTATTTTATCAAAAATATAGAAACCATAAACTCTTATCGTAAATATAAAGTAGTCAAATAAATATAAATGTAAATGTCGAAAATGTGTATGGTTTTGTATTGTTTGAATAACAGAATTAGCATATAACTATTGCACGGGGTGATTTATGTTAGATTCACATTAGAAAAAGTAACCCTTGCGGTTAAACTGAGAACTTGAAATTTTGCTAACAGCAGCAGTAGCGATTCCGAGTTGATTTAACATATTATCAAGAAGCCAGCAATCGCAGAAGATGAGCAACTCGTGGCAAATTTAAGATTTTAAATGGCTATCCAGTAGACGCACGATGAGGTTTCGGACACCATCACCACCACACTTACACTATCTCCCGCCTCCCAGCTCCCCCCTCCAACCCCCAAGCTCCAACCTACCATCTTCCACCTTCCTTTTACAACGCCTATTTCACTAATATTACCATAATTCTTGGCTCTGGTTACGACAATTTCAAGTACTGAGGCTGTTATATTTATATACTAATCTTTATAAGCAAACTAACAAATACTTTTCTTTGTCAGCCAATGCATCTTTCGAGATAAACCTATCTTGTTTGGTATCAATCAATATTAGAATTTTCTCAGCTACCAATTTTTCAGATATCATCCCCAAGGGAGCTACCCCAATTTAAGATTTCTTACCTGTAGCGACTTTTGATGTTCTTATAAATTTTTTAGTCATGATACATCTTGTTAGTCTAAATTTACACAGAATTTGAATCTGCAAACAGATTTGAAATCGGACCATCCCTCAAAGTTACTTTAAAGCTCCCAAACCTAAATTGTTTTGCTCGTCTATGACATATGCTTTAACCAACTATTTCCTAGAAATCTAAAACCGCAAGGATTTTAGAAACGAGTCCTTTATCCATAAGTGCTTAGTATTTAAAATCATTTTTTCAAACAGTAATGTGCTTCTCTCAGAATGTCGCAAAACCCATGACTTAAAATTTTTCTGGTTTAAATAATTACATGTACAATGCTAAATTGTTGGAAAATACAAACAGAGAACAAATCTTTACAATTATGTGACGTATAGTGAAGTAGTATAGAGGACAAACTAATGCTTTACAATTATGTAAAGTGAGTAGTTTTCTTTTATTAATTAGCTATCGAAAATACAGATATGCTATAAATTTAAAATAAAACACAGTCGTTTCAAATGTTTTACGAGCATAAATATATTCAAATTGTATACTATTTCAGCTACTTAATTAATTATGTTTATTGAAATTGTTTAATAATTTGATACAAATTTAACACAACTGAAGAACACCGGAATACTTAAAAATGCAAGCAATTTAATTTAAATAACTTCACATATTTTTCGAAAATGGCATGCTTTGGAAACAATCGAAGATTACCGAAGACACCGAAGAGTGCACAACGCGGTCAGCAAACCATAATTAATAACGCCTTGACCATTAATGATCAATTTCAGAGACCATCACGCACTGCCAGTAGTTGCATGTCCATTCTTTGAGATAGCACCGCGGTTACTTACACTCGCTGAGATCCTAATCTTTTAATCGTGTCTCTCGCACACAGACGGCGCCTTACTACACAAATTCTAACACCAAGTCACCGTCCCCTTCCCACAACTTTTGTTAACATGCGGTATATTGTGTTTATTATTTCGCGTACACACTTTAAACCTAAAATGGATAGTTTAACAAAATAATTTATGGTAATGTTGACAACATAAAACAAACTTTATCAGAAATATGTTTAATACAATACATAACCATCTGACAACCAGAGTCTGTAAACAGATGTCACCAGCGCAACATTTGCGCAGTTGCCTTGCATCTTGCTGAATGAAACATTGTTCCAACACTGTCTTTTAAATTGCTGCAATCATTTGACAGAGAAATACTGGCACTGCCTCCCTCTAATCGACGCTTTCTTCACCACCACCCCCCAAATTTACACACCGCCTCATTTTATCACCTCGCAGCTTGACGCAGGTACGCCCTTTCGTAATTCCATATTATATAAATCTTGTACCCATACCCACTATTCACAGTGCTGGCCTTGAAATCTTGATCCAGTATGTCAACATCATCGCCCAGTAGTCGCATTTAATGCACGAATGGCGAATTTGAAATTCCACCAGCGCACATTTTCCAATCGAAGAAGAATGTTATCGTAGAATCAGCCACCACAGCAAATTGACAGAAGACCACCAGCAGGTTGATAAATCAAAACCAACTTCAATATATGGCGGTGACAAGCGAAATTCGCCCAACCTATAGGTTGACTCATCAACCAGTTGGCCGACAAGTACATCAGTAACGCACAAGAAAACCATCTTAATTTATATTTAATCAACCGACGATATTGACGACTAATGCACTGGAACCTCGCCTTTATGCCGAGCGGTCGCAGCCGTGCAGCTGGCCAGGCGCAGTCTTGACTGGAAAGTGAGGCTATAATTGATAGTGGGTTTTACCTGCATGTATTAATCACAACGCCATTTTAGAATTAAACAAAATTCTTAGCAGTATTTTTAATATACATCGTGTAAGATTTCAATTATTATTGTGTTTTCCTCAGGTTCTCATCCTCGGAATTTTTTCAAATCGAATGACCCTCACTGATTTGCAGAATAACCTTGCAATCACGTATATAATTCATCTTTAATCTATTTCTAAACCGTATCGCTCTTTCGAGATAAACCCTGGTGTAACCTATAAGTATAGAATTTTCTGGGAATTGAAATTATCACGTCTTTTACCGTTCAACAAAGCATATATTGAATATTCAAAACCTATCAGCAAAACACCTTTGAATTTTATTTAGATTTAGCTCGATAATAGAGTTAAACTCAAAAATGCATTGAAAATTTGCCAAAGTGAATCCACATACGTGATTAAACCAAAAGGTATAATACATATATTCATACATGGTGACCTAGAAAGTGGTTCGATAATCTATTTTAAATGTAGTTCAACATAAGACGTATATTCTAACAATTTAGTGAAATGTATGATCAGCGTTTTGATGACGATCTGACACTAATAAAAGCACTTTCCACAATTCTAGTTAATTTAGGAACACATTCTATAATTTGACGTTAATGCCACACCTCAACATATTTAGGAAGTTTATATCAAATCTTCCATCACGCACATATGGAAGTTGACATGCAAAATCAGATATGCAAATTCGAGAACTTGCGTTTTATTTAAATAAGAATTCTTTAGCGAAGATGTTGACGATTTGACGGAATTATGATATTTACCAAAGGAACTTTATATCTCAGATCGTTCTCAACCATGCCAATACTTTAAAGAACTAACGAAAGGGCACCCCTAATAGATCTGTTTCGACAAGATATACAGGAACGACAGAATCTCGCACATGATGTAATTGCAAACAGCACAGTGATGACATACGAATTTATAAGAACTCACCAAGATTGTTGAACAGTATTTGAAACGTTGAGCATATGGAAGAACAACGGTTTCCATCACGCAGAGCGACGTTTCAAATTAACCGAAGACCGATTTGTAACACCATTAATCACACTTTTGTTTTTCATACGTTTCTAAATTGTTTCAACCACAGATATTACAGATGTCAATAAAATTATGTTAAGTTTTAACAAACACCCCGATTATAATTTTGTAAAACGTTTATAACACTTTAAACATCTGTTATACTTTCACAGTTAGATACCCATTTCAGTTACGTGGACATTTGAAAATTAAACACACGTATGATATTTAAAACATAAACAAGATATAAAATAAATTTCGTTCATTTCATGACAACAGTTGTGGTGGTTAAATTTTATTCTAAACCACATTTAGTATATATTCCATTTGAATATCTGCCAACAGTTTATAACCTCGATTTTACAATCATCCAGACCCTACGATAGCACAGCTGCATTGCTTCGTATGACGACATTTTCTTTCCGTGCCCACATCTGTTTTTACCGTATTCAAAGTCTTTACTTATATCTTTGAACCGTACAATCTACAACGAACAGTCATATGAGCTACTTCCTCACGATTGCACCCGATGGTGCACGAAGCTATGGAATTTCAACAAAACATTTCTTGAAAATCGCTGGCGACTTTAAAATAATAACCAGACCTCAGTTCAGATAAACGTTATTATTTTGGTTGTGTCACTGTTTTCAAATCACTTCATACTTTTCCCAACTATGCGCATCGAGCATACTCCACAACCGACTTGTATATTTTCGCTCTCACATCCGCAGAAGATGGAACGGCTTCTTTGCTTAATCTTTTATAACGTCTCGACTTTAACCTTTGTTGCAGATCGATCGATTGCCGGGAAGCGGTTTTGCAGCGGATCGATCAGCACACCTCGAATTTGCCGAGATGTAGCATCTCCCTGTACGTTATACCTGCACAGCATCTGCATAAGAGATCGATTCGCAATTAACGTCCTTGACGGGAACGGTCTTTGAACATATACTGTCGAAATTCCCATCGACGTCCAAATCGAACTCAGTTATAAATTTGATCACTGAACACCGTAAACTCATTCTTTCCCGTGTCACCACTATACATGATCCGAACCGAGATTGGTTCATCCTGTTTCCATAACGCGACATTGGCGTTATCTCGAGCCTATAGCACCAGCGTAAGTTTGATGATAACGACCCAGCATGTCGATCGAACGAGAACCGAGTGATTTTCGTTTGCCTGCGAAAACCATACCGAATCCTTTCACCGGTTCGAACCGTACTCAAACCATGGCAATCTTCTTTAACGGTAAAACGCACCACGGTTGATAAACTCTTCGAACACATACATTTTCCCGTTCAGCCTGCAAGATCAGATAGCGAGTCTTCCCACAACCGGTCCCACGAATAGTCGGCGATGGAACAGCGATCATCGCATTAGCACAGCATAGAGCAGACATCCTGGCATTCTGACGCATTGAATTATTTCGCCTGCAACCTTATACAGCACGTTGTTCCACATATTTTACAGCGAACCGAGCCATCCAGCATATCCTCGATTGTGATTGCACTGAGCACCACGCCGACATCTCGAAAAATGTCCACTATAACTGTCAACCCAAACCTCCATATACACCCTCACACTCACGACCACATGACATGACCACGACCATGACCACGACCACATGACCACATGACCACATGACCACACATGACACGACATGACCACGCGACGATTTTCATATGCACACCACCACGACGATCCATCCCGCGTGATGAAGCGAAACCAGGTTAGCCAGCCGCGGCGCTGGCCCAACCTATTAATTTTTCCTTTATCTAACCTAGGTCCACACTTGGTTTTTAATGGAAAACTCATTAAAAGCAATTAGTGTTAATGGGTTTTTAATGAGAAAACCTATTAAAAAGCAATTAGGTCATATGGTCATGTGGTCATGGTCATGGTCATGTGGTCATATGGTCATGTGGTCATGTGGTCATATGGTCATATGGTCATGTGGTCATATGGTCATATGGTCATGTGGTCATGTGGTCATGTGGTCATATGGTCATGTGGTCATGTGGTCATATGGTCATATGGTCATGTGGTTATGTGAGCAGGGAGATTAAATTTGGTATATAAGGAAGTAGTTTTGGGTTGAGCTTAGTTATAGTAAGACATTTTTCGAAAGATGTCGCATTCAAGCAATCAGTGGTGCTCCAAACAATCTATTACAAAAGCAGCAAAGGATATACTGGATGGCTCGAGTTTCTACGCTGCTAGTAAAAAATATAATATACCTAGAACAACGTTATGCAGATATGTTAAAAGGTTGCAGAACGTGAAGAAATTACATAATTCCAACGATGCATCCAGAGATGTTATACCAGAAGTTAAAATACCTATACAGAATTATGATAACTTTGCTATTGCTAATGCAAAAGAGGATGGTAAACATGGTCCTTGTTCCCGTCTAACATACGAGCTATATTCGTGGGACCATCGAGTTGTGGGAAGACCAACGCTTTAATATCTCTGATCTTGCACGAGAACGGTCTTAGATTTCAAAATGTCTATGTTTTCGAAGAGTTTGTATCAAGCGAAATACGAATTGTTAAGAAACGTTTTTACACCATTAAAAGAAGAAATTGGTTACCATGAGTTTGAAAATTACGATGATTTGATCGAACCCGGAGATACCAAAGAAGATTCAATTATGGTTTTCGATGATATACCTGCAAACGAGCAAAGTAAAATCACTCAGTTTTTCTCGTTCGGTCGACATAAAGCAATAGATTCGTTCTATCTATGTCAAACTTACGCTAGTGCCTTAAAACATAGACTCAGAGATAACGCCAATGTAATCGCATTATGGAAACAGGATGAAACCAATCTCGGATATATTTTTTCGGATCATATAAGTGGTGACATGATATATCCGAAATTTAAAGAAATGTGTTTACAGTGTTGGGGTGAGTCAAAACATAATTTTATAACTGTTGTTAAAGATTTTGATTTGGATAATGGTCGATATAGGAAGAATTTCGACGAGTATATAAATATTTGATATTATTCAAAAAGTTAGTTCCCATCCAAAGTTTCATTATGACGGACGTTAACAATTTTATTGGTGAATAAACGCAGTCTTCATCTTATGCAGGATGCTGTACGAAAAAGTTTATAGCGTACAAAAGGGAGATGCTACATCTCAGCAAAAATTCAAAGAGGTGCACAAACAATTGATCGATCCACTGCAAATAACCGCTTCCCAGTTGCAATCGATCACCGAAAAATCTCCATACCTACAACAAAGGTTAAAGTCGAAAACATGGACGTACCTATAAAGAAAATTAAGCAACTCGTTCCAGAAGAACCGTTCCATCTTTACTATGCGGATGTGTTAGCTAGAGACGAAGACGAAAATATATACAAGTCGGTTATGGAGTAAAGTATAACCGTCAATTGATACGCATAGTTTAGGAAAAAGTATGTAGGAAATTGATTTAGAAAACAGTGACACAACCTAAAATAATAACGTTTATCTAGAGACTAGAGGTCTAACAAGAGTTATAATTATTTTTAAAGTCCTTAGCATTTTTCTTAAGAAATGTAATGATTTTGTTCATAGAATGCATTCCATACCGGTTGCTTCGTGTGCACACAAATCGGGTGCAATCGGTACATATCCGAATAGGAGTAGCTCATAAAAAGGACTGTTCGCGTATAAGTTATTATTTGTTGATTGTACGGTTCAAAGAGACAATATAACAAATATGTATAAAGACTTTGGAGAGGTTATTCGAAGATTTCGCAATGCTCTACGAGTAAAAAGCAGAATGTGGGCAACGCTGATAGAAGGAGAAAATGTCTTATGTGTCAGTCACATGAGGAAGCAATACAGCACTGTGCTGCAGTGTTATCAATGCCCGAGGATCTGGATGATTTTATGGAAATAATCGAGGAGATGGGGTTTATAAAACTGTTGGCAGATATTCAAATGGAATATATACTAAATTGTAAGTTTTAGAATAAAATTTAACCACCACAACTGTTATCATAAGAAATGAATTATGTGAATTTAGAAATTATTTTTGTATATATTAGCTTGTTTATGTTTTAAAAGATAAAGCATACATTGGTATTGTTTAATTTTTCAAATGTCCACGTAACTGAAATGGGTATCTAACTAATTATGAAAAGAATTATAACAAAGATGTGTATTATTTTTAAAAGGGTGTTATAAACGTTTTACAAAATTATTAATCAGAATTGTTTTATTTAAAACTATAACATAATTTTATTGACATCTATTAATATCTGTAGTTGAAATACAACAATTTAGAAACGTATAAGAAAACAAAAGTGTGATTAATAGTGTTACAAAATTTTCAGTCTTCTTAAAATTTAAACATCGCTCGTAAAATGCGTGGATGGAAACCTGTTGTATTCTTCCATATACTCAACTTGTTTACAAATACTGTTTTCAAACAATCTTGGGTAGGTTCTTATAAATTCGTATAATATGATCCCAATATCACTATTACTGTATTTGCTTTTAATTACATCATGTGCGAGATTCTGTAGGACATCATTCCTATTATATCTTCCCATTGCAACATCTAACAGAAACAGATCTATATTAGGAGTACCTTTCCGTTAGTTCTTTTAAAGTATTAGCATGGTTGAGAACGATCTGAGATACCCCTAAAAGTGCTCTAAAGTTCCTTTGGTAAATATCATATAATTCCCATCAAATGTCAACATCTTCACTAAAGAATTTATTTAAATAAAACGCAAGTTCTCGAATTTGCATATCTGATTTTGCATGTCAACTTCCATAGTGTGTATAATGTGCGGAAGATTTGATATAAACTTCCTAAATACGTTGAGGGAGAAAGTATAAGTATAATTTGTCCTTACATTAACCCAATTTAAATCAAATTATAGAATGTATTCTGCAAATTAACTAGAATTGTGGAAAGTGCTTTTATTAAATTAATAGTCAGACGTCATCAACAAACAATGCAAGGCTAATGATCATACATTTCACTAAATTTATTTAGAATATACGTCTTATGTTGAACTACATTTAAAATAGATTATCGAACCACTTTCTAGGTCACCGTATAGAATTAATATATGTATTATACCTTTTGGTTTAATCATTTGTATGTGGATTCACTAATTGAAAATTTTAACAATTCTAGCCACTAATAAATATTTTTGGAGTTTAACTCATTATCGAGCTAAATCTAAATAAAAATTCAAAGGTGTTTTGTTGATAGGTTTTTGAATATTAATACAATATATACAGGTCTTTGTTGGAACTAATTTTAAAAGACGTGATAATTAATTTCAATTCCCCAGGAAAATTTATACTAATTTATAGGTTACACCAGGGTTTATCTCAAAAGACAGAGCGATACGGTTTAGAAATAGATTAAAGATGAATTATATACAGGTGATTGCAAAAGGTTATTCTGCAAATCAGTAAGGGGTCATTCGATTTGAAAAATTCGAGGGATTTGAGAACCTGAGGAAAACACAATAATAATGAAATCTTACACGATGGTATATTAAAAATACTGCTAAGAGTAATTTTGTTTAATAATTCTAAAATGGCGTTGGTGGTTAAATACATACAGGTAAAACCCACTATAAAACAATTATAGACCTCACTTTTCCAGTCAAGACTTGCATATAACGCCAACTAATATAATAAGGAGCTGCACACGCTCGACCATCGGCATAAAAGGCGAGAGCCATGTTCCAGTGCATTAGTCGTCAAAGTATCGTCGAGTTTGATTAAAATTATAAATTAAAGATGGATTTTCTTGTGTTAACGTTACAAGTGATGTGCGAGTACCGCAATTAAATATCAACCAACTAGTTGGTAAGTCAACCTATAGGTTAGGCGAATTTCCTTCAAATTATCACCACCATATATTAGAAGTTGGTTTTGATTTATATGGTGGTCTTCAACCTGCCATCCAAGTTATTTGCTGTAGTGGTATGTGTGCTGATTCTACGATAACATTCTCTTACTGATTGGAAGAAATTGTGTACTTTTCAAGTGGAATTTCAAATTCCAATTCTCTCGTGACGTGCTAAACACTGATTAAATGGTCTGACTACTGGAAACGATGTTGTTGACATACAATTGGATCAAGATTTCAAATTGCGGCTGAGCACAGCCTTTAATAGAAGTATATGGTTGTTGAACAATTTTGAAAAGAGAATTTATATAATATGGAGATTACGAAAGATGGAATGTTATTGTGCTACCTGCGTACGAGTGCATCAAGCTATTAAATTTATGCGAGAATTGATCTGTTATAAATGAGCGAGTTAAGGTGTAGAAACTTTCCAGAATTTTACGAAAATTTGTTGGTGATATAAAAAGTATGTGGAAATACGACGGAGGAAGAAGGGTTCAAACGTCATTAGAGGGAGAGAGCAGTATTTCTCTGTCAAATGATTGCAGCAATTTAAATTACTTGACAGTGTTGGAACTTATTAAATGTTTCCATTCAGTACTTAAAAGATGCAACTGCAAGGCAATCGCTTGCGCAAATGTTTAGAGATTTGGCTATCCCAGATTCGCCAGACTCTGGTTACCACAGCGGTTTATAGATGTTATCAATACATGTATGTATTCTATTAAAACATATTTTGATAAAGTTTGTTTTACATATTTGTATCGCCAACATTACCATAAATTATTAATAGACGTATTAAACTATCCTGTTTTTATTTTTAGGTTTAAAGTGGTGTACGCGGAAATAATAAACACAATATACCGCATGTTAACAAAAAGTTGTGGGGAAATTTAAAGACGAGTTTAACGGTGACTTGGTGTTAGAATTTGTAGGTAGTAAGGCTAAGTCCTACTGTATTGTACGCGAGAAGGACACGATTAAAAAAGATTAAAGGATCTCAAAGTGTAGTTAAGTAAAACCGCGGGTGCTACAACCTATAACGAGCATATACCTCAAAAGGAATGGACATGCAACTACGTAGCAGTGCGTGGAGAATAAGAATTTTCTAATAAGAAATTAAAGTCATTGGGAAATGGTCGAAATGTGGAACCTATAAAGGCGATTATTAATTATGGTTTACTGATCATGTTTGTGCACTCTTCGAGTGTCTTCGGTAATCTTCGATTGTTTCAAAGCATGCCATTTTCGAAAAATATGGCGTAGAAGTTATTTAAAATTAAATTGCTTTATTAGTAAGTATTCTGTATACAACAAGTTCGGTGTTCCTTAGCAAAGTGTTTATTTAAAATTTGTATCCTGCAATTATTAATCAATTTCTAATACACAAACATAATTAATAGAAAGTCCAAGAAAAGAAATTATATACAGTTTTCACATGTGATTCACATGCTCGTTAAGAAATTGATTTGAAACGACTTGTATTTTCCAAGCATTTAGCATTGAGCATATCTATTGTATTTTTCAAATCACATAGCTGCTAATTAATAAAAAGAAAGGCTACTTTCACTTTACGTAACATAATTGTAAAGCAATTAGTTTGTCCTCTACGCTACCTTCACTATACGTCACATAATTGTAAAGCGATTAGTTTGTCCTTGTCTATGTATTTTCCAACTATTTAGCATTGTACATGTAATTATGTTAAAACCAGAAAAAATTTTAAGTCATGGGTTTTGCGACATTCTGAGAGAAGCACATTACTGTTTGAAAATGATTTTAAATACTAAGCACTTATGGCTTATAAAGGACTCGTTTCTAAAATCCTTGCGGTTTTAGATTTCTAGGGAAATAGTTGGTTAAAGCATATGTCATAGACGAGCAAAATGTAGAGGTTTGGGAGCTTTAAAAGGGTAACTTTGCAAGGAGTAGTCCGATTTCAAATCTGTTTGCAGATTCGGATTGTACGTAAAATTTTAGACTAACAAGATGTATCGCGTGACTAAAAGTTTATAAGAATGCTCAAAAGTCGCTACAGGTAAGAAATCTTAAAATTGGGGTAGCTCCTTGGGGTGATGATATCTGAAAATTCTTAGAGATTCGGGTAGCTGAGAAAATTCTAATATTGATTGATACCAAACAAGATAGGTTTATCTCGAAAGATGCATTGGTTAGACAAAGAAAAGTATTTGTTAGTTTTGCTTATAAAGCAAAGAGCAAAATTTAGAGGTTTGGGAGCTTTAAAGTATAACTTTGTAAGGGATGGTCCGATTTCAAATCTGTTTGCAGATTCAAATTCTGTAAAATTTTAGACTAACAAGATGTATCGCGTGACTAAAAAAGTTTATAAGAACGCTCAAAAGTCGCTACAGGTAAGAAATCTTAAAATCAGGGTAGCTCCCTGGGGGGTGATGATATCTGAAAAATTCTTAGAGATTCGGGTAGCTGAGAAAATTCTAATATTGATTGATACCAAACAAGATAGGTTTATCTCGAAAGATGCAATGGCTAGACAAAGAAAAGTATTTGTTAGTTTTGCTTATAAAGCAAAGAGCAAAATTTAGAGGTTTGAGAGCTTAAAGTGTAACTTTGTAAGGGATGGCCGATTTTAAATCTGTTTGCAGATTCGGGATGTGCATAAAATTCTAAGCTAACAAGATGAATCGATGACTAAGAAAATTTATAAGAACGCTCAAAAGTCGCTACAGGTAAGAAATCTTAAAATGGGGGTAGCTCCCTTGGGGGTGATGATATCTGAAAAATTCCTAGAGATTCGGGTAGCTGAGAAAATTCTAATATTGATTGATACCAAACAAGATAGGTTTATCTCGAAAGATGCAATGGCTAGACAAAGAAAAGTATTTGGTTCAGATGAAAGATAAAAAAATGGCTAGTCGAAGAAAACTATTTGGTCCAGAATGTTAGCGGTAAAAAAAATCTTAAAAATAGGTTTATCTCGTGTGTGGAAATGTGGATGCTCATTTATCTCGAAAGATGAAAAATGGTTAGTCGAAGAAAACTTTTTGGTCCAGATGTGTGGGGAAATGAGGGATTCTGGGGGAAATGAGGCGGTGGGATCCTTGATTTTACCCTACTATTACGCCTAAATATTCAGTTGCATATGTGGCGCTACGGGTGAAGTACACAGAAAATTAAACCGGGAGCTTATTTGGTTTGTTATTAAACACTAAAGCTGCTATCTGCTTCGCAGGTGTGGTTCTCTAACCAGTGCTTTTTCGATGCTTTCCATATGGAGGGGCGCTGAATCATCGCCCACCCATACAAGTTACGTTAGGTACGTTAGAAATTTAGACAGAGCAGTGAGATCGTAATCATCTATGTACTTGTTGTTGACAAGCGCCATATCTACCACTGCACTGGATTAGTCGATCTCCGATCCCAGTCTTCACAAAATGATGCATATTGACAACGGTCAGTACCTCCTATTTGACGCTGGTGTGTATAAGCATGTCGCCCAACTTAAACTTGGAGCTGTTAGACACTGGTACGGGTGTAGATCGTATGTTTTCATGCAGACATTTCGAAAGTTTGCAAAAACGTCTGCCAACAACAGTACATCTGTTTTCAAATACAAGTCGCCGCATTCCCACTGGGATTATAGATCGGAAGTCTCCAACCCCTTCTGCGCGCGCCCGCACTGTGCAAAGAAAATATTTGTCAATGTAAACATGTCTTTTGGAGGCAAAGGCTCCTCATCCAGTACACAGACGTCGGTTACATAATCGTACAGGAATTTGTTTTTCTGTAAAACCGATTTAAATTCGTTGTCATGGAAATATGCACGCAACTCGACAAACTGTTTCAGTTGTAAGTTCTTAGCTACTTTACCCGACTGGATACCATAAACCGCAACAAGTATATACATTACAGCTGGATACACGACTTATTACCTGCATCATCTTGTTCCTTGCGGTCTTCCTCCTCGGGATTGTCACTATACAACCTCGCGGTTTCTGAAATTGAAATAAATTTCTTCTTGCTGTTAGAGACTATAGCGACTCTTTCCTTACAACTCTTTGTCGATGAAATGAGAATGATATACGCTTAGTTTATGCAATATAATAGGGATGAAGCTGAATATCTTGTGCTCAATGTTACATTTACTATTAACGGTAAATAGGAACTTTCCAGTTAGATCTATCTTCACTGAAAGCTTTATTGCATATTCCACAAACGTTAACCAAATAAAACAGAGGTTCCGCTAAAAGATCCATGGACTCTCAAAACGGCGTTATACTCGAAAATTAACTTCAGCAAGTAGACTTCTCTTCAAGGATCCTACTACATTGGCCATTGACCAAAATGGGCCAAGTACAAGAAGGCTTTTATAAATGTCCAAACAACAACAACGTGTGCTTTGCATCATTCATTTTGGCAGTGCTGCAATCGCAATCCCCACCTCATCTCCTCATACCCGCGCTACAACTCCTACCTCAACTTGGCGGATATCAAACTACCTGTAAAGACCACCAATACTCCCAAGTTTGAGGAATTGAATAACATCAGCATTGACGTATTCGGCGTGGAAAGTAAATCTAACGTGAACCCTTACAGTTCACTCGACGCTATGAAACTATAGAATTATACCAAAAAGTGGGCTTGAAATATCGACAAGCAAGTACTTTTTAACTTGCAATGCTTATGCTAATATTAAAGAAAAATACTTAAAAAATGTGCAAAAACGGGAACAGTTGTCGATTCGTTAGAACTATGTTGGAACTATGGGAGTGTGCCAAAAAGTTGATCGAACATGCCGGCAAACTAACACTTTCTCTTGTGGTATAGTGTTGGCGTTAAAGACAAAAAAATGTAGAAAACAGGTTGTATGATAAGGTGTTCTAGAATGTTAATTGTAGGGAAGGACCAATTGATTTTTGTAGCAATATCGATAGCAGTGTAGCGGTTATGTAATAAATAAGGCAACTACGATAAACTACTTAATAAAGGATATAAATACCTTAAAGCCTGTGCCGCTCTGGGCAAGAAAAGTCACACACAACAGGTAGCGGACACCAAAGAACACGCACGCTCGGTGTGGTGTCGCCTTCAAAAGCTCTCGTACAACAACTGTCTTCTGTAACCGTCTGAGCACGACTGACTGTCACTTCACGCACTCGCACTGCGGCATAAATGTTTCACTAAACTGTGGGGTACCCGCACTAATGGTATTTATTGTCACCTCTACCAAATTGTTCAATGATGACGTAACATACCGCCCACCAAATTCTTAGAATTTTGAAAAGGAGGCAAGTAGGTTGGGTGAAGGAAATCACATGGAACTTGACCTTGCTAGGAAAACAGGTAACGAAAGATAGAGTGGTACACTACAGCGAGCGATATCATCAACTATAAAAAATAAAAATATATATATGTAAATAAACAAATATTTAAAAATAATATACTACCATACATGTAAGAAATGTGTATATACATATAAACATAAAACAAAATTAAAATACCGGTAGCGGTGCTAGTTTGACCAAAGGTTGTTTTAATGTGCCATGTGCAGTTTTGATCTCAGCGACACGTATAATACCGTCCGCACCGGGAAAGGTATTAATAATACGACCAAACTTCCATTGAAGTGGAGAAAGCTGGTCGTCTTTGATGAGGACAATAGTGTCCTTTTCAACTTGTCGCACACCTACCTTAGAGTGCCATTTAACCTTCTGATTCAGAGTATGTAAGTAAGTACTCATGGCTCCAGCGAGCCCAAAGATGTTGGTGGAGTTTTTGCAGGAGTTTCCACCTGCTCTTTAATGATAAAATGTTGTTTGAATGGTCCTCATCTGGTGGTGCAGAAAGAGGGTCCATAGTTAGGAAATGACCTGGTGTTAAGCAACGCAAGTCATTTGGATCCGAACTCAAAGCGCAGAGTGACCTTGAATTTAGAACAGATTCAATTTGAGTAAGAACTGTGTAAAGTTCCTCAAAGGTAAGTTTTTGTTCGCCGATTACGCGAGCTAGGTGTGTCTTTACCGACTTAACACCGCTTTCCCACAAGCCACCGAAGTGAGGGACGCTAGGTGGATTAAACGACCACTTTATTTTTCTGAGGTTACTGCACTATGCAGATAACTCGTAAGCTGACGATAGGCACCTACAAAATTAGTTCCGTAATCACTAAATATTTGAGAACAGCGTCCTCGACGAGCTATAAATCGTCGCAAAGCAGCAAGAAACGCATCTGCCGACAAATCCGAAACAAGTTCAATATGTACTGCCTTAGTGGCAAAACAAACAAAAATACAAATATAGGCCTTAAGAGTTTTAGAGCCTCGTAGGCGGTTAGCCTTTATTAAAAGAGGGCCAGCAAAATCAACACCAACAATACTGAACGGTTTAATTTGGGTAATACGTGCTGCCGGGAGGTCTCCCATAGGAGGAGTTACCAGGACCGGTTTGGTACGAAAACATCTATGACATGATGATAAATAACTTCGGATTGAATTTTTAATAGAAAGGATCCAGAAATTCTGTTGTATAAGATACGCTGTGGTATTAACACCGGGATGGTAATACCTTTCGTGAGTTGACCGAATGATAAGTTCGGTTAATCGGTGCCGCTGAGGCAATAACGCAGGAAACTTTTCGAAATAGGAAAGCGAAGAATGTGTCAAGCGTCCATCTACTCTTAACATATTTTGTAGATCAACAAATGGAGAAAGTTTTTGCAAGGTTTCAAGTAATTTACGTTTTGCCTTTGATCGAAGCTATTTCCCTTGAAAATGTAATATTTTGTACATGCCGAACGATAATCATAAGAAAATTGTGTAATTCAATGTCTGTTAAGGGACCCGTATGACGTTGAGCCATGGGTTTAGAAAATCTGTAAATCTAAGCCACGATGCCTTGGATTTTATATAACGATGAAAAGCGACTTAGTAAAATGTCAATGATGTTTGGATCTGTTTGAGCGACAAATGATAGGATCTTCTTTTACGTAGTTACCTCAGCAATTGAGGTTGACAATGTTGATTGAGGTGGCCACGAGTCACTAGGGTGAAGCCATTCAGGCCCCGCCCACCATAGCGAACATGAAATAACCGCGCTTGGCATTAATCCCCGAGATGCAGGATCAGCCGGATTATGCGAAGATATAATATAAAACCATCGACTAGGTGCAATGATTTCTTGAATGTGGCTAACACGATTTGCCACAAAGGTTTTCCAACGAAAAGGTGGAGAACGTATCCAAGTGAGAGCGACCGTAGAATCACTCCACGCTGAAACATCGGAGATTTCAATCAAGCCTTGATAAGACCAAATGGTAAAAGAAAGTAAATCGGTTAATAAAACGGCGGCACATAATTCCAAACGTGGAATTGAAATGCGCTTAATTGGAGCTACCTTTGTTTTAGCGGTTACAAATTATACAGTTATTTCTCCAGTATTTTGATTTATGAACTGGAAATATACTACCTCGCTAAAATCGCAAAAGCCATGCAAATAAATGACAAGTAAAAGGATCCGAAGGGGGTTAACAACGTGGTAACTTTAATGACGATAATAACGGAAACTCTTATTGATACTGCTGCCATTGAGACGAAATGTCTGCTGGTGGGATGTCATCCCAATTTAAACCTAACATCCACAGATGCTGGATTAGGCGTTTTGCAAAAAGTGTTAGTGGGGCTAAAAACCCTAATGGATTATATATTCTGGTAACTTGCGAAAGTATGTTGCGCTTTGTACATATTGGGTTTAATGGTTTAACCCGAAATGAGAAAATATCTTCTGTAGGTGACCATTGAAGACCTAATATTTTTATTGATTCGTCAGAATCGAAATCGAGAGAAGTATATTGGCAAAAATCTGACGGAATGCCTTCCAAAATAGAAGCTGAATTAGAACTCCATTTTCGAAGTTCAAAACCAGCCAAATGTAAAAGTCGAATAAGTTGATCTTTGATTTCGCGGGCCGATTGTATAGAATCTCCACCGGCGACGAAATCGTCAATATATAGATTTGACCGTATAGCCTCAGCGGCTAACGGAAACCTTTTGCCTTCGTCAATGGCTAATTGCTGAAGGGTTTTTAATGGTAGATAAGGCGATGACTTAATACCATAGGTCACTGTATTAAACTGATAAGTCTGAATGGGTTCTTCTGCGGAGAACCGCCAAACAATTAAATGAAACTTTCGATGTTCTTCGGTAACCAAAATTTGTCGATACATTTGGCGAACATCACAAGTAAAAACAAAACGATGAGTACGAAATTTCAGTAAGATTGACAAAATGTCGTTTTGGAGACTAGGTCCAGCCAATTGAGTGTCATTAAGTGACACGTTGTTTTTAGCCTTTGCAGAGGCGTCAAAAACCACACGAACTTTAGAAGTATGGCCTTCTTCTTTAAACACAGGGTGATGGGTTAAAAAATAATTAGCGTTCCCAACGGGCGGAAAATCGAGTAATACCATATGACCCGCATCAAGATAGTCCTGCATGAAATTGTTGTATTGGGCGCGTAGCTCCGGTTAAGCATGCAATTTGCGCTCCAACGAAAATAGTCGTTTTTTAGCCATCTCAAAGCAATTATCAAAAACGGGCAAAGTATCGTTAAACGGTAACGCAACAATAAAACGACCTCTAGAGTCACGAGTTCTAATGTTCGGTAGGAAATTTTAAGTTAGTTAGAACAGCAAGGTTCTCTGAAAAACAATCAATAAGTGCCCAAGCTTCTTAGGGTCTTCTGATTTTAAAGGTGGAAAGTCTTTTATAGCTTTCCAATGCAAAGTTGCTAATAAACGTGGATTGCTAAATCGCTCACGCAAGGCATTATATAAAATAATAAAATTATCCCCCGAAACAGGTACAGATTTAATAATTTTCAAAGATTCCCCGCTACAGCAATTAATAAGGTAATTTAGCTTCTCAATATTGGTCAACGAAGCATTTTTGTAAACTAGACTGTCAAATAAATCAATGAAAGATTCAGTTACCTCATTATTAAAATGTGGGAGCTTTAACGGTAACAATTTTGATCCCGTACTGCTTGATGTACTTTCATTAATTTGCGGAGCCCGCATTTCTTGCATCGTTTCTAGATGAAGCAGAATGCAATAGTAAGCGGCATCTACCTCTTTACGTAGAGCGTTGTAATTTAATAATTCTGCCTCGTTACATGATGCTAAAACATCAAATGATACTCTATTAAAATTGGAGTAAATCTAATTTACTCCCTTTGTTTGAATATGAAATAACGTGTTTAAACTTGAATCACTTTGTATAGCGTTGCCCAGTGCCAAGATCTCGATAATCCTAATTTTAAATAACTCTGGTTCCGCCAAATGTGTTTTTTTCGAAGCCATAATGATAAGGTTATTCTGAAAAACGTACAATTAAATGCTGTAAACCGTAACCGCTCAGCTGTGCTCTTAGAAATATTAAATATTATGGGTTGTTGTTCAAGCACGAAAAATGTAAAATAGCTCATAAATCAATAAATCACGTTTATGACTATTAGCCTCCAATGGGTCTTAAGCAACACGTCGAAAACCTAACGGTTTGTCAAACAAAGCGTTAAGATAAAATTTACAGTTTAACATCAAAAATCAGAGGAACATTTAAACGTGGCTAACATATTGCAAGAAAGGTTGCAGTTTTACAACTATATTACCCTTTGCAGATGTATTCAATTATTTACGTTTACTAACCGAGCAGGTTTGTGTGTAATACAAAAACATGCAATGGCTTTCAATTCAAATTAACAAGTTTTATATTAAGGATTTGTTTGTAATTAAACGCTTGCTGGTTTAATTACGGCGAAATCGCTTATTTTAATGTAAAGAGAGTATATAGCTAATATTTACACACATTTTAACCCGCTGAATATGGGGTTTGAACACAAATTTAAAAGCTAAAGTAAATGATTAAAACACGCTCGCTGAAATGCAAAATAATAATCAGTTTAGGACATGCGTATAAATACATAGGACCGGTGAAATTCGGGTCGAATTAGAACCAAATATGGTACGATGAGGTGTTCTAGAATGTTAATTGTAGGGAAGGACCAATTACTTTTTGTAGCGGTTATGTAATAAATAAGGCAACTACGACAAACTACTTAATAAAGGATATAAATACCTTAAAGCCTGTGCCGCTCTGGGCAAGAAAAGTCACACACAACAGGTAGCGGACACCAAAGAACACGCACGCTCGGTGTGGTGTCGCCTTCAAAAGCTCTCGTACAACAACTGTCTTCTGTAACCGTCCGAGCACGACTGACTGTCACTTCACGCACTCGCACTGCGGCATAAATGTTTCACTAAACTGTAGGGTACCCGCACTAATGGTATTTATTGTCACCACTACCAAATTGTTCAATAATGACGTAACAACAGGTAAAAGCAAATAGTCGTCAAATCGTTAAAATTATTGTAGAACTATATAAATATATCAAAATGATATATGAAATACTGGTAAATTAATACTTTCTTGAGTTGCAATACTCGTGATAAAAATTTTAAAAGATGCTTAAAATATAAGTGAAATCTGGACAGCTGTCGATTCGTTAGAACTGTAGTAGAACCATGGTGCAGCGTTGGCGCTAAATGTAAAAAATATTAGAAAACGGGTAAAGGCAAAAACAGTTGTCGAATCGTTAGAACTATTGTAGAACTACCAAAAAATCGGTTTAAAATACCGACAAACTAATGCTTTCTTGAGTTGCAATGCAGGTGATAAAAATTTAAAAAAACCTAGGAACTCCATGTTTCTTTGTGCAAAAATCGCAACTTATTTTATTATTTCCAAAAACCAAATCACATTTTGTGAATTGGCTTAAGCAGAATTGTAACGAGTATTCGTCTGTTTTATATTGGTGTCTTCACAATATATGTAACATACTGTTTTAATACGCTCTAATTAGTTCTATGATTTCTAAAAATAGTTATTTTCTAGTTTAATTTTAGCATTCTAATTATTAGAATGAAGGTCTGGTAGCATAAATATGTCTGTAATTGTAACGGTTGCAAGACTACCCAAGTAGCGCCCTAGCGAAGTTTCCAGGAAGGTCTAATCCAAGAGTTAATCAATTTTTCTAAAGGCACTTTACTTCAAAGGCACTACACATGTCAGATTAGTTGCTATCTATGATTAGATGTCAATCATGTTTTAGGATCCTATTTATGTCAGGGTGGTCGGAAGCAATTTTTCAATTAGCGGAGTACTAAACTAAAATTAGTTCCGAGATCTTCTTGTGTGGCTATCTTAGGGCAATTGGCAGTTTAATTATTCTTAAAGATTTACGACCGGCGTATCCTAAGCTGAGTATGAGAGCCAAGAAAGGGGTTATTTTTCAATTAACTTAAATGTATATAAGGATGCCAGCCGGTGGTAATCGGGGTTGTTTATTTCCAGACGCATTGTAGTCTAAAGCTCGCGGACTTGCAAGATTGAGTAAGTGTTTTATTTCTCTGAATTCAAGTGCGTGCCGTTATGTTCAAAGTTAGTTTATTTCTCTGAGTAAGTAATTATTATATATGGTATTACTATGAACTCAAGGCTGTGTTATGCATCATAAGTCATTTATTTGTTTAAATACAATATCTGTCGACTTTCATAGCATACAACTTCGGGTTAAAGCCCCGTTCCAGTAATTTAATCTCGCTAGGTTATTGTTAAAGACCGCATCTTTTGAAGGGTTTCTTATTTTATTGTGTTTCGACGTTGTCCGAGGCTTGTAATAACTAAGCCACGAATTCCGTTACTGTACTATTTGACCCGTGTGAAGGTCATGTTTTTCCTGTCATTGATGACCCCGTGATTAAAGGAAGGTCGTTTCAGTATGCAAGTTAAGTAGACTGCGGTAGCGTTAATTAATTATATGTATTGGGGTGTTTGCACCCACAACTGTTGTTAATATTCATAAAATAAGGACTTTAGAATTGTTTAGTTAAGTTGTGTTTGTGCTAGCCGGAGACTTTATAAGATTTGCCCCTGTGAAGTAAAGTATTTTCTGTCCTGCAATCTTGGTTTATCGCCACGAACAAAGTGCGACGAGAGCTATTACCGCGATCGGTCCATGGGCCGTTTAATTCCCATGGTGGCGCCCTATTGTAAATAATGTTAATTACTGTATATTTTTGTATGCATATGTAATTAGGTTAAGTTAGTTAGTAGGCCGTTTAATAAAACAATTGGAATTTTGTCTTAGTGTGTTGTTGTTTAATGAACCTCCCCTTCTCACCGACTGCAGCAGCTTGCGAGGCAATGTCCCGAAACGTGAGGGTACTATAGTGTTAGAGGTCCTTCCCATTTATTATTTATTGTTAATTGGATACCCTCACGCGGTAGGTAAATATTCAATTACATATAGAGTTTCCCCATGTATCATTTATATCACGGTCTTCATTTATTTTTGTCTTGATGTATATCCGAACTGCATATGTATCGTCAATTTCGTTTTTGTTATTAAAAACGAAAGATTCATTAACATTTAACAGAGATGATTTTTCAGCTATTTTCTTATCAATTTGTTATTTCTTATTAAAAATAAGTTGTAATTGAAACCGGTCAGATTAATCAAAAACATCTTTCATGGATCTATTTTGGCTAGGAAATGGATTATCCTTATCAATATTTGATTTGTTAGATGGTGAATTATCTGAAGTATCTAGAGTAATTGCCCAATTGTTGATTTAGGAACATTGTTCTCAGAAGAAACTTTATCATGATTTAATGTATTTTCCTCGACGTTATCTCCTATGTCAGTATTCAATTCGCATTTTGAATTGTTCTCTTTAAAATCTTCAATTCTGTCAATAGTAGAAGTTCTAATATTATTTGTTGTAGCTTCTTTTAGAACCCTTATTTTCTTGTCTCCGTTTCTTAACCATATGTATTTCTTCTCTTATTTGATGTTTTGATGATTTGGCTTTGTCCAATTCTTCTACTTTGTGAAATAATACGGGTGAAGTTTGTTTTTTGATATTAGCAATCTCAAATCGAAAAGGAACTCTTGTCGACGTGAAATATGTCTACACTCTTGACACTGTAATGTACTAAGACTCCTCGGAATACTTGTTCAGCTAGTAAGTAACTCAGAAAATTGCTTCTCATAAAATTTTATAATTCTTTTTATCGCCTTGAACAGATGATAGCTCTATTTTACAACTAAGTATCCATTTTTCTAGAATTACTGCTTGATTCCTTTTCAAGTCCTCTTCGCCCAATACTTCTAATAAATGTCGTAATAGTTCCATGTGAGTCATGTTGTTGGCCACCAGCAAACTGTGGTATTTTTGTGTGTCCTGAAAATATTGTAATTGGATTATATATTTCTAGTCTATCACTTTGTAGTTCTTTTAAAGTTTGACTAAAATAAGTGTTAAAGGTTGCCATTCTTCTAAAGTCCCATTTAGTGGGTCTAACATCAATGAATCTTTATCATCTGGATTTAACCTGCCGCCAGGTAGTTTAAAATATTCTCTAGACTTTGAAGTTTCAAGAAGCAATTGCAGTAAGTATGGTGTTTGTCCACGACATTGTATAATAGAATTGAAAAAACAAGTATTACCTAAATTTACTAAACCACATGTTTTTGCAAATTTAGCGTTCTCTATATTTTTAGACATATTGTCATAGTGGGTTGCCTCTATTTTTGTAGTATCCATTGCTATAGAAACGTTTAATATTATGTTATTATTTGGCATATTATTCGTTTTGAATATATTTACATTGTCATTCGATATGTCACTTCGTTTTACAGGTGCTTGTGTTGCAGATTGATGTGTAGTAATATGATTAGTACGACCAAAGTCTGTACGTTTACAATCCATGTCTGAAAGCGTATCTTGACTACATCATCTGGCTCTTTTAGCAAATCTTGTATGTTTTATTACAGATGCAGCATTTGAAATATAATTTGTCGGTGGTTGCAATTTTTAGTTTTAGTTTCAGGAGTGGGTTGTTCTTCTTTGTTTGATCTGTTATGTTTACAGTTGGGTTATTTTAGTTGTTTTAGATTCATTTTTTTCATGGAGATCATTGGCCATTGTGTTTATGTAGAGTTCCGTTGATTTATCACTGTCATCAATATCCTATTGTTAAGTATTTTACGCTGGTTTATCGTGTAAAGATTGCTTTTCTATTTTATTTTTTACATTTGGAACTTTGTATATATATTTTTTATCAGCATGGATTTATTAGTCTCATTAGCAATACTTTCATTCTTGAAAATTATTTGTTGGTTGCCGCTATTAGGTACGTGGTGCATCGTGGTAAAATACCAAATATTGCATCAGCATTACCACGTTAGATTTCTATCGAAAGGCGCTGCCAAAGAAATACTGAGGATCTCTTTTCGGGTGTTGCTATTTTAAGTCTAAAACCTATGTCGTATATTAATTGCCGGGTGCTATCGTTCGAGTGGGAGGCGTCTTAAAGCGAGTAGGCTTGGCTTGATTATTTGTTTAATAAGTATAACAACCAAAATAATTATAAGTTCATTAATACATAAAATAGAGTGAATTCGTTAAAACTGAATGAATTTTAATTGTTGAAGTAGTTCGGAAGTTTTCGGTAATCTTCGGAACTCTTCGGAAGGCTTAGTGCTTGCTATTGAAATCAAAACAAACTTACACACTTATAAAACGAATGTCTATATAGCTTGAAGGCGGTGAAAGCGGCTTCAATGGTCTTCGGAACTCTTCGGACGGGTTCGTGTTGTCACTAAGAGTTATGATTTGAAATTAAAAACTACTAATTTGCAATATTTACAAGTATAGAGGGTTCAGAAGTCTTCGGCTGTCTTCGGAACTCTTCGGAAGGTTTCGTTTCTTCTTTACAACGTTAAGTCACAAAGAGTTATGATTTGAAATTAAAAACTACTACTTTACAATATTTACAAGAATAGAGGGTTCAGAAGTCTTCGGTTGTCTTCAGAACTCCTCGGAAGGTTTCGTTTCTTTCTTTTGGCACAATGGTATGTCACAGAGTTATGATTTGAAATTAAAAACTACTACTTTACAATATTTACAAGTATAGAGGATTCTGAAGTCTTTGGTTGTCTTCGGAACCCTTCGGACGGTTTCGGACTTAATATGTGAAGTCCAATCATAACTTGAATGGTTATGATTATAAAGTATTGACAAGTTTGGGAGGCCCAGACGTCTTCGGTGGTTTTCGGTACCCTTCGGCAGACGTCGTGGACGTGGTGCCTTAGGTCTTGTAGAGTACGTCTCCGTTAAACTCTACGGGGGTGTTGTCCCGGACGTAAACTTGGCAAATACAGTCGACGACATTACAATAATCCACTTCTCGGGACGTATACTGGCTGTAAAGGTGATCTGAATGTGTATCTTTGGCGACGGTGGCAGAGGCGATAGAAGCCTTGGGTGCGATTGAATGGAACGGATCGCACGTGGAAGAGCGTTCTGTGCTTAGTTTCGACTTGCCTGGTGTACAGAACGAATCTTCCCACACATACGTAGGTTGTATAGTTATATCAATAAACTATTATGACGGCCCCAGGTATGGCGGCGGACAGCTTAACATTCGGAGGTTACGCAGGCTTTGATGAGCGCTGCGTTTCGAAGCATAGCAGATTAAGGAGAGCGCTGTTTGAAAGGTTTTTGCAGGCTATGGAGAGCATGCAAGAGAGAGGATTCCTAGGCTATGGTGAGCACTACGAATGTCCTCTGTAGAATTTGAAATTTTATTTATACACTTCCATTTCCTATTCTTCCTGTGTTGAAAAACGTTAATGAGGTCTTTAACTAATGAAATGCGTTTTTCGAGTTTTTGATTGTAAAAGAATCTCCAAATTTAGTTTAACCAATGAAAGTATAGATTTTTGGGTAGCACAACAACTTTGTTGGAATTTCTCGAAATTCTTTGGTTTGTTCTATTTCCAGCTCGTGTACTCTGATATAGTCAACTGCAAATTCTCAGTCTGTTCAGTGCTCTGCGTATGGTGATATAGTCAACATTCCCCCCCGCTGAAGGGTGTAGCATAGCTTGGTTGATGCGGGGAGGTGGCGGTCTGTTGGGTCTGGCTCTTCTCTGGATAGGGTGAGGTCCAGCCCATTTGGCTTCAAATTGATTTCCGGTGGAGGGATGGCTACTGACTAATGTCCCCAGGCGAAAATAGAGCGGGATCCTCGTTTTGGACATATTTTTCCTTGAAGCGGCAGTCGCGATTCTGAATCTCTCGGATGCGGAATAGTCGGGCTTCTCCTTGGTTGTCCACTGGTGGTTGGCGGAGGTCTTCCGGACGCGTAATTTCATATCCCAGTAAGGCTTAGCTGGGTGTAGTTCCCGTAGCTGCGCTCTTCCTGGTGCGGAAAAAATACATAACCTCAGGAAGTTTCCGGTCCCAAGATCGTGCGTAGTGTTGGATTGCGAAGGCTCGCAAGGCTTTCTTGAACTCTTGGTTCCGGCGTTCTACTGGGTTTGCTCGTGGGTGGAAGATTGGCGTAGTCCAGTGGTGACAACCCCATGGGTCCATTGTTCGGTCCCATCGTCTAGACACATATTGGGATCCGTTGTCGGTAAGGATCGCTCTTGGGTATCCATACCGGAAGATGACCTCGTTTTTGAGTAAGTTGATGACAGTGGCTGACTTAGTGTCAGGTGTCCAGGATGTTTCGACCCATCTACTGAACAAGTCGGTTACGACCAGTATGAACCGATTGTTCTGACGTGAAGTGATGTATGGTCCCATGGTGTCGACGTATATGACCTCCCATGGTCGGACGGGTAGATGTGGTCGGAGGGTGCTTTCTGTTGATACGGTCCCCTCTTTGTAGCGGCACAAGTCCAGCATTGGCTCACATATTGTCTTACCGCGTCACCGACCTTGGGGCAGAAGTATCTTTCGCCGAGGACGCGGTAAGTTTCGTCGGTGCCTGGATGTCCAGCTACGTCGTGGAAAGCGTGCAAGACGTCGGTCTGTGTATTGGGGGGTATCGGGAGTCGTTCTAGTTAGAGTTGAATCGCCAGGGATATCCGTTTTCGACTACAAAGTCAACTGCAAATTCTCAGTTTGTTCAGTGCTCTGCGTGTGGTGATATAGTCAACACGGGTTAACTCACCAGCGACTCCAATTGTCTTGAAGGTAACTGAAATAAAGGTGTAATTTGAACCAATGTCTCTATATTTGTTAACTTTACACCTTTCAGCTTCAGCAACAGCCGCACCGCATGTGTTGCCGGTTGAAATTAAATGTGAAAGAGCTAGGGTGTCCACAACAGTTACGTCCCAAGCCAGAGATCGGTCTTTCTCCCCTGGAATCATTGTTACACCATCAGGTCTCTTATTCTCTTAAAGCATCAGATGGTTCAAAAACGGATTGAATTAGTAATTTAGTAAGAAATCGTCCAATTACATGGTTTAACGATTCGTGTCTCGATAATCGACCAATTGTGTTTTTGTAGCAGCTTAAATCATAGGAGGCTGTACAATCAACGAAGGCACCACAGGAACAAGTAAATGATTCACAAATCTTTGCAACAAGATGTAGCGTTACACATATACGTACCGATTCGTTTGTTAGGGCTGTTCCAAGCTGAGGGGAAGGGACTGCATGTAACCATTGGTAGCTTTCCTTTTATGAAACTGCTCTTAGACGAACAATGGAACAAATGTTACTAGCTTTCATCAAATTGTTGTACCTGCTTATCAGTAGTTCAGATTCCCAAAATTTCTGTGAACTCAGTGCTGACGAATTTATGTTTTTCTTGTCAAGTATGGTTCTATTCAGTAAAAAATCAATAATTCGGACAAACCGGTTAAAGTTAAACGAGTTGTTTTTAAAATGTCTGAAACAAGATTAGTTGAAGCGTGTGTTAACCTATGAAACAAGGAAGAGCCAAGTCTGTTATTTTTCTTATGCAAAGACCACCCATATGGCATGGTAGAGTTGCTTGACTGTAAGTCATATCATCCATTATTATATTTGTTATTTTTCCAAACAATTTCGAAGCATGCTATCAAAGGGTTAATGGGTCCATACCCCACAGGGGGCACCTGGCATGGTGACCATTTACATCCCCCTTAATCATGGGAACAATTATAAATAATATTGGTAGCATAAGTAAAACAGAACCTGTAGAGGTGGAACCAGCAATGGGGGACCCCTCAGGTAACCAAAACATATCCATGGAGGTGGAGCAGACCCGGGTTGCAAGTCCGCTTGCAAGACCGGTGTCTGATACACCAGACACGAAGAAAACAATAAAGAAACTTTCAGGCATTGGACTGCAAGCAAATAGGCTTTCGGGTGCTCAGCGTAGGATGCTGAGGCAAGGCAAGAAAGTCGAAGCTGGGAGTTGGACGGAGTCACACCCTTCACAACAAAGGTGTCGGCGCAGAAGGAGAGCGAGGGTAGTAAAGACCTCGTTCAGAGACTTCCACACCGACAGCATCTAGAGGCGTTGGGTAGAACGAGTCAGCGCCTATTCGGGCGACCAAAGTTAGACCCGAAGGAATTCGATACCCTCTCATCAAGAGCCCTGTACTGTATAATTCGAGGTGCAAGCTTTGCAGCGTCAGCACAATAAGCCTTTTAGGCTGCAGTGCGGCGGAGCCGTTTGGCAGACGCACCCGCCAGGGGGAGTGGTTTTAGTGGGTATGTCGTCAGGAGAGTCCCACACTTTGGCTATAAAAGCTTTCCACTCCACCGGGTTCGGATAACTATAAAAAAAAAAATGTCCATATATTGGTATAACTGTGAACAATGTAATATGTAAGTAAGTTTAGGACCAGCACTTAAGCAATTTTTCATTACGTAGAGAGCTGCATGTGTGTCAAGGGTTTGCAATCTACTTTTTGATTTTGAGGAAAGTATTTCTTTAGTTGAGTGTAGTTTGCTAACTTTAGCTAGTTTTCGGTTTTACTATAGAGATTTACATTTTGAACTTGGCAAACGTACTAAACGGGCATTGAGGTTAATTTGGGGGTTAAATTGGAAATAAGTTTTATTTTTGGGTATAATAAGATAAAAGGCAGAGAGAGAGAGAGAGAGAGAGAGAGAGAGAGAGTCGATTTCGGAATACCCTTTCTACTTGTTTCTGCAATCATAATTATGCCCTGATGGTTCAGATATTACTTCACTGTGGGATGTAACTTGCTCCGTTTCTCAGGTGGAAGTATTCTAGCAATCTAGCACCCCAAATGAAGAGCCTGATCTTTGTGAATGTTCTATTTCCTTAAGGAAATAACCATTTTTCAACTTTAACGGTACACGCAGCGTTGTTTTATTTATGGTCGGAGGTATTGTTATTTTTTCCTTACTTTTTTTGCCTTTTACCATTTTATTCTCTAATTATATGGATTTAATGAATTGACAAAGGACTGTGGACATAATGCTTGAGCTATACCAATATGTTAACGCGCGAGGGGTCTTATAATTTTATATATCGACTTATCTCAGCCGTATTCTATTGTTCTATAAGTGTCGTTTCTACTCTTAAACGAAGTGGACTGTTTGGCTATTTATTGGACGTGTTATGTACACACTATCACTGTGCTTTTTAGGGTTTATTCATAAAATCACATTCGGAGACACTAATGACTTAACTCACTTTACCGAACCAACAACCGCTTCTCTTCGATGTTTATGAGCAAGTGTCGATCACTACCCCTTTAGTCCACAGGTAGAAAAGAGGTTTTATGACAGGATATAACGGGACAAGGGATGACAGCTTTGCTATTTTATTTAGAACTACGAATTTACGACTTAAAATTAAACACGAAAACGTGCAACAAAGAGACCTAACACAATATATGGGTTGTTCAGGGTAGAAGACTTTTGCAAAAACTCTCGTTTGTAAGGAAGGTGTATTACGTTCGCGTTATTCTAGATATAAATCAGATAAGAATGACAAAAAATTAATTCTGTACGGAATGAATGAGGATGGATGTACCCTGTATATTGAAACTTTACGAACAATAAAAAATAAACATTAATTAAACGTAGAATTTCAAAATTATGTTTTATATAAATAATTCAAATAATTGTCTTTGACAATGTTTGTTTTAAATACCTTGCAAACGTAATAATCCAAGACGATGATCTATTTTAAAAGCGCAAATAAAAACAAATCTGAATATAACAAGACTCTGTGTTTGCTATAAAAAGGCAAATTATAAATAGACAGTTGCCGTACAATAGCTTTGCACTTAGCATAGATGAAATATATTACATTATAAGAATAAAGTTGGTAGAAGGGAAAATGCGATACAACAATTAAGCTGGACAGGCAAGAAAGAAATTCAGACAAAAGAGTCGAAATGTAACCACGAACAGGTGTAAGTAACGCCAGGTTGAACATGAGCCGAATGCGAGCGCAGTGTTTAATTTGCAGTAATGCTATAAAATCATTTTGAGCTGTGGATTTTATTGTCGCGTCGGTGGAATAGAAATTCACTACCTGATTATGGGATCGTAAATAAATGTAAGGGTTGAAGCTTGAGAGTTTGCCCATCGAGAAATGGAAATTTGTTTTCGTTTATGTCAATTGGTGACCTAGTAGAAATACGAACCATTGGTGCTCCTGGACATCTTTATTCGGGGTCTATAAAATAAACTGAAAATAAATAAACCTTTTTAAATGTTACAGTACATAGAAGAGGCAATGAATACTGTCAAATGCAGGAGGACATTTGGAATTAATATGCAGGGACAAAAAATTGATATGCTTAGATTTGTAGATGATATAGCGGTATTAGCATCTAGGAAAGAAGAGTTAGAAGCTGCTCGTAATGAAATGGAAACAGTTCTAACAGAGATATGGTATGAAAATTAACAAAAATAATACTAAAGTTCTAGTATGCAAAAGAGGGGAAAATAAATCAAAGTCTGAAGAGTAGGAGATGCAAATAAGAAAAATGTACAAGCCTTTGAAATGTGGTGCTACAGACATATGATGAAGATACCATGTACAGACAAAGTTAAGAACAAAGAGGTACTAGAAATGGTACGGGAAGAAAGAAATATGTGGAAAACGGTAGAAAATAGGAGAGATAGGATGATAGACCACGCACTACGACATGAGGGAATAGTGCGAAATATATTAGAAGCAGAAATAGGAAAAAGAAAAGTAGAGGTAGACCTAGGTTAAACTACTGCACACAGATAGTGAAAGATGTAGGTGTGAGAATTTTAGGGAAATGTGTAGGCTAGCTCAGAATAGAAATCAATGGAGGTACGCTTCCAACCAGACGCAAGATGGAAAAACGTATGACAAAAATAATAACTGTACTTAAACATGGTGATTATTATAAACAACTACAGATATTGGTTTTGCAATACTCTCAACTAATGTTAATTGTGCGAAAGGATTTACTTGAAAACTATTAATACGGCAAAAGTCTAGTTGTTGGGTGATCCTTGGCAGCCACAAGCTGCTTAACCTCCTACACATACCACTGAATGTTGGTGAAATAGGGCATATAATTAGAAAACAATAGAAGGGAATCAAGCTGTATATAAGCTGTAGGCGGCTCCGTGGCGTAGTGGTATGTGTGTGACTACTACGCCCTAGGTCCCGGGTTCGAATCCCGACACGGTCCGCTTGAAAAATGTTAGGCGAGCATTTTTCGCAAAAATACACCCTCGTTCGGATGAGAGGTAAAATGGAGGTCCCGTGTGTGAGTGTTGTCACGCACGTTAAAAGATCCCTACCTTGCTTGGAACAGCAAGGATTCGGCAAAATTCAAAATTTTCCAGGTAAAAAAAAACTCGCTTCCTGGCCAATGTAGTACCTTCGGGTGGAGCATTGGAAAAAAAAAAAAAAAAATCACATGTAATGTATATAAGCTGTAGGCGGCTCCGTGGCGTAGTGGTATGTGTGTGACTACTACGCCCAAGGTCCCGGGTTCGAATCCCGACACGGTCCGCTTGAAAAATGTTAGGCGAGCATTTTTCACAAAAATACACCCTCGTTCGGATGAGAGGTAAAATGGAGGTCACGTGTGTGAGTGTTGTCACGCACGTTAAAGATCCCTACCTTGCTTGGAACAGCAAGGGTTCGGCAAAATTCAAAATTTTCTAGGTAAAAAAAACTCGCCTCCTGGCCAATGTAGTACCTTCGGGTGGAGCATTGGAAAAAAAGAAATCACATGTATATAAGCTGTGAAATGTTAGGCGAGCATTTTTCGCAAAAATACACCCTCGTTCGGATGAGAGGTAAAATGGAGGTCCCGTGTGTGAGTGTTGTCACGCACGTTAAAGATCCCTACCTTGCTTGGAACAGCAAGGATTCGGCAAAATTCAAAATTTTCCAGGTAAAAAAAACTCGCTTCCTGGCCAATGTAGTACCTTCGGGTGGAGCATTGGAAAATCACATGTAATGTATATAAGCTGTAGGCGGCTCCGTGGCGTAGTGGTATGTGTGTGACTACTACGCCCATAGGTCCCGGGTTCGAATCCCGACACGGTCCGCTTGAAAAATGTTAGGCGAGCATTTTTCACAAAAATACACCCTCGTTCGGATGAGAGGTAAAATGGAGGTCCCGTGTGTGAGTGTTGTCACGCACGTTAAAGATCCCTACCTTGCTTGGAACAGCAAGGGTTCGGCAAAATTCCAAATTTCCCAGGTAAAAAAAAAAACTCGCTTCCTGGCCAATGTAGTACCTTCGGGTGGAGCATTGGAAAATCAAATGTAATGTATATAAGCTGTAGGCGGCTCCGTGGCGTAGTGGTATGTGTGTGACTACTACGCCCAAGGTCCCGGGTTCGAATCCCGACACGGTCCGCTTGAAAAATGTTAGGCGAGCATTTTTCACAAAAATACACCCTCGTTCGGATGAGAGGTAAAATTGAGGTCCCGTGTGTGAGTGTTGTCACGCACGTTAAAGATCCCTACCTTGCTTGGAACAGCAAGGGTTCGGCAAAATTCCAAATTTTCCAGGTAAAAAAAACTCGCCTCCTGGCCAATGTAGTACCTTCGGGTGGAGCATTGGAAAATCACATGTAATGTATATAAGCTGTTAAGCGGCTCTGTGGCGTAGTTGGTATGTGTGTGACTACTACGCCCAAGGTCCCGGGTTCGAATCCCGACACGGTCCGCTTGAAAAATGTTAGGCGAGCATTTTTCACAAAAAATACAGCCTCGTTCGGATGAGAGGTAAAATGGAGGTCCCGTGTGGAGTGTTGTCACGCACGTTAAAGATCCCTACCTTGCTTGGAACAGCAAGGGTTTGGCAAAATTCCAAATTTTCCAGGTTAAAAAAAATCGCTTCCTGGCCAATGTAGTACCTTCGGGTGGAGCATTGAAATATCACATGTAGTGTATATAGGCTGTTGTGAGAATTGCAGGGACTGGTGTAGGATAGCTCAGAACATAAATAAGTTCAGGTACAGGTCCGACCAGCTTCAAGATTTAAAACCCAATGTCGAAAAATAAGTGCTCTTAAATCTGATGATTATTATAACCAGCTACAGGTGTTGGTTGTGAAATATTTTTAGCTAATTTTGATTGTGCAAAAGGATAAATTGGAAAAACTATTAATTCGACAAAGGTTCAAGGGCATGGGGAACTTGGTAGCCAAAGGCTGCTTACTCCCCTTCACATACAATTGAATATCGGGTAAGTAGGGTATATAACTGTAAAACAATAGAAGGTGACCGAACTGCATCAAACAAGAAAGAACAGCAGCTATGTTCAAAGACAACGAACATAGATACAAGAAGAAAACTGTTCAAAGCATAGTGTGGAGCACAGCACAGTATATCTATGAAATAGGGGCAAAAGGAAAACCAGACAGAAAGAGATAGAAGCCTTCTGGAATGTTGTGCTTCAGATGTATGAGGATGTTAGCATGGACAGACAAAGTTAATAACAAATAGGTTGTAGCAATAGTAGAAGAAAAAGATATTTGTGGAAAACAAAAAAAATAGGAGAAATAGAAGGACAGGGTCCGTTCTAGGACATTTCTGGGGAAAAGTACGGGATACTACAAGCAGAGATAAGAAAAGAGAGGTAGAGGTAGACCGAGATCAGACTTTCGCACACTGATAGTGATAGTGATAGATGCAAATTTCAGGGAAATGTGTAGGTTGGTTCAGACTAGGAAACAATGAGGGTACGCGTCCAACCAGTTCTAGGACTGAAGACTTAAATGTTACATTCTAACTGAAATGCCAATTATAGATGGTGGGAAGTTGGCATAATGTTAACACGACTGTTTGTTGAACTTTACGCATAATGATGGGCTAAAGTGCTTAGCACTAGAGTTTGCTTAGTTTTGGGTATGCTAGTGTAGGAAATACAAATTAGAAAATTCTTCAATGATTCCTTAGAATGTGCTCGATAATTTTTAAGGTATGTTTTATATGTGGTATAGTGCCAGTTAAGAAACAATTAGCAGGTTTGTATGTTTAAGGGACTATGGAATGCGGACAGAAAAAGCTGTTTTTTGTTTATTTCGCTAAGTCAACATTTCCAGAAATGGCATTCAAAATGTAACTACCAGTATTCATATAAGTAGGAAAATCGGTTTGATAATATTAGTATTAATTTTTCTTATAGGTTTTGTTTTTTTATTAACACCTGGCTAGTTTGATTTTAGGAAATAAGTTTTTCTACTTAAAGAAAGTATTTATATTCTTATGGTAGTTATTTTTGTCAATAGAGGTTTAAGGTTGAATTTTATTTGTATTTATTGATAAACAATGCAAAGGTAGATGAAATTTGTGAAAGGAATTCCAGCCACACCAGTGTTGAAGACGAATTTGGGAAGAAGCCCCTTTGTCGGAGGCTTTAACGGCCGGAGTCATTATAAATATTTATGGCTCCGGGTTGGGACCGTATCATTTTATAAACTAAGATCGACGTTACGCCCACTTTTGTAAGGGACTTTATCAGGACAAGAAAAAGAGTATTACAATAAAAAATAATAATAAAGATAAGAATGATAATATTAAGTAAACATGTTAAAGTGTAAAGAGTAGAGTTACTCCTGATCTAGCAGACTCACTAGCCCATTCAAAACCAAAAGGTGTCTTATGGCGAAATAACTGGCGAAAGTGGTAGTTTATATAGGCCGAGAACTTGATGCATGAGTAATCATGGATAGAGAGGAGTGTCGTAGCAGATCAGTGAACGTTACGATTCCGCTGTTATAAACATAGGTTTGTTTTCAAAATAGGTCATCGTCTTTGTTTAGATTATTAGAATTTTTATTGATTTCTATGAATGCTTTAATTTTTCTATTGAAGAAGAATGAAATTTTGGCAATTAGTTTCGTCTTGTTAAAGTTAATGGTATGGCCTGTTTCATGTTGGTGTTCGACCACCGCCGAGCGATTGTACTGACTTGTTCTTAAGCTTCGCTTATGCTCGTTTAGTCTAGTCTGTACTGACCGTCCTGTTTCTTCCATGTATACTAAACCGCAGCTGCAAGGTATACTATATACACCTGGGGCTTTTAAGACTATTTTCGGAATCTTTTGGGGTTGATAATATTTCTGAAATTTTATTAGTAGGCTTATAGATCGTTTTGATGTTGTGTTTAAGTAGAATTTTGCCAATTCGGTCTGTTACTCCGTGTGTATATGAAAGGATTGCTAAAGCTCGTGTCGGGATTATCATTCTTATCTTTATTATTATTTTTATTTTAATACTCATTTTCTTTTCTTGTCCTAATGAAGCGCCTTACAAAAGTGGGCGAAGCGTCGACCTTAGTTTATAAAATAACACGGTCCCAACCCGGAACCATAAAATTTATAAAAAGTCCCTTTAGTTTACGATTTTTTTTACTCAAATTTAATGAGTGTTCTGAAGGTCTTGTAAAACAAGGTAAAGTATAATTGGGTAAATTTAGGAAACCAAAAGCAAAGCAGTTCTATTCGGAACAACCGTCTTCCATGTGGGAAAAATATCGAAGGGATTGCTAAGAGTAGGCGGTTTGACGCCCCTTAATTATTACAATAAAAGAAACCTTTCAATGTAGTGATTACTGTAACGTAGTTTTTGTAATGCAGCCATTTTGAGTGTTCAGTTTTTATTTTTAGTGTTTTTTCCATAGGAACGCACTACCGCATTACTGTAGTTAGCTGGTGCACCCTTAAAATTGTTATGGGTTCCTGGCTTTTCGGAGCAAAACTAGCTGGATAACGTAAAGCTCATTTTACCTGTTTCACACAATGGGTCCAAATAGAACTATTGCTGAAATTTACGGTTCTAAAAAATGAGGTGTCAACATCACATTCGTTGCTTCATTTTAACCTGAATTTTCTGAAACAGTCAATAAAAAATTAATACAAACGTAGTTGTCCGCTTAAAACGAAAGCATGCGAAAGTTTTTACTCACAAGCAAATAATTCTTGGAAGATATCTTACAACGTTGCGCGCTTTGTATACAAGCCCTTTTGAAAATTATTCAAAACGAATTTGGTAAGGAATCCCTTTATTTTTCGATTTTTTTTACCAAAATTAAATGAGTGTTCTTAAGGTGTTAAACAAGGTAAAGTAATTGGATAAATTTAGGAAACCAAAAGCAAAGGAGTTCTATTCGGAAATACCGTCTTCCATGTAAGAAAAATATGGAAGCGATTGCTAAGACTAGACGATTTACCGCCCCTTAATTATGACAACAAAAGAAATTTTTTAATGTAAGTGGTTATTATAATGTAGTTTTTGTAATTCGGCCATTTTAAGTTTTTAGTTTTTATTTTTAGTATTTTTTTCCACAAGAACGCACTGTCGCATTATTGTAGTTAGCCGGTGCACCCTTAAAATTGTAACGGGTTCCCGTCCTTTCAGAACAAATCTAAATGTATAACGTAACGCTCATTTACCCGTATCACACTATGGGTGCAAATACAACTATCGCTGCAAAATACGGTGCTAAAAAATGAGGTGTCAACATCACACTCCTTGCTTCATTTTAACCTGAATCTCTGAAGCAGTCAATAAAAAATTAATAGAAACAAAAGCATTGGAAAGTTTTTACTTACACGCAAGTAATCCTTGGAGTATAAATATCTTACAACTTTGCACGCTTTGTATACAAGCCCTTTTGAAAAATTATTCATAATGAGCGTTGAAAACGATAGGAAAGCGCGTTGCTGTTACTTCAGTGAAAGTTAGGGACGTATTTGAGAAGGAAACAGTATGTTAGGGTTGCGTAATCTAATATAAAATAATGAAATTGGAATTCAGAAAAGTGTGGAAGAATACAGAAAGCTTTCCGGTTTTGTAGGTAGGACATCGTTTACACAGAGATTCCGATATATAAAGAGAGAGCATTTTAATAAGGTCTATGGCTTTAACTTAGTTATAATAATAAATAATTCATTATTATTTCGTAATTCAAGTTGTAGTATGTAGGTACGTTACGTATGTAGGAAGAAAGAATAGTAGGTTGGTGGGGATAGCAGACAGTATTAGTAGAGCGCAAAGAACCATGTGACACTTACGTGCGTATGTTTGTTTTGTAGATTACTGCTTCAAGTATATCGTTAGAATGCCCTTTTAAACTACTTTATATAAAATACGGAACAACTTACTGGTCATTATTATTTGTAGTATAGATATGCTGTCGCTAACAAGATCCTGAAAGTTCAGAAGCATCTACAAGGATAATATCTATCTACAATATGTATATACATATACCTAATAAAGGAGAAGTACCCCGATCTTATGTTTTGTTTTGCTTGGCCTCTGGCCGGCAAGTCAGCGACCTCTGTGAGAACTCGACTCGTATCATCAGATTAGTGTATGGAACGAAGACACCGCTAAGCATTTTATAACCAGTTAGAACGAGATGATTGTGAGTGAAGTATTGAGAGCGACGAGGAAGTCAGAACAAAAGCAGACGCGGGACAGTAAAAGCTGAGCAAAGCGATCGAATCCCAACAAGAGCGAGAAAAGAATAAAAGAATGTACCGCTGAGAATCCGAGTGCAACCGATGCCTCTCTCCTGCTTGTTGCCCTGTTATTGTAGAACTTGTTGGATAAAGCTCGAGTTTGTGGCGTATTACTAATGAATGCGTAAACTGTTGCCGGCAACACTGGTTGGAATGCGGTCGCAGGCGGCGGGGGACGACTTCAACTGTTCTGTGTCGTCTCTTGTTCTGGTGGCGCGGTCTGCTTGAATCAATCGACGCGCCGGTGCTTGACAAAGACGCGCATCCAATGACATCATATAAATTTCAAACAATTATAACCGATGACATTTGTGATGGAGCATGCGGGGCCCCACGCATCGTTTCACTTTCTAGTAGTTACCTCGCGCCAGTCGCGATTTTTTTAAATAATTTCATGGCTAAATAAGGATCTTAATGTAGTGGTGATGAGAGAGGTCAAACGCCCCCTCTCAAAATAATCACAGCATCTTTGTCGTATCCACCCCTCGAGCTTGTTCACGATCCGGTCTTTGTACGTTAAGAGAACAAGTCTCATTCATCCCGTCAAAGCATTGTGTTTGCCTTTTTATGTGATGCTCAATATGTTGCTAATAAGGCGCTCTATGAGTATTGCTACCATTAACTGCGGTTCACTAAATCCGATTAGGTCACTTGCTTTGTCCTTCTAAGGTTAATGTTGTCTCAAATTCTTCGTTTTATAGAGTAATAGGCAATTCCGGTCGTGACCCACAAGAATTTCATACAGTTATATTCATACCATCGCAGAAATTAGCGAACAAGGTTGTGGAACTGGATTGGCGCGAGGATACAATTAATATTTTAAGTACTTGCTATGCTAATTGATTTTGAACATTGTACCACATTCGACAGTTTCTTAAATTTCAATTATTCTGTCGTATGATCTTCGCGCATTAAGCTTTATAATTTTATCTATAAAAAATGACAAAATAAATGAAGTAACTTACGCGTCACATTTCCATTAGTTTCTCAACTTGAAAGTACGTATTACATTGAAAAGGTATGTATGGGGTGATTCGCCTTGTTCTACCGAATGATCTTTTTGCAATTATTGGTCGTAGTGCGACGTCAAAATTATCAACGCTGTAGCAAAATTTATATTCGGAATATGTAATTATGAATGTCAATTTGTAACAGGTTTATATTATAAACCAAATGCACGCACACACACGATGCGTGCGCGCGCACACACACACCCACGCACACACTCAAATATATATATATATATATATATATATATATATTGCCGTGGAACCTATAAAAATTCGGGAACGAAGCTGGGACAAAGTTTTAACATCGGTCCTTCACCTAAATCATACGAGCCCTACGAATTGGGCGTCATAAAATTTACCGTGGAACTTTCGTTAACTTCGAAGCTTCACCAGGATCAACATATAATTTTCAAAAATTCAAAAAAATTTTAAAAAAATTCTTTACCCTTTTATTTCGCCTTCAAACTCCTTCAGATTCCCTGGCTAGCTCAGCTGTGCCTCTTCTCGAATACCTAAATTTACAACCATACCTCTTTCACAGTCGCACATCATTCAATAAAATCACCAAATAATACAACAATCATACATCCTTTTATTTACAGCTATTAACAGATAAATTATATTCACATGTGTTAAAAACAGTTTGATACACTAATTATATAACTCAAAATATGGTATTTTGTAAAGTCCTTGATTTTTCTAATTATTTTCAAACAAATTCAATGAGATATGAGTAGATGGGCCCCACATGTTACCCTAAATTAACTGCACACTGGAGTATGGTGAGCTCATAATAACCCAGTTTAGTTTGTATATGCCTTTAACACATTGCATAAATTAAAACAAAATTTATAGACCCGTTTACTCTTTTACCATTCAATTTATATCCTGAATAAAATTTTGAATGTTTTAAATACACCCCTTTTCAATATTTAACCTCAATAAATTGTCCAGTACATGTATCTTTTCCAATAAGTTTCTACAACCATAAATAAGTCCCAAAAAGTCAACCACACAGCACAAAATTTCACAAATGTTTATCAAACAACAGAAATTTCAAATAAATTACCTGGAGAATTCTTCAGGCTTCTTCAGGCTCCGAAGATGATTGTCAGAGCACCTCGGCTTCGTTTCCATTCACCGTGCTACTCAGCGAATCTACAGGCCTCCATCATCTACCACATCTGCGAGCCAAGCACCTCGTCTCACAGTACCATTCCATATATCATGCAAACAAACTTGATTATTTGTGAAGCTTACCCCACATATATCATGCTTCCATTTATTGATTTTCGTGCTTTGTATAGTAGTAGCTGGACCTTTATTAATTTTAAAATGCACTACTCGTACTTCACGTAAATAATTAGAGATCCGCTACTACGTGTTACACTTGCAACCACTATTTACGGTAATATAATCACATGAAATATTCACAAAAAAGCTTTACTTTATGGTGGTCGGCATTCAGTACTTTATCGAAGTAAATTAAAATAGAAGCGAAGAGACGAGAAGAAAAGAGAGCTTCAATAACTTAAGTTGAGTATTTATATGGTTTCAAAACCCCCTCGTGGACGCACTTCTAACGAAAAGCTTATTTTCAAATCTAATTCTCAAAATTTTGAATATAACCGTCTCGAAATTCGCAAAATTTTGTAGCGTGCTACGTGCTATATCCTCTAATTCGCTTTCAACCTTCGCGTGCGTCTACGTTTGGAAAGCTGTCTGTTTTTAACCAATGATAAAATTCTCTGTCGTCATAAACTCCACCTAAGTTCTGTTTATCCTTGTGTGATACATGTTTGCTGTCTCGTTCAAAACCCCACTTGCGTTACAGGAAATCGATATTGATGACATCCAATCTCCACTCCACGTGTATATGGTACGTGCATTTTCAATCCCAACGCTTTTATATCTGTCTCTGTCTGTTGTATATAATCGATTTTGCATTTCCCTCGCTCTTTAAGATGTGTGTTAACCTTGTTGTTTATACCAAACTGACGGTTGAAAATATTTCTATGAAATCCTATCTTAACACACGCTCGACTTCTTCGAATGTAGCTTTTTAAAACGCAGGTGTTTCTGTTAATTATCGAACGTTTAGCATAACAATTCCTAGACTTTATATTTCTCCGTATCTGTATAAAACGAAATACATCTGCCTTGGAATTATTGATTTTCTTACACAGTACGTTCCCTTATGCTTATGCATGTTGGATTAAAATAAATTAAAATTAATGATGCGTATTTGCTTTAAAACGGTTTTTTTCTCTTTATGTAATTTTAACATTCCAACCATTAATTATAAAAATACGTTAATACTTGTCCGTTTTCTCTAAATGAATTTAAATTAATTTTGCGCGTAAATAATTTGTTCTTTTCTATATACAGGGTTGTTGAAATTTTATTATTTCCCACTGATTTATCCCTTTGAATCCACAACAATATATTGCCGTGTTCTCTGGGACGTCTATGGGATACTCGAACCTTCTCCTAAAAATCATTCGAGCACCACGAATTGGGCGTCATAAAAGTGCCGTGTTCTCTGGGACGCCTCTGTGACACTCGAACCTTCTCCTAAAAATCATTCGAGCACCACGAATTGGGCGTCATAAAAGTGCCGTGAAAGGTCAGTAAAATTCGTGCCCCCGTCTGGGTCAACATAAAATTTTCAAAAAATTTTTAAAAAAATTTTAATAAAATATTTCCTACCATGTATTTCTGGATGCCTTCGTATTTTTGTGCTTCCCTAGCTAGCTCAGCTGGGCCTCTTCTTAAATACCTAATTTTACATACATACCTCTTTCACACTCACACACCATCAAATGAAATTACCAAATTAATACGACAACCATACAACCTTTTATTTACACATATTAACAAATAAAATATATTTACATATGTGTACCAACAGTTTGGTACAATAATTGCCAGCTCAATTTATTGAATGTTTTAACGCCCTTGATTTTAAAATGATTTTAAACAAATTCGGGTAGATATGAGTAGATGGGCCCCACATGTAACCCTAATTTGACTTCACACTGGTGTATTGTGAGCTCATTATAACCCAGTTTTGTTTGTATATGCTTTATAGACCTTGCATTAATGAAAACAAATTTACAGACCCGTTTACTCCTTACAACACAATTTATAGCCTGAATAAATTGTTATTATATCCTAAATAAACCCTTTTCAATACTCAAAATTATTAAATTATCCTGTACATGTATCCTTTTAAATAACTTTTTAAAACAATAAATATGCCACCAATAAGTCAACCACACAAACACAAAATATCCACAAATGTTTATATAAAAGATAAATTTCAAATTAATTACCTGGAAACATCTTCACTCTTCATTACCGTCGGAGATGGCTACCGTAAACCCCTCGTCGTTGCGTCCACCTACTACGCTGATTGCCGGATCCACAGACCTCTACCATCTGATATCTCCGCTACCACTCCTGTTCTCCGCAAGATATACGCTTCGTCTCACAGTACCATTCCATACTAGATATTTCACGCATACAACACTGATTTCCAGTTCTGCTTACCCCAAATATAATGCATTCATTTAATAATTTTGTCGTAATAGCCGGACCTTTTATTTACATAAGCACTAACTCGTGCACTCACTTTAATACCTTGAGGTCCGCTACTACAGTTTTATACTTTCAAATGAGATATTAAATGTAACTTTACTACACACACAAATTCTAACCAAGAGTTTAACTATTATGTTGGTTTGAACCCGTATTCAGAACTCCGTGGAAGTAAAAGAGAAGAGAGCTTTAATATCTTTACTCGGGTATTTATATTATTATCCTATCCCCCTATTGGATCCGTTTCATTTGAAAAGCTTATTTTCCAAAGCGGCTTCTCAAAATTTTGAACGTAACCATCTCTTAATTCTGCAAAATTTCTCGCGTCCTACGTGCTATTTACATCGAATTCGTTTTCTACCTTCCCGTGTGCGTTCTTTTCGAAAACTGTTAACTTTCAACCAATGACAAAGTTTTCTGTCGTCACAAAGTTCCACCTAACCGCTATTCATCTTTGTTCTATACATGTTCGTTGTGTTCTTTCAAACCCCACTTGAGTTACAGAAAATCGATATTGTCGACGTCCTTCATCAACTCCACGTGTATATCTTACGTGACTTTCAATTCAACCCTTCATTTATATTTGTCTCTATCTGTTGTATATTATTGATTGTTCATTCCACTCCCTCCTTGAGATGTTTGTTACCCTAGCTGCTTATATCAATTGACCGTTGAAAACAATTTCCATGAAATCTTATATTAACGTTCGTTCAAATTCTCTGAACGTAACATTTAACAAACAGGTGTTTCTTGTAATTATCGACCGTTTGAAAATAACAATTCCTAGATTCTCTGCTTCGCAGTATCTGTGTAAATGCACGTTGGCTTTTCAAACGAATATATTTGCGTTAGAAATTATTGATTTTCTTGTGCAAGCACGCTCCCTTTCTGCTTTCGTGCGTTTGATTAAAAGAAATTATGATTAATTATGCGTATCCTTGAGCTTCTATATGCTTTAAAGCGTTTTTTTCTGTTATGTTAATATTAGAAATGAATTTAATTAAGTTGTTTAACTTACGTCTATCTATAGATCGACCTATATTTCGTTGCACAAATTCTCGCACTTTTAAATCTGATTTGTTTTGATTTTTACTTCACTAGTAACGTGAGTTTTTAACATCGTCGAACATAGTTGTTGCTCAGTTGAATATAGACTAAATGTCGTTCCGTTTCTATCGTATATATAAGCCCTTCCCTCAATTGTTTTCATTGGCGTGTTTACAATCTGGGCTGATACTTTTGCCTTATCTAGCAAAACTCGGAATTTTCACAAATTACTTAGTTTAAATTTTCGATGAATACTCTGTTCGTCACGTCCGCCTCCAGCATATTGTAGTATTATTCAAGGATTTCCAACTTTTGGCTTTCATTAACTCACGTATTTGGATTTTTGTTAATTTATCATATAATTGAACTGCCTGGTGTTTATTTGTTTCCACAGAACATTGGTTTTCTGAACAAATGTGTTCTATTCTAGTCTCGTAACGATTTTCAAATAATGAATTATTTTAGGATGCGTTTACGTTGATATTTTCTACGCAATTGCTAAATATTTGCAATGCCAATTTATCTATGCTTTCCGGTGATTTAATTTTGATGCAATTTATTGCATCTTAAAATCTTATCTTTACTTGTAAACTACACTTAGACATATTTATGTTCTCCTGCATTTAATTCCGTATATTTTATATACAGTGCCTTCTTAATTAAGATTATGTAGAGTGACCGATTTATTCTTATAATTTCTGGAATTATTTGCTTTTCTTAAAGTTGAAGTTGTTTATATTTATTCTACGACCCCTATGACTTAACCTACTCCTAAACTACCCTATTATCATAGCAAGATATATATATATATATATATATATATATACAGGGTGAGTTTTTAGTGTGGCAACGGTCGATAACTCCGTTATTATAAAAGTTACGTAAACCAAATTTGGAGGCATATTAGGCATACCTAAAGTGCGCATTTTAAAAATATTTGGAAGCATACAGGGTGTTTCATAATTCCAGGGCATATTAAACTTGTATTTTTTTAAATGGAACACCCTATATATTATAACATTTTTGGAAAGCCCATAAAAAGAGCTTTAATTTGATATAAAATTGTATCTGTCTATTCCTTTTAGTTTTTGAGATATTCGACTGTTTTTAGAAAAAATGACCCCGATTAGATACATTGCCACTGCACTAATACACAACTTATGTTAATTTTCAAGATGCAGAAAATTTTACCATATACCATAGAATATTTGTAAATATCACTTTTTTGAAATTTCTTCACAGTATACGGGGTGTGTCAGGTTTCGCAAAATGAAATTTTAAAAATTTTTTTAAATGGCACCCTACCAATTTTATTGCTACAATGGATAGTTCATTAAGTGTCCTTTCATTTTTGTTAAGCATTCCCTATACCTAAATCCATTACTTTCTGAGATATTTTTGATTTTCTTCAAATTTTATGAATGTTTTTAATTTACATAACTAAAAATAACTTACTATTGGAGAATATTATAAAACAATTAATACATATTGATTAACAATCAACTACACTTATCCAATAACAATTTTCACTAAAGATATAACAACCTACAATAATACGCTATCAACAGAATTCTGCCAGATCAACAATATGCATTTTATAGAAAATGTTCAAACAGGAAATCAGGCAGGCTTTGAAAAAAATAACAATTACAATCAAAATGTCATTTAGGTTTATTAATTGTAGTGTGTTGTCATTTAACACATTATGAGTTCTGTTTTAAATGTAATCTTTGAAGGAGTTTTCAAAATGAATTTTACAGTGGAAGAACAAATAAATATGATTTGGGTATTGGAAGCACGTTTAAAAAATTTCCTACTTGCATCAAGAATATACCAAGAGAGATATCCTGTTAAATGACAACACACTACAATTAATAAACCTAAATGACACTTTACATGTAATAGTTATTTTTTTCAAAGCCTGCCTGATTTCCTGCTTGAACATTTTCTATAAAATGCATATTGTTGATCTGGCAGAATTCTGTTGATAGCGTATTATTGTAGGTTGTTATATTTTTAGTGAAAATTGTTATTGGATAAGTGTAGTTAATTGTTAATCAAAATGTATCAATTGTTTTATAATATTCTCCAATAGTAAGTTATTTTTAGTTATGTAAATTAAAACATTCATAAAATTTGAAGAAAATCAAAATATCTCAGAAAGTAATGGATTTAGGTATAGGGAATGCTTAACAAAATGAAAGGACACTTAATGAACTATCTATTGTAGCAATAAAATTGGTAGGGTGCCATTTAAAAAATTTTAAAATTGCATTTTGCGAAACCTGACACACCCTGTATACTGTGAAGAAATTTCAAAAAAGTGATATTTACAAATATACTATGGTATATGGTAAAATTTTCTGCATCTTGAAAATTAACATAAGTTGTGTATTAGTGCAGTGGCAATGTATCTAATCGGGTCATTTTTCTAAAAACAGTTGAATATCTCAAAAACTAAAAGGAATAGACAGATACAATTTGATATTAAATTAAAGCTATTTTTATGGGCTTTCCAAAAATGTTATAATATATAGGGTATTCCATTTAAAAAAATACAAGTTTAATATGCCCTGGAATTATGAAACACCCTGTATGCTTCCAAATATTTTTAAAATGCTCACTTTAGGTATGCCTAATATGCCTCCAAATTTGGTTTACGTAGCTTTTATAATAATGGAGTTATCGACCGTTGCCACACTAAAAACTCACCCTGTATATACTATATATATATATATATATATATATATATATATATATATATATATATATTGATATATTATTAATGGGTTTGAGGTCAGCTGTAGGAAACTAAACTCTTTTTTAAGATCTAAATTTTTGAATTTTATTTAAATTCTTGATCACAGGCTTTCTAAAATTTTACAATTAACTAGGCTAACATATAAATGAATTGATAGTAACTTACAAGACGAGGTTAAACATTAAATTAACATGAAAATTAAATCGAAATCTATTTTAACTAATTTTTGCTTCAATTTGTTATAAGAAAATTGTATAACTTGTATAAAAATAAAAATAAAAATGTCAAATTTTGAAACCTTTCAGTTTCACTTTTTTTAATTATTTGAAGATTTAAAAACAGAATGCCTATGTGTGCATGTATGCATGTGTGTATGTGTTTGTGTGTGTATGAGTGTGGGTGCGTGTACATGTTATATTTATGCGAGTGTCTATGAATATTTGTGATTATGTATATTAATCTGTTTGTTTGTTAGTACGTGTATGTATGAATGTGATAGGATGTGTATGTATGTAATGCTAATCACTACAATATCAATTATTGCATTAGGTATATATTTCTTCTGAAGACTAAGTATGTATGTGTAAATCGAACTTAGACCACCAATATCTGTTTTTTTATTTATACAATTTTTTTGGCGAAATATATGATACATTTCCAGAAATAGTCTTTTTTGTGTATCTCTTTCTAATTCTAAAATTTTAGGATGTTTAAAGTCAATTGTGTGATCTAAATCAATTGAGTGTCTTGATAAAGCACAGGAATTTGGTTTGATTCTAATGTCACTTTTGTGTTGGGTTATACGTTGTTTTAAACTTTGTGACGTTTACCCAATATAAGGATTACCACAATCTATACAATTAATTTGGTATACAAGGTTTCTTTGAAATAAATCTAGTGTCTTATATAAATAAAATTAAATAAAAACCCTTAACCACAAAAAATATTTAAATTACTAGATACGTATTTCGACCACTATGTGGTATCATCATAAAAAAAAAATTAGTTGTATAATTTACTATATTGTTGCTTTAAACACTATCGAGGATATTCTCCTCACTCGCAGGCTGGTGTTCTCAACAACAAACAAGTGAATTGTGACATTATAACTTAAATTATACTAATTCTAAATCTACTGAAGCGGAACCAGTTTAAATCTTGCTTTCTCATTGGTTGTTGACCAATAGGGAAAGCAAAACAGATGACTCTATTGGCCTTTATCGGTGTTTAAGAGGGTCCTTATATGAATCAATTAAAATTGTTAAACATAAAGGACCCTCTTAAACACCGATAAAGGGCCAATAGAGTCATCTGTTTTGCTTTCCTATTGGTCAACAACCAATGAGAAAGCAAGATTTAAACTGGTTCCGCTTCAGTAGATTTAGAATTAGTATAATTTAAGTTATAATGTCACACCACTTGTTTGTTGTTGAGAACACTAGCCTGCGGGTGAGGAGAATATCCTCGATAGTGTTTAAAGCAACAATATAGTAAATTATACAACTAATTTTTTTTTTTTCTTATGATGCCATAGTGGTCAAGATCTATAATTTAATAGTGTTTTTATATTTATAAGTTTTGATTATTATTACTAGTGCTATCTTTAATTTTAAAATGTTTTGTTAAATGTTTTCGTATTTGAAATTGTAATTTTAAATACTTTAATTAATTTATGAGTTAGGTGGTCATCTATATTTGGTAGTGTTTTATATAGCTGTATAGTTTTGTTATTTTCGTTAGTTGTATTATTATTATCTATATCACCATTGTTATTGTTTATATTATTGTATTTTTTGTGTTATATAATAATTTTGTTATCAGGTGTATAGGATAGTTATTATTTTTTAGAATATTTGAAAGATGTTTCATGTTTTTATTATGAAAAGAGGGATGGGATATCTTTTTTACTCACACCCGAACTCATACACACACAAACACATACACACATGCATACATGCACACATAGGCATTCTGTTTTTAAATCTTCAAATAATTAAAAAAAGTGAAACTGAAAGGTTTCAAAATTTGACATTTTTATTTTTATTTTTATACAAGTTATACAATTTTCTTATAACAAATTGAAGCAAAAATTAGTTAAAATAAGATTTCGATTTAATTTTCATGTTAATTTAATGTTTAACCTCGTCTTGTAAGTTACTATCAATTCATTTATATGTTAGCCTAGTTAATTGTAAAATTTTAGAAAGCCTGTGATCAAGAATTTAAATAAAATTCGAAAATTTAGGCCTTAAAAAAGAGTTTACTTTCCTACAGCTGACCTCAAACCCATTAATAATATATCATCATATTTATAAAAGGTCATTATCTCTAAACTATATTATATATATATATATATATTACTCATATTTAGACCAGGGTAGAAAATTAAATAATCACATCAAATAATTTTAATCACCGTGTAGAAGCTTTGGGAAAGGTACGCGTTATTAAAAAAAAAACCGTGAAGCATAAAAATTTCATTCGGTTCATTAAAAATAAGAGATTTAAATTATTTATAAGACACTTTATATAAAAGGAAGCAGTATTAGAAAACTTTACGTGTAATTTAATTATCCCTAGTAAAGAAACAAATAAAAATTACGTGCAAAATTTACATTAATTGATTTAAGTTCTGGGTAACAAGTAGTAAACAAAGTGTACACATAATAATTAATATTTAATTTGTATTGGCTAAAAATGAAAGGGTAGAAGTCAATTTTAGTTGGAGTTAATTGAACCATTATTAATAATAAGCATAAAACTTGTAAAAACCCAATAAAATGCAAATCGTAGAAGGGTATTTAAAATGTTACGTTTGAACACACCTGCGTATTTTTAAAAGGCAATTTCAGTTTAATTTGTTTAGATAAACATGTCGATTCTACGGATATTGGAAACGGTCGGATGCTTTAGCACGAAATACAGAACACCTGCGTATTTTTAAAAAGCTCATTCTGCGTAAATTTTGCAGATAATTAATGGTTACAAAGAATCTTGGAGAAACCGTGGCTTAATATTCACGAGAAGGCGCGATACGGGGTTATTTAACCCAGATAGTCCACATGGACTAAAATAATCGATAATAAAGAATATCAATTTGCATCAATAAGAACAGGGTAGATAGAGACAGATAATATGCGCAAGACCGCGACACATATAGTAAAAGGCGTAAGTAGAGCAACGTCATGGGGTTGCGATTGGTTGAAAGTAAAAGGCAAAATTTGAGAGGTAAAAATAACATTTCTGTAGAAAATCCAATTAGTTATTTCCAGACGTTGCGTGCCGTGTCGAAATTTCTGAGATTTAACTGGGGCGAGTACAAAATTCGTAAAAATCGCATGCCGGGCTACGGAATGGGAACATAGCAGGCGAAATTCTTTAGAATTGTCCGTTTTGGAGACTCGACCGACAGACAGGCTAACCTCTATATATACCCAGGTGAATATGAACAAGCTCTCTTACATCTGCGACTTGATTTAATGCGTTAAACAGTGTTTTTTTTAGTGTGATAGAATAATTTAAAGTTTGCTCGTATATTTTGGTGATGTAAAACAGTTTGTTCTTTACGTGCTACCATGAGTGTACTTTAATGCACTTAGATACAAGGTAATAAAATTTAGTATCACTGTACCAATTAGTAAAATTTACAACGACAAATGAGTACACAAAAGTAGGCAGTTTTGGCGTATATTGGTGAAAGACGCATGAATTTCTTTGCTATTTTTCGGGGGTGTTAAAAATTAAATGGTTCAAAAACGTGTCTGGATCCACGAAACAAGGGTCAGATATACACAGAGGAGTTCCGGAAAAGCCCTGAAACAACTTTAGATGAATGGTGATGGAGAAGATTTTAAAAGCGTTGAGAATCAGAAGCCGTAAATATAACCCAGTTGGAATGGTGTGATTAACAAAGGGACGATGTACATTGAAGCTACGAGTGCAGTAACCTTCAGGTAAATTATACTATTTTGTTTGAACTTTGATATTTTGTGTGTGTTGAATAACTTTATAATTGATTTACTCAAAATGGACAGTAGTGAAATTGTACTAACAATAAAATTTTAATTTTAAGGTGAAATTTGCTTGTTTAAGTAGAAAGGGGTATTTAGTATTGATGTTCTGGATTATGATGAAAATTTGGGTATGTTTTGAGCTCAATTAGACGAACCTGGTTAATTAACGTAAAGGGTGGTAGATGCTCCTTTGTACTCAGACTCAGGTCTGCATATATTGTTATAGTAATTAGTAGGCATCCTACAAGGACTTTAATTCTGGATGCACATTAAAATGATAACAAATTTAAATCTTGAAATTTTCTGATACTGAAATTTATGCTGAATTTTAATTTTGAAATTTTAATGTATTGTGAATATTGATGTAAATAGAGTTAACGTTGATGTTTGTGGTAGGAATGTGTTTGTTTTTTTATGAATGAGGATGAAGGTTTAACTAGAGGAGCAGCCGAGGCGATTAACAGAAGAAAGTCAATGGACCAACACAGTTAAGGTAATGAATAGCTTTTGTAGGATTCACAGCATTCTTGACATCCAATTCGTAGGGGCTCGATTCGAAAAGCGGAGTACCCGGATTTTGGTGGTATCACAGCAATATATATATATATATATATAGATATATATATATATATATATATATATATATATATATATATATATATTATATATAAAATGGACTGGTCACTCCTATAGAATAATACACATGAAGTTTGTCAAAGTCTTTGATATATAGTCCAATAATAAAACAATTAAATGAATATTTTAATCAAAATCTTGGCATTCCGGTAGACTTTTCTACCTTTATCAAAAGTTAAAATGGAAAAACCACGAGTAAAAATACATAACAATATACAAAAAACTTACTATGATTTACATATTTTGTAAAAATATCAAAGAAAATCTAAAAGATGTACATAATAAAACTAGGAGGATAGTAACACATCAAAAAGTGGCAGAAGGGCACGACTTGTACTTGTGACAGTTAAAAACGGATAGAACGAATCTAACATAATTATTTGAAAATGACAAGGAGAACGTTCCAAAAATGACAGCAGTTACACTTCAAACGAGTATTCATTACTTCAATGATGTTTGAAAAGATCAATATTGTATAAAGCAGAGTAAACGTTATGCACTTTATCAACATACATTTTGTTGTTAATAGGATTGATTTCCGTTTTGATATAAAACAGTTAGTTATTTGTATCTTGTTATGTATTTTTATGTATCTTTCCGTTTTAGCTTTTGATAAAAGTAGAAATGTCTACCGAAATATTCATGTTTTCACAACTATTTTACATTGAAATGTTTTCACAACTATTTCACATTGAAATTATATAGGGCCGATCCTAATTCAAAACGGTGCAAGTGTATTTTACATTTCACGTTTTGAATTAGGACCGGCCTTATCTACCTACTGTTAATACATAATCGTGGGCGACGTGTTTTTTTTTTTGGTATTTAGGTGAATCCTCCCACTCTCCTCGTTTGGTAGTTAGTTTGGTATTTACGTTTCTTCCGGCTACGTCTAGGTACGTAGCATAAATTTTGACGCCCTGGCGTGGGGCTTCGACTTTGTTTCGTGTAGTTTTGGCCCCGATTTTGTTTTAGTTAATGGTTACTTCGATTTGGTTTTGAATAATTTCTGCTCCGAGTTTGTTTTAGTTAATTTTTGCTCTGATTTTTTTTGTTGTTAGTGCCCAAGTTCCTACATTGCCCGCATTTATCGGCATGATGCTACTTGTTTTTTCTTCCTTTAAGTTCGACATAATGCTTATTTACTCTTTTCCTTTCGGCTATTTGGTGTTCCTCATATGAGGATCGGTGTTCTTTATTTCTTGAATTTTGATGCTAAATATCTTTGGTTAGCTCACGTCAGATTAGTGGACTTGTGGTTTCGCCAATAATCCTAGTCTATTGAAAACGCTGGTGCCCAAGATTTTCCTTTTTTTCTTTCTTCCCTCTCGGTACATTTTGTTCTCCCCATCAAGTTGTTACGTTCATTTTCGTAAATTATTAATTAGTGTATGTACAATAATTTTTATCTTAAATTCCTTTGGCGTTCAACACAAAAATTAATTCCGTTAATTAAAAAATAACCCTTTCGTGTTGTTACGTCATCATCGAACATTTATTGGAATTGGTGACAATAAATACTTTGTGCGTGCATCCTACAGTTTTGAGTGAAACATTTATACCGACAGTAACAGTGCATAAAGAGAGTCGCATTCGAACCCTTGCAGAAGCCGGTTGTATTAGAGCTTTTGAAAGCGAGACCGACACCATTTCGTGCGTGTTACTGGTTCTCCGTCCGAAAGCTTTTGTGCGTGAACGTTTTAGTGCCCATAGCGGCACAGGATAAAAGGTATTTATACCCTTTATTAAGTAGTTTGGTGTAGTTGTAGTTATTACATAACCGCTCCACTGCTATCGTTATTGCTTGCAAAAAGCAATTGGTCCTTCCCTGTAATTAGTATATCTTTATCAATTTATATCATCTCCTTAACCCCCAATCAATCACGTGTATTAAAATTTGTATGGTAATTAATAATAAATATCCTATCTATGTCAGTTGATAAATCGTTGTGCTTCATTAGAAATAAAAATATCCTTTCTCAGAATTTCGTCCCGTGGAATTTACGCCTTAATTAGATAGGCGACTTTCCAAGTATTTTAATAATTAAATGCTGGTGTGTTTTCCATTGTTAAAAAATTCGGCGAATGTATTTTAATAAAACTAGGGTTTTCCTGGTTTATTTCCTTACTTTGGTGCTTTAACAAATGTAACAATTCATTTGCTGTTCGAATAGCCACAAGAAAACACGTTCTGTTTGGCTTCGTTCGTTTTGTTATGCGAATTTCCGGCACGCATTATTTAGCGTGCTTCCTGCGGGGGACACGTTAATCCCTTGAGCCTCTTCTGGGAATGTGAGGTCAAATGCGCTCTGCCTGGACGTAAGACCAGCGACTGGTTCCACCCCGATGCCAGTAACTCGAGGGTGAGTCCTTTTTTTCTTTGTATGCGATTCTGACTTCGGAACCAGAACGTTCTAAGATGGCATTTCCAAATTTGATTTTTAATATATAAAAATTATTGAACTATTTTGGCATTTACTCTCTTTGGTTACTATCTTACTATTTGTTTCTAAATTTCTAAAAATCTACTATATGTTTGTAAATTTAGTTTAAGTTTATACTTACGATATTTTAGCGCTGTGGTTTTTAGGGTTGCGTTTGTTTCTCTTTTTTCTCTAGGTACTGTCAGGGGGTAGTTGCCTAAAAACTACAGCTTGCCATTTTCATGGGTAATTTTTTTAAATGTATTTATAAATTGGGGACATTGACTTTTTTGGGTTGGGTTCTATAGGTATAAGACTGTGTACTGTATATATATATATATATATATATATATATATATTATATATATATATATATATATATATATATATATATATATTGTTTAATTATAAGTTCTTTCTTTTCCGTTGTATGTTTTGTTCTGAGTGTGAATGAGTGAGTGTTTATATATATTTTTCTATTTATTTCAGGTTTTTTTGTTACTTTAGCTATAGGTATAAGACCCCGCCCACTCGCCGCCTGAGCTCGGACTTTCTTCTTTCTCTTTCTTTCTTTTTCTTGTTTTTTTTTATGTTACGTCTATGTACGTAGCAAAGTCCCGAGTTGGTTTTTTCTCCTATATTTCTTTTATTCTACCGCCCTATCCTAATTTCTATTTTGTTGTTTCGCTTCCATTGGTGTTCCTGAAGTTTATCCGTCGAATACGTTTTAGATTGCCCTGTACTCGTAATGATTTTCTTTTGGCTTCTATCGAGTTACGATTAGTCTTTATTTACTTACTTTCTAGCAATTTCGTTCTTATTCGTATTCAAAATGACTTCCTTCTCGGGTTTCCATCAAGGTCTTTTAGTGTGGGCGTGGAATTTGAAATTTTCTTGTAACGCTAACACTCTTACCGTACATGATTATTTGGAACGAGTCGAAGAATTCCGACGAACTCAACATGTGTCAGAATTGCAGTTATTTGAGCTTGCAGTGGACTTGCCTAGTCTAAAGGGTTACTTTGGTATCGTGGTAATCGACATAGGTTTTCTGACTGGAAGTCGTTGTCTAATTTACTGATTCATCATTTTGAACACCCGGATTTTCTTTATTAGTGTGCTACTATTAAGAAAAATACTTTTACTTCACATGACTGAGTTGTTAAGGTTTCTTCTACGCCTACGGGTAGATCCAATACTTCTTCCGTACGTTCTACTGTTCTTCCTCCTAGTTCTACTTCTACTCGTCAGGTCGTATGCTTTAATTGCGACACGCCTGGTTATGTTTCGACACGTTGTACTCGTTCTAAAGTAATCCATTACTATGGTTGCCGGCATAAAGAAGTTACTCGCTACAACTGTCCCAACTGTCATCCCACTACTAATAGGTTTTCAAATAATACTTCAACTTCTGTTCTCAACTCTAGGAGCCAAATTTCTTCTGCTTCTAATTCTACGTTCTCTTCTGTACCTCATCCAGATCATCCTGATACTACTATCAAAACCTACTCTTCTTCCACTATCTTTAATGCTTCTTCCCGTTTTTGTCAAAATTTTACCTGTTGCTGCTTTCTTAAATGCTTCGACTCAAGAAATTTCTGTCGTGCCGACAATAACAGCCGTAGCTGAAGTGAAGATAATTTCTAATACGGATAGGGAAAGTTCTTTAAGTCAGTGAACCCGCAGATGTGTTGCCCGTTGCTGGTGTCGTCAAAGTTTTACCTGATTTTGTTTCGTTATCTACTATTGTTAAGGAATCAGTTCCTATTGTGACTGAAGTTTTGTCTGTTGCTACTCTGTTGTTTAACTTGATTCTATTTCTTTATCGGACGTCGAAGAAACGTTACTTACTCTTACCCATTTTTCTCATGCTGACAAAATGCTACTTGCTTCTGTTCTTTTAGCTAAGGTTAAGTGACATCCTGACTGATGTCCTGTTACATAATGTTGACGAAAGTCAACCTGATTCAGCCTTCTCATCAATGGTGTATGAAGTTCTTTCTGATACTGTTTGATCTTGTAAGTTGGATACTCCTACAGTCAATGCTGTTTTCTTTCCTACCTGTGATACTTTTAGTCCCTCATCTAACGTCCTTGAAATTTTATCTACTTCTGCCCCTCTAGCTCACGTAACTGAAGTGTGCTCTGCTTGTGTTACTTTCGTTAGGTTGATTCTCGTACAGCTCATACTTTTTCTCTTATTACCGCTGGTATTCTGACAACCAATTCTAAAAATAGACCACTTTCTTTAATGACGCGTTTTGAGTTTTCTAAACTACCCTTGCCACCTCCTAAACCGCGTGCTACGATTACTACACCCCCTGCTGTTTGGCAGAAAACTGCCCATCCGAGGTAGACATTATTCTATGCTCCTTCCGAACCTGAAGATGTATGTCGGCGAAATCCTAATGCCCCCGATCTCGCTCTGTTTTTCTTCTGGCGTAGCCCAATATCTAGTTCACACGCCCCATATTCATATGCCGACTTTGCTCTCATTAGAACTTGACTTTTGAACCTTACGATTTCGTTGTATTTCCCAGTTTTGCTAGGTTTTCTTTCGTTTTCTTGCTTTTTCTTACCCCCGTGCGGGTCCGGAAATAGAATAGTCCCACGGTACGACCTGCCTGCCGTAAGAGGCGACTACAGCGGTCCAACACATACACACACCCTTTATACACGTCCAACCTATACCCACACACTTGATACGGACACACATACACCCACACACTTCATAAACACACAGTTCTACTTGGTTCTCCTTTCTTTCGTTTTCTCCTTGTACTCCTTGCACCCGTGTGGGTCCGGGAATAGAATAGCCCCAGGGCACGACCTGCCTGCCGTAAGAGGCGACTACAGCGGTCCAACACATACACACACCCTTTATACACGTCCAACCTATACCCACACACTTGATACGCACACACATACACCCACACACTTCATAAACACACAGTTCTACTTGGTTCTCCTTTCTTTCGTTTTCTCCTTGTACTCCTTGCACCCGTGGGTGTCCTGGAATAGAATAGCCCCAGGGTACGACCTGCCTGTCGTAACTACAGCGGTCCAACACAAGCCATACACACACACACACACACACTTCTTACACCCCCCCCCCACACACACACGCACGCACACGTACACACCTACTCATACATAGCAACACTGGGATTCTGTTATATTTTCTTATGTACGAATCGTAGGTTTTTCTTGGTTCTGGTACTTGTATTTGTTGGTGTTATTCTTTTTGGTTTTTCTCGTTCCTTTCGTTCCACATTCCTTTCCTTTTTTTTGTTGCTGGCTTTCTTTGCTGTCGGTCCCTAGTCCGATTGTGTTTTGTCCATCCGCTCCTGTGGTAGGTGCTTTATAAGTCAGTTTTTCTTTCTTCGTACACCACGATTTAGTCGAGTTTAGGACTAGTTAGCATTTATTTTCTTTGGTTCTTCGGTTTTGGTTACCACAGTTATTAGTACACCATTTTCTTTTACCAGTGCTCTCCCTCTCTTCCTCTCGTTCTGTCTTGTTGTCCGTTTATTTACTTGAAGCTTGACCATTGGGTCATATTTTGGTTTGTTCTGTTGGTTTTCTTTTTCGTCCCTTTTTTTCTCTTGAGGTTGATAACCTTACTGTTTCTTCTGAGAAACATCCGTCCTTTGACGACTCCGCAGTGCTGAGGCCGTTCAACCTTAGTTCTCCTTGAATGCTTATTACCCGTCTTCCCTTCCATCTTTCTTTTTTTCTCTTTCTTTCTTTCTCTTATTAGACCGTCGAGCCGGATTTTGTTTGGTGTTTGTTTTTGTTTTTTTTTCTATCCGGAATCTGTTTTAGTCGGTTTTGTCATTTTGGGGTTGTTTTTTTCTCTTTCTGTGTATCACATAATTGTTTGGGGTTTTTTTGGGTTCTGCTCATTCCCGGATTTTGGCTTTCTTACCCCGACCTGTTAATTTTGCTGGGGGTTACATTTATCTTTCAACATAAATTAAATACTCTTTTTTTCTTGGTTAATTCATTACCCGCTCGAATAAATTCCATTTCTATTCTTAAATTCTCCAACAATGCCCTATATAGTGTACCTGTTCAGAAAAAACTCGCTTTAACATAATTTTAACTCAAATCCATTTTGTTTTTAAAACGAAAATTTATTCGGTAGATTAAATAGTCAATACCTTGTTTTAGATATTCGTTAATTTGTTAAACATTCCGATAGCATATAATTGCTTTCTCCTGTGTTTCCCGCCTAAAGACTTGTCGAAATAATGAATCTACTATTACTTGATAGCGTATTTTCCAGTTTGCTAATCGCGTTTTGATAACGCGAGGATTGCAGTTCGAACTCTGTTATTTGAACAAACTTTTAATTTGATTTTTCAGCTTGTGCGTTGAAATATTTTCTACATTACTTGTCCCAATACTTCAAGAGCGATGCACGTTCTTTTGATTGACAAGTAGGAGGTATTTTGCGTGTATCGGTGAGTTTTTCCGCGCTTACCTATCCTAATCAGATTCTCTTTTTAGTTCTTAGCTGAAGGCAAAATTGGTTCTTTTTTATGTAGGCCCAACTGTTCTTTGCCACAGATCAACTGCCGTTGCCTGTAGATCGCTAGTGCCGTTATGGTAACAGGGTAAATAGATTCCGACGACCGTGGCGATGCGGTGCTGATTCACTCCCGATGACGTGCAAGCTAAGTATCCCGACACATGCAGGTATACAACTTGTTTTCTTTTGTGTATATCAAGGGAATATTTCTTATCAGCCTTCGGTGTAGTTACGTGATAAGGAACGTGACACTATAGGACTATTGTTTGTTGCTGCAAATCGATATTATGGATCTACAGGTGTGATGTACCATTGTTAAAAATGTTTGACAAAAGCTGTCACACGTTAATTCTTTTCTACTGATTAGTTTATTTTACAAAAGGTATTATGTGCAATTCTAAAAACGCTTGACAAAAACTCTCACATGTTTATTTTCTACTGATTAGTTTTATTTTGTGTAAAGTACAAGATGCACTTCGTATCGTATCACATAATTGTTCGCTTTGGTATAGTAACGCTTAATTTATTTCTTTTGCTTTTTGCACAGAATCCCTTATTTATTCTTATTGTTAATAGATAATCATGGACGACGTGCTTTTTTTTGGTATTTAGGTGAATCCCCCCACTCTCCGCGTTTGGTAGTTAGTCTGGTATTTACGTTTCTCCCGGCTACGTCTAGGTACGTAGCATACTACTACAAATCAAGCTTATGACATTCCACTTTTCGACTCGTGAATGCTATGTTTATTCTTTGCGATGACTTCCTCTCGAATAGTCTCCGCCTGGAGATCTGAATGGGGGATTATTATTCCTCCAGAATATTTTACCCAGGTGGATTCTAACATCATCAAACTGCATAGATACAGCTGCATAACTTCGGGAAAAGCCGTGTTGCAGTATCAATAAGGCTAAGCCCTGTTGGGTGATATTACAACACAAGTCAATTAATTATCCAGACTGTCGCCTTTGTAACTACTGAAAAGACTGCTGCAGTTTTCAGGAATCACTTGTTAGTCTGATCTCTCCGCATATACCCCTTCAATATGGTTATACTTTCGGCTCGGCTATCCGTTTCTCTGAAACACGCAAATCTCCCCACCTCGTCAATGTTTCAAGGTTCATAGGGGAGGGTTTCAGTTAGTAACTTCAAAACACACCCATCTGTAGTTTATGGTTAATCCTGAAATCAATCAATTTGGAAATACGTTCGTAATTTGCAACTATATACTGACGGTGCATAATATTTATTTTCTAAATAAACAGCAGCTACAGCGACCAACGGAAAAACTTTAAATAAACAATATTTGGAGTCGTAGTTGTTACTTATTCCTTTGGTAAAAGTTGTCCCATTTTACTGTTGAATGTACGCATCAATGCAATCATAATCAAATAGAACGCCCAAATAAAGATGAAATATTGAACGATCCATGCTTATTTAAGAAACAATTCGTTGGACCAAGAGGACATCGTGAGTAGCACAATTTCCTATTAATAAGACCAAGGTCTTCTTATAAATATTGCTCCACAAATTGCACATAGCTAAATCAAATAAGGTCACTTGCTTTGTCTTTCTAAGATTAACGTAGTCTCGTATTCTCTTTTTTTACAGAGCACTAGACAATTCCGGTCGTGACCTACAAGAAATTCGTACAGTTAACATTTCACCTCACAGTAAATAGAGAATGAGATTTTTAACTGGAGTGCGTGACCTTGACGGTATTCATTAAATAGTGTTTTTTTTTCATCGTTCGGTGCTTTATGTGAATCATTGCGAATTTACTTAGACAACTGCATGTGCAATCAAGGTGGCATACGTTCATAAATTAAATCATACTGCAGAGGTCGGTCTAGAACCGTTGTCGATAATTCTAGAATCCTGCCTCCAGTAAGAGGCGAATAGCTGGGGTAGCCGTCCCTTTACTCGCCCCTAATACATCTTAAACCATTCCTTAACTCCTCGCGGTGAACGGCAACAGAAACTACCGTTTGTTTTTTGCCAGACGACGCAGATCTATAAATACCACAAACAAAACATAATCACCTCGTACTTCAGTTAGTCGTTCCTATGCGAATTATGGGGAAGATGAAGCGTATTCTACGAATCGGAGCGTGGGAACTTCTTAGTCTCTTGAAGATACGGAAGATAGAATAGGGAAAATTAGGTAAGACTGAGTAAAGTCAGATGCTCAACAGAAGCAGATTTTTGGTAAGAAAGGCCTAGGTAAGGATCGGCGCTCCCTGGTGTGAATTTTACTATTAATAAGAAAACTGCAAGAAAGTGAAAAGGTTTAGCAGGTTAGTAGTGAGATAAAGACAGTTAGTCTCTATACGAAACCAACGACACAGTGGAGACTTAGGTACATGCCTATATCAGATCATAAACAATAGCAAACCAAAATAATGTATGGTCATTTTATAGAGGGAGGGGGATTTATAGTTACAGATAGGGTTGCTATAAGTCCAAAATCTTCCGCATATATCCGTAATTTGGATGTTTTTCGGTATGCAAGGGGAATTGTAAAACGACCGTATTTTCCACAAATTAAGTAAAAAGATCTTAGATATAAATGTTTTAAATCGAAAGTCAACGTAACAATTTATAACGCTGGCGCGTTAATTATGAATACATTAGTATGCAAGAAAATATTTATCAGTTTTAGTTAGTTTAGGAACTGTAGTAAAAAACGAACAATTTCATAGTAGTTGAGTAGTTTACGGTTTATAATGGAACTACTTCTTCATATTGTTAAAGTAAAATAACTAAATAAATAGAAAAGTACTTAGTACATTCTTTTAGAACCAGAAATTAAAAACCGGAACTTCACTATGAACATAGTAAATTTGATAAGCATCACCATATTTTCCATGACTAATCATCCTACAAGCGTGGAGTCGAAAATATTTTCACTCATTGCAAGGCTACCGAAATTATTATAGATTTCTCAAACAAATAGAAACTCATAAAATGATGTAATTTAAGACGTATGTTACATTTCAAATTTGGCAATGTACATTGTTATAATGTGTAAATAAATTCCCGCGAATACTTTTAAATGAACTTGTCAATTTCCGTTGTCCCTAAGTCGCGCCTGCGCGGAGTGAATGGCACAAGTGCGCGTGGTGTGATACGACGGCATTAAACCACGAGACTTTGAGCCAAGAACATCTATCTGGGTTGTGGTGTGTCTTTTCTCTTTGCAGACATATAGGTTCCTGTATCTTACCTTCTATCGTTCTTCATACCTGGTTGTTCCTATCATTGCGCTACGAGGAAAAAAGAGGATGGACGGATAAAATTTGGTGTCGACAATGGCGTAGCCTACCCACACAAAAACAACAAGGATCCTGAGATGTTAAGAAATACAAGTGAGTAACAGTATTATTTCTATTGTGCGTAAACTTTGACTATTGTATCACTTTTAAAGGTGTTTAGTATTTGATACAAATAGTGCGTAATTTGCCGCGTAATTATACGTTATATTAAACAATTACGCAATAGTAAGAAACGGGGGAAACCTTAATACGTATTGGGCTTATCCAATGACGCAGATAATCAATAGTAAATATTAATAGTGGGAGCACTTAATGTGCCCATGTACTGCAAATTAAGTGCATATCCGACAAAGCGTGTGTATAGTTGAAATAATATTGCTTATAAATACCGCCATGACATAGCACAGAGGGAAATTCGAAAAATTTACTCGCATTTATTCAAATTGTTGAATACAACCTTGTAGCTTCCATCAAGCAGATGAACCGGTTTACAGTATTTCGCGTAATGATATTGTTCTAAATTCAGACTTGCAAGTGTATAGAAGCTTTCGAACGTGCAGCTGCTTGCGGAATTGAATAATTTACCGTTACCTAGTGTTTATGTAGTGAATGCTTTTAGTCAACACTAATTGGATTATGGATTACTGACACCCAAATTTGTTTTACTTTGAACAGGGCGGTTGAACCTTGCACTCAGAGAAAAGTTATAATTGATCAAATTTTGACTTTCTAACAGTGAATATTTTATTGTCGTGTATCAGTTTTTGCATATTTAGACATTTACGTTGGTGCTCCTTTAATAACAGCGTGATGTAACAAAACCTGCACCACAATTACATTTCTGGCAATATCCAATTTGTTGTATACTTAAACTAGAATAAATGTAAGATGTTCCTCTCCTTTAAATATACACAAGTTCACCAATCAGCGTAGAGCTTAATGATATTTATGTTGGTTGTACAACACTTATGTTTTAATATAGGTTAGGCTTCTGGCGTGGAGTATTATTTTTATTTGTGCTTAGGTTAAAGCCGTAGGAGAAAGTCAGTGTTAATGCTGTTTCATCAGCCTGTCGAGATCAGAAGTAATCCGTCAGTCGTTTTGTACATCACCCATCATCTATTCAAGGCCGAAAGTCAGTTCCAGGTGGGTTGGGGCTTAACATTTGCAGTTAAACCGACAGCTTGGAAACCATTCCAGCTAAGTAAAAAGAAAAGTGTTAATGTTTATCTAGCACTTAATAAATACTGCATTTGTTTTTCATTGAATCCGCCTCTCGCCACAGTGAGCTGGCTGCTAGAATTTTTTCTGTTACGTTTCCGTGGTAACATAAATTTCAAAAGGTTCTTAGCGTCAATTTCACAAAGTTGACATAATTATATACCTAAATATTTGCAAGCGTTGCACTTAATTTTAAGAATTTATTTATATTTTAGATTTCCAAAAGTAACCTTCTGCACTTCTGTATCTTTTATAAGGGTTTTATAAAAAGATGCACATGTAATAGATTTTAAATTAAAGTGTACTCAAATCGTTCTTAGAGAGTCTCTACTCCTGTCCTTGGACCATTGGGTCCCCGTTATAAAACAAACATGTTCAACATAGGCATTTTGTGCTTGCTTCGCGAACGTGTATGAACATATTTTGTTTAATTTCGTGTTTTCCCAATCCAGCTGTCTTTAAAATAGTATTCCATTGACTATTGGCATTTAAATCAAAAAATTATGGCTCTGCTGATTGATTAAAGCATTCAACGTTGCGAGTTCATCAAATAATTTCACATTATATAAATATATCCTCTTTTCAGTTAGAAACTCTGTAAATTGAATATTATTATACTTACGATCGGTGTTTTTCTTTATTGACATTCAACTTAAAATATGCAAAACCGTTATGTTTTTTCCCATTTGTTTAAGTAGTCTCGGCAACATTTATAGCTTTTTTGTGGTAGTTTAAAGAATCTTTTTTCTTCTCAGTACTGCAATTAGAGATCGATTCTCTAATTTTAAGTGGTACAAAGTTTTTCGATTTCTAAAATTTGGCACTGAAAGATAGACATCAGAGAATGTGCAAAAAGCAAATAAGATACCATGTACGTTAAGCAATAGTAAAGGTGCCGTAGTAAATCGCATACTTGCATAGATGGCGTATTAGGTTTTTCAGAAATTACAAACGAAATACTATAATTTACTTTCTAAATTACAATGCAAGTTTATTAATTCACTGTTTACTTTTAAATTAATGCATCTAGCAAGTTAAGTAACAGACAAATGTTCTTTTATCACAGGGCTATATGTCGTGGATGCAGATGGTCTATTTAGTTCAGATTGTGCAATGGATTTTGCTGGTTTCTTTCTTTTCTACAGCATACACAGGAAGAAGACAAGGTACAATATAGAGATTTGGTGAATGAATCAACGGGTAAATACGGCACCATGCAGTTTATCAAGCATTCGCACCAGTAGTTCAAGATAATTGAATACATAAGGAATGAATCATGGAGGTACTCCTTTGTACTTGTTCACTACAACCGCTTTTATGTTGCGCGTTCTGATTGCTCGGGAAACAACATATCCGTTCCACGGCCCGTAAGAGCCGTCCTCGCCACAAAAGTACATGATAATTAAGAGTTATTCCCCCTACACCATATTTATTTAGCGTAATACCCTAATTTCTAAAAACTATATTATGCAACTATGAGTAATATACTTAAATTAATTCAACAAAAATTTCCGAAAATATGTAACGGGCATTTTTGTAGTTTAACATTTTTCGCTTCCTTTCTGTTAACGTACTTAAAAATACATAGTTTCTTTGAGATCGCTGTTTGTATAAAGGAAATACTTCAGAATAATTCAGATTTGTATGCAATTTAACTCGTCTGTATTAATTTAAAAATAGATTAATTGAAGATTGATTTTCATTAATAAATAAATTGCGAGGAACGGATTGTAAACTGGATTATTCGTAAATTACTTTCCAGCTTGTCGAAAGTGATAAGCGGCTCGTGATTAATTAGTAGATATACATTTTTGTTCCTAATGTGGATTTACGAGTCGAGTTGATAGGCGATAAGCGGTTGTAATAACAATGATTTTATATCTACAGACGAGCAGTTGTCGTTTGTTCTTCGTTCCAATATATTGTTTACGTTGATAATACTGTGTCCTGTTTGCTCTGAAAGTTGTCGTTTGGTTCTTTGTTCCTATACATTAAGTACTTTAAAAATACGTTTTCCTTGTTGCTTTGAAATAAGAAAGAATGCGGTATAAATTTTTCGAATTGTTCATGAACAAACACGACACGATTTTTAGTTGTTTTTCCTGTGAAATAAAGTTGTATATTAACTGTAGCAGTGTAGTTCTGATTACATTGAAGGAAAGATGCTTTATAGGCGAACGTTTTTTTACTCGACCGCACGTGCTTGTTTACGGAACATTGACTTAGTGATGCGCGTTGCTTTACTAATTGGTTTTTGTTGCTTTTCTGTTGGAAATAAAAGTAGTAGAACTTGTGCGTTCTACGGAAGATTGACTTAGTGATACGCGTTGCTTTACTCATTGTGTTTTTTTGTTGGTGCTTTGTCTTTTGCTATTTAAACTGTGTGTGCGATCTAGTCTTCGTGGTCCTTTTTTTTAAAGCCTTAGATTTTTCTTTGTTACCATAGGTAGCAAATAAAACACCTCACGTTACTGTTAGTTTTAATGCATTACATCGTGCCTTGAAAGCCGTGATTCTAAATTTTTATTAACTTTTTTTTCGATTTGTGTTACCAAATATTTCAACATTATTGTCTCATGAAATAGAATTAACAATAAATTTATCAATGCTACATAGTTCCATCAGCCTGATAATGTCTGCTGCTAACACCAGTGAAATACGAAGGTGTGATTAGTCTAAAGTGTAAGAAATTCCATCAACACCCCCACAGTCAAGGGTGAAGTGCTTCGTTAGTGCAGGACATCGTGAATCCCACACTTCAATTGCAAGGAAGCGTTACTGAAGGACTTTTTGTAAGTTGAACTATTTCCTACTTATTATTACTTTAAATATCTATCCGTTGTTTTGCCATATCTTCGTCGTTCTGATACCTTTTACAATAGACTTGCCTGCGATTAAGAAAAAAAAAAAGAAAAAAAAATCAATACTGCTGAATTACTCATATCAATTGTGTCTTATCTATTTATCTTTTGTTAATATTTTGTCTGATTTATGTTTAATTGGTGTGTGAGGAAACGTTTCTGCTACTCCCCAATATTACCTCACTTTGTACTGAATATTTTTGTATTGCTTTTACCGTTGTTATATTATATAGTTTATCTAAACAGTTTTTATTTACATTCTACAAAGTACTGAATAACTTAGACTTTGCATTGCTGCTATACTTTTTCTTTATTTCAGGTTTGCAGGACTAATCTTTTTTTTTATTGCAGGTTTGCTATTCTAATTTCTTTTATTGCAGGTACTGTTACTAACTCCTTACCGCCGCATACATCATAGGTCAGTCTGCTTTCTACAACCCCCCCTACTCATCGATTGAGCCCGGTCATTTCTTTGACTTTCTTTGTGTTACGTAGCATAAATTTGGCGCCCAATGTGGTTACCACGAAAAAAAACGTAACAAATATACTTTATCACACATTTACGCTTATATTGATACAGGGTCATGGTCATTAGGTCTTCAGTACTGGAACTAGTCAGACGCGTACCCTCATTGTTTCATATTCTGAGCTAACCTACTCATTTCCCTGAAATTTCCACAGTCTGCATCTTTCACCATCTGCTTGCACTAATCTGATCTAGGCCTACCTCTACCTCTTACTTTTTCGTATCTCTGCTTATAGTATATCCCGTACCATTCCCCAAAAATGCTTTAGAATGTATCTTGCCCTTCTATTTCCCATATTTTTTCTAGTTTTCCACATATGCTTTCAACCATTTTTTCCTCGTTTCTATTTCTGTGATCTTCGAGCATAGCTGCTGCTCTTTTTCGTTAAATGCAGCTCGGTTACCCTGCTATTGTTTTACAAATATGTACCGCATTTCCCCGATATTCAGTGGTATGTGAAGGGAGGTAAGCAGTTTGCGCCTACCAAGATCCCCCAACACTCGAACATTTGCCGAATTAATAGTTTTCCAATATATCCTTTCAAACAATCAGCATTAGTTGAAAATATTTCAAAACCAACACCTGTAGTTGTTTATAATAATTATCAGATTTAATTGCAATTATTATTTTCATCACTAGGTTTTTCGTCTTGAAACTGGTTGGACGCGTACCTCCACTTATTTCTATTCTGAGCTAGCCTACACCTTTCCCTAAAATTTCCACAGTCTAGATACATCTCGGTTCCCCTTCTGTTGTTTTCTAATTATATTCCTCATTTTACCGAGATTCAGTAGTATGTAAAGGGGGTTAAGCAGCCTGTGACTGTCAAGATCCTCCAACACTTAGACCTTTGCCGAATGAATAATTTTCCAGTAAATGCTTTCGCACAATTAACATTGGTTGAGAATATTGCAAAAGTTACTTATAATAATCACCAGGTTTAGAAAGAGTTATTTTTTTCGTCATTAGGTTTTCCATCTTAAAAGTGGTCGAGATGTACCTCCATTCATTTCTACTCTTAGCTAGACTACACATTTCCCTGAAATTTCCTTAGCCGACATCTTTCGCTATCTCTGTACAATAGTCCGACCTAGGTCTACCTCTATATCACTTTTTTCTTATTTCTGTTTTTAATATATTCCGCAGTTTTCCCTCATGCCTCAGTATGTGTCCTATCGTCGTATCTCTCTTATTTTTTACTGTGTTCCTCATATTTCTTTCTCTCTCTATCATTTCTAGTACCTTTCTGTTCTTAACTTTGTCTGTCCATGATATCTTCATCATACGTCTGTACCACCACATTTCAAACGCTTCCATTCTTTTACTCTCCGCTTCTCCAACTGTCCAGGTTTCACAGCTGTACAGTGCTGTGCTTCACACATGTTTTAAGCAATCTTTTCGTTGACTCTATGTTTGTTGTCTTTCAACTTAGTATTTGCTTTTTCTTGTTTAATGCAGCACGGACTTTGTGCTATGTTTTGTGTGTTTTTCCCATCTTGCGTTATTTGGCATACTATGTAGCAGAAATCCGTAACCTCTTGTAAATTCCCGTTTCCTATTTGTATCCTTGTATTTGATTTATTTTCCCCTCCTTTGCATAAAAGTATTTTCGTTTTATTTTTGTTAACTTTCATACCGTATCTCTTTGTTACAATTGTTTCCATTTCATTAACAGCAGCTTCTAACTTTTCCTTGATAGATGCTAATACCGCTATATCATCTGCAAATCTAAGCATATCAATCTTTTGTCCCTGCATAATAATTTCAAAAGTCTTCCTTATTTGACAGTATTTATTGCCACTTCGATGTACAATTAAAAAATTAATGGGAATAGGGCACATCCCTGTCTCACACCTCTCCTAATATTTACCTCTCTACGTTCCTGCTCTAATTCTATTACCGCTGTTTGCTCTTTGTGTAAGCTATGTACTATGCGTCTATCCCTACAACTCATTCCAATATTTTTGAATATTTTGAACTTTTTTTTCATTTTACAATGTCGAATGATTTTCCAGATCTACAAACCCTATATACACGCTTTTCTCTTCGCTATTGTTTTTCCATTATCACCCTGAGAGCTAAAATCTCCAGTGTTCTCGTGATTCGTATAAACCCAAATTTTTCTCCTCCCAGTATTTCTTCACCTCGTTTTTCCACTCGTCCTTGTACAATTTTAGTTAATATTTTTGACACGTGTGCTGTCAAACTTATTGTTCGAAAATTTTCACATCTATTCGAGCCTCTCTTTTTTAGTATAGTGACTATGATGTTACGTTTGAAATCTTTGGATATCTTGCCTGTCTCCTACATATAGCTTACAAGTTGGAAGAGACGTTTTGTTACTGCTTGTCCAGCGGCTTTAGAGTTTCTGCTTGCACCATATCTGTTCCCGGCACATTAACATTTTTCAGACCTTTTAATGCATATTCATACTCATCTCTAAGTATAGGATATCCCTAGTTATTCTTTTCAATGCCGTATTTCTGTTCTAATGCTGTTAATTCCTCTTCTGCATATAAATTCCCTATATATTCTTTCCATCTAACTACTTTCTCTACATTTTCTATAATGATGTTTCCTCCCGCGTCCCATATATTTTTGCTATACGGTTTTATTTCCCTAAAATTCCTTCTAATTAGTTTGCATGCTCGTCTGTCTTTCTTATTTCCATCTTAGTTTGTACCTTTTTGCGCTTTTTATCAATCTATTGTTCTTTAACTTATCTGCATTTGCAAATAATTTCCCATTGTATGCCTTTGTATCTCTGTTTTTCCGTTTCGTTTGATCTATTCTATTTTCAGGATATTCTTTGTTATCCATGGCTACTTATCTTCTTTTTGTATACTCCAGAATATTTCTGGCCGCCGTGTCTAAGCTGAATTGAATGTTATTCCATTCTGTTTCTACTTCCTTAGTATCACATATTTTCCCGATATCTTTTAGCAATTCATTTGATATTTTTTCAAATTTTTGTGTATATTTTTATCTTTCAGTTCAAAGTACTTTTTCCGTTCTTTTTTCAAATTTTTTAATTTTGAGCGGCCTTCTTAATTACGATGTTGTCGTCAGTATCTGTGTCTGTTTCTGGGCAGCTTCTACAGTGTTTTTCTTGCTTTCTAAACCGTTGTCTAAGAAGAGTGTAATCTATTTGATATCTCTCTGCATCTCCTGGCATCTTCCACGTGTATCGTCTTCTAGCATGATATTGAAATAATGTGTTTGTGATGATTAAATTGTTGTTGTTGTTGCAAAATTCTACCAGCATTTTACCAAATAAACCTACTACCGCTCCTTCCCTACCCTCACCTACCACTACATTAAAAGCCCCGGTAATTATTAAATTTTCATGTCCTTATACGTATCTTAGTATGTCTTCGATATTTTTGTAGATAGCTTCTCCCTCTTCCTCACTATAGCTAAAGGTGGGCAAGTATACTTGTATTATTACTGTATTTACTGGTTTAGATTCTAATCTATTCTAATCTAATCTTTTTTCGCATTACTATTCCCACAGCAGAATTTCTTTCCTCTAATCCTGTATGAATTACCTTAAAGTCTCCACTCCAAAAAACCCCCGCCTTTTGCCAACGAACTTCGCTGATCCCTACTATGTCTAGTGCTAACCTATTCATTTCAATTTTTAAGTTCTCTAGCTTACCTACTTGCTTCATATTTCTAACATTCACGCTCCGACTCTCAGAATGTTCTCGACTCTTTTCCTAAAATTTCCGATTACATTCTCGAAGTAGTCCCCTCCCAGATATTCGAATGGTGGACTATTTTAACTCCGGAATTTTTTACCTCAAAGGATGCCATTATCTTATATACAATTTAAATACGCTGTGTACTTGGGAGGTAAAGTGATGGTTTCCCATTGCCTTCCACATTGCAGTAGTGTGTCATAGAATGCCATACCGACCCATATGGTCTCTGCCAATCTAAGTACAGAAAGAACTGCTGCCCTCTTTCGGGGACCTGTCTTAGTCTTGTTCCTCAATAAAAACCCTACTACTTTAGTTGAACCTGTAGTTTGGCTCTTTAGGTCTAAGTCTAGTAATCTAGAACTTCTTTAAGGTGCAGGTTCATTTAGAATGGTAATACAGGGTATCGACATTAAATATTTGGAAATTTCAATTTTTCCGTTTGCCTTTCGTGTCCACAACAATTGCTTAAAAGCAACTCTTATCAAGTAAAGACCAAGAGAATAATGTAATAGTAGACAACAGGCAACGCCACACCTAAACAATAATGTAAGTATAGATTTTATACCGAAGGTCTTATGGACAGTCAATGCAAATCTCAGTTTATAATTATTACCGAACAAATAAAAACGACGTCATCAGCATATTCATTTTCAGAAACAACTGCATTTCTCCAATTAATCAGTTTTTAATCTGCTTGAGATACTTTGCCATAGAAGTCACATACATTCAATGGGCATGGACTCATCCACAGCAGGCAGAATTTTTTACCGGGTATTCAGGACAATTGCTTCTTTATATCGCGCATTTATAAAAATGCCTAGAACGGAAGAAGAAAAGGCAATTGTAAAAGCAGACTTTTACGGAATAGCAAAGTTCCCACATGTCGTAGGTGTCTTGAATTGTACCCATGTTAAAATATCATCATCAGGCTAGTACAATATTGTCTTAAATTTATTTATACTCATAACAAATCTATTGCAGGTGCGGATGATGCTGAAATTTATAGGAATACTATAGGTTACTTTTCCATGAATGCTCAAGCTATTTGTGATGCAAGCTGGAATTTTTTAGATGTTGTAGCTCGCTGGCCGGGTTCAAGCCACGACGGCATAGTGTTTAATAATTCAAATATTAAACAAATGTTTGAACGACAGGAAATGCAAAATTGCATTTTGTTGGGTATGTATTCTATTGTATGATATTAGAAATAATAAAGTTCTTAAATTTTATAGGAGATAAAGGTTATCCATTAAAAAATTATCTGTTAGTTCCATTATTAAGTCCTGTACTCAAGCGGAACAACTGTATAATGAATCCCATATCAGGACTCGCAATAAAATTGAGTGTACATTTGGAATCGTTAAAAGACGATTTCGTGTTTTAGCATACGGTTGCAGATTAAAAATTAGTGAATCCTGCCAGTCATTACTGCAACATCGGTTTTAATATTGCAAGGTTACTCAATGAAGATGAACCCACTTTGTATGAAGAGAATTTTAATGCAGAATAAATGCAACAATGGTACACAATAGAGTTACCTATAGGGGACAACTAATTCAGCATTACTTTAGTGAATTTATGGTTAAATAGTTAAAATATGAAAAGAATAAAAATGCATCTTAAAGTAACTATAATCGTGCAATGATATAAAAATCTACTCCATAAAACTATTTTTTAATTTTTTTAACTGTTATTTCTTTATCTGAATATCCAATTCCGGTGCTTTTTTACGTAAACTCTCTCTCTCTCTCTCTCTCTCTCTCTCTCTCTCTCTCTCTCTTTGTTTGGTCTCTTTGTCGCACGTTTTCGTGGCAAATTTTAAGTCATTGTAAATTCGTAGTTGTAAATCAAATAGCAAAGATGTCATCCCTTGTACCGTTATATCCTGTCATAAACCTCCTTTGTGCAGATGGAAATTAAGATGGACTAAAGGGGTAATAATACACACTTGCTCATGGACATCGAAAAGAAACAGTTATTCGTTCGGTAAAGTGAGTAAAGTCAATAGTGTCGCCGCATGTGATTTTATCGATAAATCCCTAAAAACACAGTGATAGTGCAAACGTAACACGTCCAATAAATTAGCCTTACAGTACACTTTGTTGAAGAGCAGAAATGACACTTAGAACAATAGAATAACGCGGAGGTAAGTTAATACATAAAATTATAAAACCCCCGCGGATTAAATTAACATGGCCTTTATACGCCGAATTATTTGATTAATTAATTAGTTCCTATTCCTGTCGTTCCTCATTAATGCTTTTAATTTAATAATTGTCGTAGTTTGATATGTTAAAGAGGCTAACATCTTGTTCGCGCTTTTAATAGTATAGAAACATTTGCGTATAACGGTAGATTTATAATAAATCTCTTTTTTTTTGTTGCAAGAATTAATGGTCGGTCAGTTTATATTATGTAAACTTTGTAGAGATACTATATTTATGAGGGTGTATTTTAAATTCTTACCTTATTGTTCGTCGACAAGTTTGATGCACCATTCGGGTTCATTCAACTTAGTAAAACAGAGGGGTTATTGCTATTTATTTTGAAACATTACACGTTTTGTCGAGCGAGAATTTTAATTAGTTGCATTTGTCAATTAATAATTTAATTTCGTAGATCAATTAGTGGTCGTAGCGTAATGAGGTACGCATTGTTCTTACGTTAATTTTTATTATCGTTTATTAATCAGATATGGTGATATCAATTGATAAAGCTATTCTTGAAGCTAGGTTTGTAATAAAACGGTTGGATCATAAATACAGTAAAATTAATAAACCGGAAAATGTAGCAATTGCTATATTGCTATATCAATAAAAAGTGTCGAGCAAGTTAAAGCTCATTTCAAGTCTTTTTGCAAAGATATTTTCTTTGATTTGGAAAGTGAACAATTGGACGAATTCTCGGCTCTTAGTGTGAAAATCGATGATTATCTATTAGATATTCGTATTATCGCTGAACAATGTGAATTAGATCGCGTAGAAAGTAAGCCGCAGGTGGAAAATATGAATAGTCCTTTGTCGATAAATAGTGGTTTTAGCTTTGGAACACCTATCAGTCTCGCGATTCTGAGGTCGTATTTCGGGATTTGAAAGTTATCATGCAATTTATAGGCGATTGATTCATGATAATGTCAGTTTGTCTTCTGTGGAAAAATTTTGCTGTTTTGTAGATACACTATATGATTCGTCGCGTACGTTAATAAAACATTTGCAATTAAATGATTGTGCATACGATAAGGCCTATAAAATCATTACTAATTGTTTTCAGTTCAAGAGGTTATTACTTTTGACATATTTTAATGCTCTCGAAAAATGCCCTAAGGCAGACTCGCACATGGAACTCCGGCAATTAATTAATTGTTTAGATGAAAATATATTCGCGTTAAAGCAGATGGAAATGGATCTATTAGATTTCGTAGTTATATCTGTTATCGAAAAAATTAGATACAAACGTTTTAAAGCGTTTCGAATTAGAAAATAGTGACGAGATTCCCTCGTTCAAAGATTTAAGGTCGTACATTGAAAAACAATGTAAAGTATTGGAAATAAATGACATTGCTTCAGGAACATCCTTAAAATCTCGAGATTCCGTGAAACAAAGGGAAAAAGGAAAGTACGCCAGCGCTTCGGATAAAACTTCTTTAGTTGGTACCAACAATGATGGTAAAAATTGTAGTCTGTGTCAAGCTGTGCATCCTATTTATAGATGTAAGCAGTTTCTCGATAAAACCCCTCGAGAAAGATTTGAGGTGGTAAAGGTTAAAAACCTTTGTATTGAATGTTTAAGTACTTCACATTCGGTGAAGAATTGTAAGTTAGAAAATGTCATCAGTCACACAATTCGTTGCTTCACTTTGATAAACGAGAAAAATCGGTGTCTCCACGCAGACAAACTCATCATCAAAGGTCAGCGTCTCCTAGGAGAACGACGCCTAGACTTACTTCTACTAGTAGACCTAGTGAAGACAATCTGTCGTCGGCGGTTGTGCATGAACAACCTGCCACTAGCTCGTTAATTTCGACGTCATTAGAACATACAACCACGCTGCTAGCTACGGCAATGGTGACGGTGCTCGATTATACAAGAAAATTGCAACCTGTTCGTATAATTTTAGATAACGGATCCATGGATAGTTTTATGACTGAAAGGTGCCGTCAGAAATTAGGTTTAAAGAAATGGAGAGCCAATATCACTGTTCAAGGACTTTGCTTGAATTTGTGGTTGGTGTCTGGTACACTATCGTGTGTAGTCATCCTCTCGGGAGCAAGGTCTCCATCCAGCATATGAAATTGATTGTTATATTTTACCTAACATTTGTAATCAATTACAATCGTCGTCTATAGGGGCCAAGGAATGGTCGCATACTCGAGGTTTGGCTGATCCTAATTTTAATATTCCTGGTAAGATTGACATGCTACTCTGAGCTGAAATCTTTGCTTAGGTTTTATTGAACGAATCTCGTTGGGATGTCGCTAACGAGCCAATTGCTATTAAAACAACTTTTGGTTGGATTTTAACGAGAAAGGTCGTTTCCCCGAATAATTCAGTTACATCGTTGTGTGCTTTCGTTGAGCCGTTAGACAGCGACAGTCGTCGATTTTGGGAATTAGAAAATATTCCTTTCAAGTAACACATTTCTCCTGAAGAAGAAAAGTATGAAAAGGAATTTGTGAAAAATTATAGACGTAACAAGGACGGCGTTTTGTAGTGTCCTTGTCCTTTAAAATTTCTGAACCCTCATTCGTGGCTACGAGATCGATTGCTATTAAAAGATTTTTGTCATTAGAACGTCGTTTGCTAAAAAATCCTGAATTGTATTCGGAATATAAAAAATTTATGGAGATTATTTGAAAGGCAGTCACATGGCTGAAGTGGAATCGCATGCAAATTCGTCCGTTTATGAGAGGAAGTATTACATTCTCCATCATGTTGTTTATAAGTGTGATAGCACTACCACCAAATTGGGTGTGGTTTTCGACGCTTCGTGTCAAGATCAATCTGAAAATTCGTTAAATGGTAGCTTGGCTATTGCTCCTGCTCTGCAAAAAGACCTTGCAGTTTTGTTATTGCACTTTCGTGTACATCCTATCGTAATTACAGCTGATATTAAACAAACGTATCAGCAGATTTTGGTTAAAAATACTCGTATTGTATCGTCTGGAGATTTTCTCCGTCGGATCCTGTTATGGATTTTAAATTAAATACTGTGACTTATGGAGTTTCGTCGTCGCCTTTTTTTGGCCTTGTGTACTGTTCAAGAATTGGCAAGGTTAGAATCGATTAATTTTCTTTTCGCGTCATCGGTATTGGCAAGCGATATCTATGTTAATGATTTAGTCACTGGATGCAATTGGATTGAAGCTGATAATCAATTAATTGGTGAGCTGAATGGTATTTGCGCTAGTGGTGGTTTTCAATTAAGAAAATGAAATAGTAATTGCCCGGAAGTGATGTCCAACTCGAAGGAGTCCCTGTATAGTTTGGAAGAAATTACATTTCAAGATAAAGATAAGGGTTCAATAAAAATTTTGGGTTTTTCGTGGCGCTCTCTTACAGATGTATTTTTATTCAATTAAAACGCTGAAGAGCGCACTTGTACTAAGCGTAATATTTTGTCAGCTATCGCAAAAATTTTTAATCTTCTCGGTTTGATAGTGCCTTTATTATTTTTCGCTAAACGTTTAGTTCAAGATCTTTGACTTTTAGGCCTAGGTTGGGACCAAGATCCGTCATTGAAAGTCGTAGAAAAATGGAAACATTTTTTGGGTGAATTGCCAGCGGTTTCGAATATTGAAATTTCGCTTCCCATCGTATGTAATAATTTTAAAAGGGTGGAGTTGCATGGGTTCTGTGATGCTTCTGAAGTCGGGTATGCAGCTGTTGTCTATTTTCGTTCGTTTAATTTAGAAGGTAATATTGCCATGTCATTAGCATACGTAAAATCGAAGGTTGCTCCTACTAATCGTGTTACATTGCCCCGTCTTGAATTGTGTGCTGCCGTACTCTTGGCAGATGTAGTAGATTTTGTCAAAAATACTTATACAGATAGTTTATCATTTAGTAGCATTTTCGCGTGGTCAGGTTCCAGTGTTGTTTTGTCTTGGATTCGGTCTTCCGCGCATAAATGGAAGACATTTGTTAGCAATTGCAATTCGCATATTCAAGAACGTATTCTTCCATCTTCGTGGTTTCGTGTTAAGTCCCAGGACAACCCTGTGTGTTGTGCCTCACGTGGATTTTGACTTCACGGGTTGGTTCATCATCCATTATGGTGAACAAAGCCTTCCTGATTAGTTTGTCGTAGCGAAGAATGGCCAGTAACGTCGCTGCCAAAACTTATAGACTCATCTCGGATGGACGTCGAATATCGTACTCTGCCGTTAACAGTCGTTTCTTAGAAAATTTATAGGATTATTTTGCCCCTTTTTTTTCTTTTTAAAATTTCGCGGTATGTCTCGCGGAGGCTGTTGTGCCGTTTCGGTCTATTAAACCTAGGTTTTAAATGTATAAATTTCCTTCATTCTGTTTAATGAAATCCATGGTGCATCTACCCGCTCGTTTGCATTTTTCCTTATCAATTTTTTTTTCACTATCATGTTGCTTTTTTTTATTTTAGTTTTTGAACTTTCGCACTTTCACTTACTGTTCGTTAGCAGATGGGTCGGTAGGGACAGAGTTAAAGGCTAGTATTTGGTTTCGCGGGCGTATCTTCCTTTTCCGTTTGGTTTATGCTGTTTATTAATTTGTACGATTGTTTTGTGACCAATGAACTGGGTCCAGATAAATCTGTTGGGTACCTATTTGTTCAGTGTTAGGTACTTGTGGGGGCTTGTTGAGTTTGTGGACATTTGTTCTGTTGCTAATGGGCTTTCGACTGTTGATGCCGCTGTGGCCTTTTTAAAAAATAATTTTTATAATTACTTCGGTAGGTCGCAGTGTGTTACGTCATCATCGAACAATTCGGTATTTGTGACATTAAATACCATCAGTGCATTCACCCTGCGGTTTGAGTGAAACATTATAGACCGACAGTGGAAGTGCGTTGAAGAATACAGTCGCATTCGAACCCTTGCAGAAGCCGGTTGTATTAGAGCTTTTGAAAGCGAGACCGACACCATTTCGTGCGTGTTACTTGTTCTCCGTCCGGAAGCTCTTTGTGTGTGAATGTTTATTGCCCACAGCGGCACAGGATAAAAGGTATTTATACCCTTTATTAAGTAGTTTGGTGTAGTTGTTTAGTTATTACATAACCGCTCCACCGTCATCGTTATTGCTACAGAAAGCAATTGGTCCTTCCCTGTAATTAGCATATTTATATATCATCTCCTTAACACCCCAATCAATTCATTGGTCCTAAAGTCGATCCGAATTCACCAGTCTTATGGTATACGCATGTCCTAAATTAAATATTATTTTGCATTTCAGCGAGCGTTTTTAATTAATTAATGATTTAGCTTTAAATTTGTGTTCAAGCTCCATAGTTAGCGGGTAAAATATGTACAATATTAGCTACATACTTTCGTTAAACTAAATTAAGTGATTTTGCCGTAATTAAACCAACAAGCGTTAGTTACAAACAAACATCAAATGTGTTAGTTTTCAGTTTTAAATTCATTTTAGCGGCATAAAACACAAAGCAACCTGAAAACTATAAATCGCTTTATACTTCTGAAATAAGAAAGGAAAGGGATTTGCTTTGTATTTAAAAGCTATTGCACGTTTTGTATCACAACCCTTTCAGTCGGTTTGCGGTAAAATATTGAACATCTGCAAAGGGTAATAGAATGTAAAAGCTGAACGCTTCTTGCAAACACGTTAAGCTGCATCTTTCGCCAAATACGTTAAAACCACATGTTTCTGTGAGCTTTGAAGTAAAGGCCGACCGTAACCGCCCGGGTTGTTAAGCTGTAAATTTTATCTTCACGCTTTGTTTGACAAACCCTTGTTTTCGACGTCTCGTTTTAAGACCACATTGCAGGCTAATAGTCATAAAACGTGATTTATTGGTTATACGCTATCTTACCTTTTCGTGCCTTGAATAACTCATAATATTTTAATATTTCTCAGTGTACATCTTGAGCGGTACCGTTTTACAACATTTTATTGTAGATTTTTCAAAATAACAGTCACTATGGCTCCGAAGAAGGCACATGTAGTAGAACTAGAATTACTGAAAACACGTGTTATAGAAATGTTCGAACTGAGCAACGCTATTCAAAGTGACCCAACTTTAAAAACGTTGTTCCTTATTCAAACAAGGGGAGTACATGACCTTTACTCAAATTTCAATAAAACTTTAGTTGACGTCTTAGCTTCATGTAACGATGTAGAATCATTAAATTACAACGCCTTACGGAAGGAAGTAGATTCCGCTTATTTTTGCATACTGCTGCATCTCGAAACGATGCAAGAAATGAAAGCACCACAAATCATCGAAAATGCTCCAAGCAGCACGGTATCAAAATTGGTACCGTTAAAACTCCCACTTTTTAATAATGAGGTAACTGAGTTTGCATCTTTCATCGATTTATTTGACAGTCTGGTCTATAATAACGCGTCGCTGTCCAATATCGAAAAGCTAAATTATCTTATCAGTTGCTGTACCGGGGAGTCTTTAAAAATCATTAAATCGGTACCCATTTCGGGAAATAACTTTATTATTTCATATAACGCCTTGCGTGAGCGATTTAGCAATTCGCGTTTATTGGCAACTTTGCATTGGAAAGCAATGAAAGACTTTCCACCTTTAAAATCAGAAGACCCTAAGAAACTTAGGGCACTTATTGATTGTTTTTCAGAGAACCTTGCTGTTCTAACTAACTTAAAGTTTCCCACGGAATATTGGAACTTTATTCTGGTCGATTGTCTTTTAGAAAAACTCGATCCGTTCACTAGAAAACGCTTCGAACTCCAATCGGATCCGAAGCAAATACTCAATTTCGAGGATTTGAGATATTTTTTAACTCAACAATGTGCAGCGTTGGAAACTTTTTCTTCAACCGCACCTGTTTCTTATTCGACGACTGTCCATACATCTCACACATCAGTGCCTAAGAAATCCTCAGCGTTTCAATTTAAACCAAAAGTTTCTTCTGACGTAGTCTCACTGGACACACCAAGTAGCTCCAGTGACTCAAATAATTCATTTTCGCACCATTGTCCTTCTTGCAAAGGCAATCACTTAATTTACAGATGTCAATCGTTTCTAAAGAAAACTCCGACAGAACGTTTCGACATTGTCAAACGCTTACGCCTTTGTTTAAATTGCTTACGAACAGGACAACACTCATTTTTATAACGGAAAGCAATTCTATTCCGTTCCAGCAAGGAAAGGCGGTACAATAATAATAATTCCATTCCAATCATAACGTATCTCCAATACATCCATGTGAGGATAATCAAATAACATCAGTTGTATGCCTCAAAACATCCATATGTCGATCAGAGAACCGGAAAAACTAACTGAATTGCACTTGTCTTGAAAAGTCCTTCGGTAAACTTGTACACTAAAACTTATTATATTATTTTCACAAGCAACACAAAGACCAACAATGGCAACCGATTCTAACGTTCTAAACTACACGAATATACGACAGCGTCTAAATAGGAGATAAAAAATATATACAAACAAATTCTTGGAAATTATAAAAACGCGTAGAATAAGTTGCCTGGCTTCCCCTATTGGCACTATAGAAACGTACCATAAACTGACTAATATTTAGGAGAGCGAAGTTGTTGATAACAGAAACCCCTCATTTTAAATGCCATAACAAAATAGAATAGAGTTTTTTAAATTATAACTTGAAGTATTTAAATAGCAACCGCTTAAACTAAAAAGGCAGTCGAAATTGTTAATAAATATTAAAATGACTGTGAATAAAGTAGGACATGTGAGTATTTAATTAGGTAAGAACGGAAATATTCCAAATTTGCTAACAGATTTTTATTAGAGCTTTGGTCTAGCGTGGATACCGAAGTTTTCGGATTAAATGCAAGAGCTTTTCATACATGTTTATCTTTTCCAATGTCATATCTTTGCAAAGGCGGCTTTTCTGCCCTGGCTGCACTAAAAATTGTTACATTTATTTTCTTATTTTTCAAATATTTACCATTGTTTGTATATTTCAGTACTGTTCTTCAATAAATAGTTATTATATTTTTGAACTAAAGTGGTACAATCTAGGTCAAAGGGCTGTTTAGATAAAGCGGAAGAGTCCAAACGAAGCTTTGTTCGAAAATAAGTTCCAGAATAATCTGGGTAGGATCGGAGGAGAAGGCCATTAAAGAAGAAGGGAAAGAAAAAGTTCATAAGACATCACGAAAATTAAGGGCATAACGAGATATCAGGGACCTTTGAATCATCAAGATCTTTCACATGCCATGTATCTACTTTTGTTCCATCTAAATTTAATGTTTCTAACTATCCTAGTGTTAACTACTTTCCATCGGAGATAATTTACCCGACACCACTGTAGCAATCGCAGATTCTAGTACTTGCATGCTATCGGTGGAACACCAAATCGTATCAAACTCGTTTCTACTTGCCTGGATGGTTGGTCGAGCGGTTACCTATTTTGTTTGTGAGTTTGATTGACGAGTGGTCATAATTTAGGGAGTCGAGACTGTCCGCACCTCCGGAGTGGGAAACGAGATGTGCTAGCTGACGTACGTGTTTAATTAAGACAATTACAAGTTTAATGGATATATTGAATGCTAATACAATTTCTTTAATACATCAATCCTCTCTAACGTTTTGGTATAAGTTATAACTACAGCTAACCAGCGGACCCAGCTCGCATATACATAGGTTTATGGTTAGTACAATTTTACATCACTTACCCAAAATTACTATAACTCACTATCCCTACTTTCAATACTTTCAATTGACTTACTTTCATTATATGTTTTTGCTGAAGAGACTTCACCAGTTGAAGTTTGGAGTCGAACTGCCTCTGATATATTTTCTTACTTGCCTCGCAGTGGCTCTGCCCCTATTTTAAATTGTAAACTATGCTTATTTCGGGTTAGTGACCAGCAGCTACCTCATGGGTTCTGCTTGGACTTTGCCTGTATTGCTATTCTCATGTACTTGACTATTTCGAAATTATAAACTATTTTGTTGGCTTTCTGTTGTAACCAACTGTTTCCTATGGAAACTAGCGCACAGGTTGAAGACCTGAATGAACTTATAATACATTTAACATTACATACTATCTTTATAACTGAGTTTACTATCTTCCTATCTTCACAATTCTAATTTTGTCGGTAAGTGTATGGAAGGTACTACATAATTCTGCAAAAATGAACAAATACTTTACGATAAAATATTAATATAATAACAAAATTTTAAATTTTTTTAAATAACCAACGTACGGCAAGTAGGAGAAAATAGTAAATGAAAAATTACACTTGTAGCAGTTTAAGTAACAAAACAAAAATTCCTAAATCTTAAACATAAATTGAAAGTAAAAGTAAGTGGCCCTTAACACATACCGGTTTCAAGCAAGTGTCACTTCCATAGCTAAGTATAACTTAACCAAGTTTCACTTCAGATCTCTAGATCGGTGCATTTGGACCTTAGTAAATAAAAAACAGCGGATGACGAATATTCTTAGCACAACTTTTAATACATTAATAAATTAAGTAACAAAACAAAATATACACCCCAGCTTAATGTTTAAAAGGAACTGTACGGTGTCGATTTCTAACATGTTACCATCTTAAAAGAGCTGTTCTCTTTGATGCATGTTCAAGAGTGATTGCCATATTTATTTTTCGCTTTAGTTTTTATTTACTTTATTGTTGAGTTTACATTAATTAGGTAATTGTATATGTACCTACTGGGGTGAGATTTTGCTTTGTATTTTATAACAAAGATGGTTTGGAATCGTATTTGTATTTTTCTTTTTTCAATAAAAAGCTTTCTTCGTGATTCGTGCTTTATACTTTCATTTTTTCGCGCCATCCTTCCGTTGTTTGGCACCCCCACCCTTACAAGTCGCGTCCCACACGTTGAGAAACACTGCCCTAAGCAATTTTACAGTTAATAAAATGACTGATATCGCAAGCTTTTGTAACTGAAATCAAAAACAATTATGTTGCAATTTTCATTAAGAATTCATGCTGTTTTATCGTGTTGGAACAGAAATCTTTGGATAGGAAATAACACCATTCTGGTGACTTTACCAAATATATTTTTACCAAAGTTATATCTGTATTCCCAAGAACCACGAATAAATGACAATTTCCTTGTGTATTTTTAAAGAGCATCAAAATTGATAGATTAAAAATAGATTAAACGGACGTATGAAAGAAAGGAAAAATGCCAAAAATTTTCCAGCTCCTATATGAAAATCAAAATAACTTTGTCTATATAGATACACGTTTGAATTAAACCAGTACACCACTATTAATAGTTTGACAGACAGGCCACATAAAAATATCTCGCACGGTTTTATTTTCTTATTAGTATATTCATATGTTGGTCTATAAAGCTGCGTACTCTTGCCTTTATTGGTATTTTACATGTAGAAGCAACAAGAGAAGTCTTCAAGAAGGTAAACGATTCCATGGGAATGCGTGTAGGTACTGTGGTCGTATTAGCCGTAGAAGTTAACAGTTGAGCATCGATTTATAATAGTGACAATTGATTTACGACGCCGCCTTGGATTGGTCGTGAGCTGCGATACAAATAGTCAGCAGTAATTTACTGAAACAAGTTTTCAGGATATACATTTAAGTGTTGTCTTCTAAATATTGCATGCTGCAAGTATGCAAATATGAAACACTTAATCTGATAATTATTTGCTTTATTAAAATATTTAATTGATATAATTAGAATTGCGCCGTCTAAAACAAACACATATGAAGTGAAGTATTTCAACGATTTAACTACAAATAAAACGAGGCATCTACTTTTAATAGACATCTAATAATACATCCATCTCATTAACTCGAATACCTACTAATTTTGGAATGCAATCATCGCAGTCTCGGCACCTAATGTCTCATGATGAGGGGTTTCTTTCAAAGCTGAATATTTATGTAAACTTTTGTGTCATCTTTCTCATATATTTCAACAGTTATTTGCCACACACGTGAAGGGAGGATTGCTGGATTTCGGAAAGGTGTGATAGCGTAACTTAATTTTTATTTTGAGTTAAAAAGGTTAGAGATTTAGATACCTGGTTTAAAAAAATATAAAGCACCTTTGTAGAACATCAAATAGTTTTCCTCTATACGAGGGTTGGTTTAAGTTTTGCATGTAGAGCTGGAATCAGTGGCGTAGCTAGCATGAGTGGATATCGATGGTGTCACACCAAGAATCAACAATATTGAAATGAATAAAAATCTGTTAAACGTCAAGTATGATTTTATTTAATAAATCAAATGGAGGGTAGTTACATTAATAATCAAACAATCACTTAAAGTCTCTTCTTTCTAGCTTTAACAGCTGCCAACTCGTATCTTCAAAATTAATTTTTTGAATTGCCTCCTGCTCTAATGATAATATGCCAAGATAGTTAAGGCTCGTTTGGGTTATAGTTGCCCGCAAGTAACTTTTTTATTAATTTCAGATTACTTCAATCCTCTACACGAAACAACTGACACGCATATTGTCATAAATAACTGTAGAGAGATCATAGGATTTGGAAGAGATTCTCTAAAATCCCATTCCACAATGAATTTCAAAAAGTCTAGAGATACCCAGCCACGAACTTTGGCATTGGACGCTTTTAAATGTCTTCTCAACCTTGGTATCTCTAACAGGAGTTCTGCTTTGATACTTCATCATAAAAACCAATAAATTTTGATACAGCTAATTTTGACTGTTCAGTGTTCGCCAAAAGCAAAGTCTGCACAATTTCGAACAACGAAGCTGCATATTGATCGGAGTTAGATCTAGTTCGGAGTTCAATACTGAATCGGTCAAGGCATTCTGACATATTTGAAGTTCATCTCACCGTGTGTGCCCTGCGTCGGTGGCCAACTCACAGGCAATTTGTTTTTTTACGACGAACTCGTCTTTATTTCGCAGGAAGACCTATTGCCTCTTCTACAGTATGATCCCATTTTTTTCGATAAAAACGATGTGCTTCTATTTTTATAGCTATTTAATCAACATTCAAACTTTTACTTTGCAATGAAATCTGAGCATAATTTATTTTACCTTAGTACTTCTCTCTAAAAAAAAAAGATAGCAAAGAAATGTGAATTTACATACAGCAGGCATAAAGATCTCTTCAGCACCTCTAGTGTCCAAATTTTTTTGTTGACTGTATAATTCCCCAATTGCAGTCATACCCCATCAAAATGTGATGCCAGTATTTTTGCTGCAGCATAATGAGTTGTTGAGACTCTTTTAACAGATGCTTTGCTGTATTTTATAATCACTTCCCAGCGGCTAGTAGAAGCAGAAAAATGTAAAAATTTTCTCTACTCTTCCGAAAAATGGTACACCAGATACATTTTGGGCAAATGAGTGTTTGCCACATAAATTAATTGCTACACTGTCATACCATTGAGGAACGGCACATCATAACGTTTAAACAGTCAGCTTCAAACTTCTTATGAATTTCATCACTTAGATCATTATCATCATTAGGTCTTCAGTCCTGAAACTAATTAGACGTTATCTCCTACACGTTTCCCTGAAATTGTCATAACCCAAATCTTTCACTATCTGCGTGCAATAGTTTGATCTAGGTCTACCTATACCTCTTTTTGCTCATATTTCTGCTCTTAGTATATCCCGCATTACTCCCTAAATGTCTTAGAACGTGTCCTGTCCTTCTATTTCTCCTATACTTTTGTTTTCTACAGATGTTTTTCCCCTACTATTTCTAAAACCCTTTTGTTAATAACTTTGTCTGTCCATACTATCATCATCATACACCTGAAACACCACATTCAAAAGGCTTCTACCTTTCTCCATATCTGCTTCTCTCAATGTCCCCATTTCATAGCCATACAGTACTGTGCACCACAAATATGCTTTCAACAAAAAGTTTCTTTGTTTCTTTGTTTGCTGTCCTCGAACATAGTCGCTGCTCTTTATTGATAGATACAGTTCGGTTTCCCTTCTATTGTTTTCTATATATACCCTACTTAACCGATATTCAGTGGCATGTGAAGAGGATTAAGCAACCTGTAGCTACCAAAATCCCCAACACTTAGACATTTGCCGAATAAATAGTTTCCAATAAATCCTTTCGCACAATCAACGCTACTTGAGAATATTACAGAAGCAACACCTGTAGTTATTTATGGTAATCATCAGGTTTAAGTTCAATTATTTTTCTTTCGTCATCAAGTTTTCCGTCTTGGAGCTGGTTAGACGCGTATCTCCATTGATTTATATTCTGAACTAGTTTACATATTTCCACGAAATTCCCACAGCCTAGATACAGCTCGGTTCCCTTTCTATTGTTTTCTAAATATATACTATGTTTCACTGATATTCAGTGGTATGTGAAGGAGGTTAAGCAATCTGCTGCTACCAAGATCCCCCAACACCCAAACATTCGCCGAACTACTAGTTTTCCAATTTTTTTTTTTCACACAATTAATATTAGTTGAGAATATTCAAAACCAAAACCTGTAGTTGCTTATAATAATCATCAGGTTTAAGTACAATTATTTTTTTCGTCATTAGTTTTTCTGTCTTGGAACTGGTTGGACGCTTACCTCCATTGCTTTCTATTTTGCGCTATCCTAAGCATTCCCCTGAAATTCCCACATCCTACATCTTTGACTGTCTATGTGTAATAGCCTAACCTAGATTTACCTATAATACATTCCGCGCTATTCCCTCTTGCCTTAGTATACGACTTACTTTTTTACTGTTTACTTGTGCTAAACTTTATTTTTATCTTTTGTACTTTCCATCTTGCCTTATTTGGCTTCCTAAGTAGCAGAAATCATTAACCTCTTGTTAGTTCTCGTTTCCTATTTGTATTCTAGTTTTCGACTTATTATTCCATCCTTTACGTACTAGTACTTTTGTTTTATGTTTGTTGATTTTCATACCCTACCTCTCTGTTAGAACTGTTTCCTTTTCATTAAAAGCTGCTTCTAGTTCTTCTTTGTTAAATGCTAATACCGCTATATCATCCACAAATCTACCAATATAAATCTTTTGTCCATGTTTAATAATTTCAAATGCCTTCCTGCATTTGAAAGTATTCATTGCCTCTTCAATGTACAAGTTGAAAATTAACGAGGATAGGGCACATCCTTGTCTCGCCCCATCCCTATAGCTCATTCTAATCTTTTTGAGTATTTCGAACATTTTTTTCCATTGTACTTTGTCGAATGCTTTTTGTAGAACTACAAACCCTATATACACACTTTCTCCTTTTTCTATTGTCTTCTTTCTTATCACCCTGCGACATGCGATGATACTCTTTTGTTTATGTTCGTTAGATTAAAATGCCACAGCTACTCATGCAATAATACACGAAGATCTCAGGGCTATACACTTTTTTTTTTATTAAAGTACACGTGAATTCTCATATAACGAGTATAAACAATGTAACTAAAACCACACTACGGAAACTATACTGTCATCTAACTATTAATCTCTAAAATACTAGATTATAGTTAATATTAAGTACTAAGAGCCGCCATGAGCTTCAATGCTCATCGCATGCATGTCGCGTACAACTAACTGACCGTTTCGCGTCGCTGTCGCACCGAAGCTTAAACTACCTGCCTAGATATTAATGTGCCCACTTCAACCCTCGGGTCTAAAATAGCCTGTTTCGCCTAAACCCAAATTGATTTTTTTACTAGTATTTCTTCAACTAGTCCTTCCACTTCTCTTTGTACAATTCTAGTTAATATTTTTGACACGTGTGCTGTCAAACCTATGGTTTGAAAATTTTCACATCAATCGGCGCCCTTCTCTTTTGGTATAGTGACTATGATGTTACGTTAAATCTTTAGGCATCTCGCCTGACACTCTGTTACTGCTTTCCATCGGTTTTTACAGTTTCTACTTTCACCTTCTACATCTACAGTAGGTGCTTTACATTTTTTCAAACCCTTTAATGCTAGTTCAAAGTCTTAGTATAGGATACCCCAAGTTATCCTTTTCAAGGTATGATTCGTGTTCTAATGTTGCTAGTTCCTGTTCTGCATATAAATTCCCTAACCACTTTCTCTACATTTTCTATGATGATGTTTCCGTCCACGCCCCTTATATTTTTGGTATACGTTTTATATTCCTAAAATTCATTCTATTTAGTTTGTATGCTTCGTCTGTGTTTCTTATTTCCATCTTACTTTGTACCTCTTTGCACTTTTCATCAATCCATTATTCTTTAGTTTTCCCGCATTTGCGAATAATTTCCCATTTTGTGTCTTCATATCTCTGTTTTCCTGCTTTGTCTAGTCTGTTTTTGTATTTTTGTCTTTTTTCTATTAAATTTAGAATATCCTTCGTTATCCATAGTTTCTTATTCTCTTTTTGTGTATACCCCAGAATATCGCTGGCCACCATGTCTAAGCTGGATTTAATGTTATTCCATTCTGTTGCTACTTGCTTAGTATCAGAAATTTTCCCGATGTCTTTTAGCAATTGATTTGCCTTTTTTCAAATATTTCGTAGATATCCTGTTTTAGTTTCTCAAAGTGAAAATACCTTTTTCCGTTTCTTTTTTTTCAAATTTTTAAATTTAAGCGCGGGGATTCATAATTAATATGTTGTGGAGTGTCTATATCTGTCTCTGCGCAGCTTCTACAGTCCTTTACTTTATTCCTAAATGGTTGTCTAAGAAGAATGTAATCTATTTAATATCTTCCTATATCTCTTGGCAACTTCCACGTGTATCGTCTTCTAGCACAATTTTGAAATAATACGTTTGTGATGCTTAAATTGTTTTTGTTGCAAAATTCTACCAGCCTATTTCCCCTGTTGTTTCCCGTGCCTAATCCAAATAAAGCTCCTACCTCTCCCTTCCTACTCTCACTTACCACTGCATTAAAATCCCTCATAACTATTACATTTTCAAGTCCTTTTACCTATCTTAGTATGTCTTCGATATCTTTGTAGATTACTTCTACCTCTTCCTCGCTGTAGCTAGAGATGGGCATGTATACCTGTATTATTACCGTATTTACCGATTTAGAGTCTTATCTAACCGTGAGTACTTTTTCGTTTTTTAGTAAGTAGTTTTCTACACAGTGTCCTATTTTTTTTCGCATAATTTTACCTACACTCGAATTTCATTCTTCCGATCTTGTATAGATAACCACAAAGTCTGCGCTCCAAAACTCCCCCGCCTCTGACTACTGCATATCGCTGATGTCTACTATGTCTAATTCTACCTATCCATTTCAATTTTAAACTGCTCTTGCTTCATACTTCTGACACTCCATGCTCTGACTAACAAAATGTTCCAGGCTCACTTAAATCAGGGTCTTTTTTGCTTTTAAGGAAAATATCGAGGGAATACTTGTTTGACGTCCACTTTTTTATTATCAATTTTTACTCTTACGAATCACTTCAAAGATTTGATCAATACTTGCTATGTTAGGTGTACTATCAAACGTATACAAATAATTTGGCCAATTTAATTTCGTTGACATGCTTAGATTTTACGTTTTTCGCTACAACATTTCTGAATTCATTTTGCTTACCTGGCGAAAAATTGATATTTTTGGTGCTGAAGCTGATATACCAAGCTCTATGTTCAAGATGTGCTCTTTCAACATCACATCATACTTCGACAATAGTTTACTAGTTCTAAAAACTTGCCTTTACTTGTAGAGTCTAATCCTTTAACATGTCCACGAAAGGCCAGGTTTTGTTTAGCCAGAAATAAAGTTATATCAAATAATTTAGATAAAAGATGCTTTCACTTCTCTTTTTCCATATCCACTAATTGCACAGCTGCGTCATCTATTGTTTTATGCAATTTTACCCTCATTTCCCAAGTATCACACTTTAAAGCTTTTCAGATGTTCACTTGATCAATCATTTTAGGATTTAACTTCCACCACTTTTAAAATCTAGTCGTAAATGTATTAGTACTATTAGTGACAGCAAATAAACGACAGCAGAAGCAGTACAGGTTATTAGTTAAAGGAGAGTAAACCATCTATGACATTACATGTGATTTTCCAATGCTCCATCCGAAGGTACTACAATGGCCACGAAGCGAGTTTTTACCTGGAAAATTTGGAATTTTGCCGAACCCTTGCTGTTCCAAGCAAGGTAGGGATCTTTAACGTGCGTGACAACACTCACACACGGGACCTCCATTTGGCCTCTCATCCGAACGAGGGTGTATTTTTGTGAAAAATGCTCGCCTAACAAACAGTATAGAGTAGAACTTCGTCAATGTTAGATAAATGAGTAGAATGAAGTTTATCGACATTAAAGAAAGGAGCAAAACCAGGCAGAATTTCATCAACTTTACAAAAACGAACAGAATCAAGAAAACTTCGTCAACATTAGAAAAAGATACACCAGCTAAAGTTTCACCAACCTTAGCTAAAAGAACAGAAGCAAGTAAAATTTTGTCAACATTAGATATAGAAACACAATCGGAAAGAATTTTGTCAACATTAGAACAATGAGTAAGAGCAGGTAACGTTTCACCTACGTCCGATAAAGGAGTAGAATGAAGTAAGACTTTATCACTGTTAGACAACGGAGTAGCAACAGACAAAAGTTCAGCCACAATAGGAACTGATTTCTTGACAATAGTAGATGGAGAAACATGATCAGATAAAACATTGACGACAACAGCACCAGGCATTATAGCTACGTGTTTCCTAACTTCGGCAGGACCTTCTCTACCCGTATTAGGAATTATCGTCACTTCAGCTACCGCTGTTATTGTAGACATGACAGAATTTTCTTGAGTAGAACCATTTAAGAAAGCAGGAACAGGTAAAGTTTTGACAAAAACGGCCACAAGCATTAAAGATACAGGTTCATGTACTACAACAGGATTCTCTCTGACTGAATTAGAAATTATCCTTACTTCAACAACATTTGTGCTTGCAGACACGACAGAAATTTCTTGGGCACAATCATTTAAGAAAGTGGGAACGAACGCTTGAGAAGCTAGCTGCAAGTCACTAATTCGAAGTATGGGTTGCAATGATGGCGGAGGTACAGTTTGGGGTGGAAGTAAAAACGTAGATCCATTTGATCATTTTTTGAATCGCAAAAGACAGAAGAAATTTAGTTCTTGTTAGTAAAGGTTCGGTAAATAGGGGTGTAATAGCCGTAAAAATCAATATTATAGTGCAAAGGCTCATATGGCTGAAAAGGGTATGAGGTGATGGTAGTAGGGCGATCAGAAGGAGGTGTAGAAAAAGATTTAGAACTAGAAACGGAAAATTTTTTGTTTGAAGCTATATTGGCCGAAGAAGGGTATGTTTTGATAATAGTGGCAGCATGACCTGGATGCGGTACAGAAGAGAACGTAGAGTCAGCAACAGAAGAAATTTGGCTCTTAGAGCTGAGAACAGAATTTGAAGTATGATTTGAAGACCTATTAGTAGTAAGATGACAGTGTGTACAGTTGCGGCGAGAAACTCTCTTATATCCGCAACCACAACAATGCAGTACTTGCGACCTAGTACAGTGAGGAGAAATATGTCCCGTTTGATCACGATTGAAATACGTTATCGGGTTAGCAGAAGTAGATCAGGAAGAGGAAAAAGGTTGGGTCGATTGACTGGTGTAGAACGGTTAGAGACCGGATTAGACCCGCGGAACTGAACCAATGGAAATGGCGTAGCATCTTATTTATAAGCAAGGTCTGATTCCAACAAATGCGAAGTAGCGCTGGAAGGTAGTGGTCGAAAGTGTCTACGGAGTACTTGCTTAATTCTAATCCCTTCTCTAAGGATGAAATTGGGAAATAGAAGTAAGGTCGATTAGTGCTAATGCAGACTGACAGTACGGGGCTAGATTGCGTTGCATAATCTCCAATTGTTGGAATTCCGATAAGGGAGTGGATAGGCGTAAAAATAAGCTTTGCATTGTTGCCACGTATAGACCAGTGGTTTCGGTAGAACCCATAGTTCGAGAATTTATTTCGTCTAATAGGCGTTTATTAAAATCCACGGGTAGGAATTTGGCGTTTAATAAAGTAACAACGTCTTCTCAACGTTTGAGGAAACGCTGATGTGCTCGAAAGAGAAGTAAAGCTTTTCCAGTAAGTAATTCCGGAGTAAAAAGAAGAAGTTGCTGAGCAGAAATAATACGCGAAACACTGAGTTCCTTAATACGAATCAAGAATTCCTGTAGAGAACCTTCACCTTGAAAAAGAGACATTCAGTTTAGCGAGCGGGTATCCTTTAGTAGGGGTCATAGTATTGACAGTAGTAGAGATATTCAATCCTCCCTCGGAATCTGAAAAAAGATAAAGAACTTCTCCGGTGATGGTGGGAGCTACATTAAGAGTGAAGAAGGCTGTTGAGTAAAATCCGAAAAAGTAACACGCCTGAATTTTCTAACAGTCGCCTGAACATTAGAGCGAATGGTCTATAAAGCGAATAATAATGTATTTTTCGTAAGGGCTTCCTCCTCAGAGCTAGCCATCAACTCACAACTTTGCTGAATGTGTACCCATAAGGAGCGTAAACGAGCAAACTTATTATCAGTAACATCCCCAGTAAAGTCGTCAGAAGACGGCCCAAGTTTAGTATAACGGCTAAGGGTAAAAGATTCATTTCCACGCGAATCGCGTTGCGGACGGCTTTACGCAACCCCTCGTCTTTAATAATGTCATAGTCAAATCCTCCAGAAGATAACTCATATTGGACCTCGGGTTTTAACGGCCTATTTACATCCAACCCCCACGTAACCATTGTGACAAAAGAAATACACATTGGTTATCAGAGTAATGCAAAATGCAACCTCAACCGAATAAACTATAAAATATCAGAAGTGAAACGCAACAAAACGATTTTATTCAATACGAAAGTAACAAAAGGACTAAATTTCAAAAAAAGTACTAAACGTAAAAAAATAGAGTCATTGAAATCGGAAATAAGGCGCCAGAGTTTTCAAAGGGTCTAGAATCACCACCAAAAACACATGTCTGGTAATCCGAAAGAAAAAACAATAACGACCATGGTAGAGGGTTTTTGTATAACCAAGAAACAAACAACTAGATCGAAATGCTAGGGTGCAAATACCCATCAATAGAGAATTGTTGTGTAGCGACGAGGAAACTCAGATTTAAAATAAACTGACAGGGTAATCATAAACAAAAATCTAAACGGGTATAGTAGTCAAAGCAGATAGTTGCGTCTACAAATGAAATTAAAAAATCAAAGTCGAAAGAGAAAAAAGAATCTAAGCAAACACAAAAAAATTGGGCCCCACGCCAGGGAGTCAAAATTTATGCTACGTACCTCTACGTAGCCTGAAATATAAAAACAAGAATGATCGAGCTCAATCGGCGAGTGGGAAGGGCATTACCAATATAAAAGCACACATTAATTTAGAACAAAAGAACCATGTAACAGAAAAACGTCTAATTGTCTGGCTCCTTATCTTACACGCCAGCGGACGTGACTTAGCACAGAATCGCCGTTTTTATTTACCCAATTACCCTAACGGCAACAGCGATTTACGTGTAAAAAGCACCAGTTGGCCTGTGGCAACGGGCCTACATAAAAAACAATTTGGTCTCCAGTTAAGAGCTAAAAGATAATCTTATTAGTATGAGTAAGTGCGGGAGAACTTACCGATGCACCCAAGACATTCGCCTCGTTTCAACAAAAAAAAACGTGCATCGCTCTTGAAGTACCAGAACGAGTAAATTGAAAATACTAAACTGCAGCATCAGACTCAATTTGTTTTTGAAAGCAGAATTTACCATTCACAGCTCGAGTTATCACTACATACCAAGAGAAGATTAGAAACTCGAAACACTTATCAAATAGTACGATACTTTATTTCGACGAGTTTCTAGGTCGTAGCATTTAGGGAGTAGTTTTACGTTATCAAAATGTGTAGCAAACCGGCGGACATCTAAAACAAGGTACAGACTATTTCATGTAGAACGTAAACTTTCCAAATTCGCAGCAAATGAGTTTCATTGAAAATATAATAAACTGACTTATTGTAAGAAGGTGAAATATACAGGATGGTATTGGGGTATTGAAAACTGGAAACAGAATCTATGTGAAACAATAAAGAAATAAAAGGAAAAACATGTATTTTAATTTATGCCGAAAATAAACGTAACAAATTCACCCTCCCCCCCCCCAAGCAAAATTAAAAGATCGGGGTAGGATAGCAAAAGTAAGGAAGGGTACAGTACCATACTCAAAGAGAAAAAAAAATTCGCTTAAGTAAATTACCAACCCAAAAAAAAAACTGATATCCGACTCGAAACGCCAACATACAATAATAAAAAGAATAAAAAAAAGAATTTAGTTACGAGATAATTTTTAAAAACCCCCAAAAAAAACGCTCCGAAATTGAAAAAAAAGGGGAATTCTCATCCGACTCGACGAACCAAAGTACCAGACAAAACAAACAATAAAAGAAATTGAAAAGAAGCATGGGGAAAGATAGGTAGGTAGTAGCAATGAGCGAGTACAAAGGTGGAATGGCGTTTACACTGTCAAAGTCGTCAAAGGACAGATGCTTCTTCAGAAAAGAAACAGTAAAGTCTTTAAGCTCAAACGAAGATTGGTTCCCTGCAGAAAACCAATAGTAAAGGAAAGAAGCGAGGAAGAAAACCAACAGTAACAGCCAACATGACAAAAGTGTCAGGCCTCAAAATATGCTCGGGAACAACAAAAATGCTGGATGGGAAAAAAATGAAATTACTTCAAACTGTGGTACCCAAGAATCGCAACAACCGAAGAACCGAAGAAAAGAAATGCTAACTAGTCCTAAAGTCAACTGCCTACCTACCCGCCTACCACAGGAAGTGGATCGAAAATATACCAACTCAGCACAAAGACCGACAGAAAGTAACACCAGCCACAGGAAAAGGGGGAGGAATGTGGTACGATAGGAACGAAAAACAAACAGAAGAAAAAAAATTAAAAAAAGAGTAACACCAAGCAACAAGTACAAGAACCACAAAAATACCTAGGAATCGCACAAAAGAAAATAAAATCTAATTCCAGTGTAGTTAGGTATGTGTATGTGTGTGCGTGTGCGTGCATAAGTATGAGTAAGTGAATGTGAATATGTATGTCTATGTATGGGTGTGTATGTGTATGTGTGTGTGTGTGTGTGTGTGTGTATGTGTTGGACCGCTTTAGTCGCCTCTTGCGACAGGCAGGTCGTACCATGGGGCTATTCTATTTCCGGACCCACACGGGTGAAGTACAAGGAAGGAGCGAAAGAAAGGAAAACCAAAAAGCAATCTGAGTGTTTATGAAGTGTCGTATGTGTGTGTGTGTATGTGTGTGTGTTAATGTATGAGTATGTGTGTCTGTGTGTGTGTGTGTGTGTGTGTGTGTGTGTGTGTGTGTGTGTAAGAAGTGTGTGTGTGTGTTGGACCGCTTTAGTCGCCTCTTACGACAGGCAGGTCATAACATGGGTCTATCCTATTCCCGGACCCACATTGGGAGGGGGGGGGAGGGGAGAAAACCCAGCAAAACAAGGAAGTAAAAAGAAATCGTGACGTTCAGATATCAAGTCCTAGGGAGAGAAAAGTCGGCATAAGAATCTGGGACACGAGGACTAGATATTGAGCTTGAAACGTTTGCACCGCAAGCAGGAAAACGAAACGAGATCAAGGATATTAAGATTTCGACGACATATATCCTCAGGTTCGGAATAAGCATAGACTATACTTTCTGCATCTTTTGGGCAGTTTTCTACTGGAACAGTAGGGGGTGTAGCAGTCATAGCACGAGGTTGAGAAAGTGGTGGCAAGTGTAGTTTAAAAAACTCAAAACGCGTCATAGAAAGAAGTTCTCAGCACAGAACCGCCACGGTAGTCGGATCCATTTACCCAATTACTCTAACGGCAACAGCGATCTACGAGTAAAAAGCAGCAGTTGGCCTGTGGCAACGAACAGTCGGGCCTACGTAAAAAACAATTTGGCCCCCAGTTAAGAGCTAAAAGATACTCTTATTAATGTGAGTAAAGGCGGAAGAACTTACTGATGCACCCAATATATCCGCCACTTGTCAACAATAAAAAAACGTGCACCGCTCTTGAAGTATCAGAACGAGTAAATCAAAAATACTGAACTGCAGCATCAGATTCAATTCGTTTTTGAAAGCAGAATTTAACATTCAAACCTCGAGTTATCACAACATACCAAGAAGAGATTAGAAACTCGAAACACTTATCAAATAGTACGATACCTTATTTTGACGAGTTTCTAGGTCGTAGCATTTAGGGAGTAGTTTTACGTTATTAAAATATGTAGCAAACCGGCGGACATCTAAAACAAGGTACAGACTATTTTATGTAGAACGTAAACTTTCCAAATTCGCAGCAAATGAGTTTCATTGAAAATATAATAAACTGACTTATTGTAAGAAGGTGAAATATATAGGATGGTATTGGAGTATTGAAAAGTGGAAACAGAATCTTGAAGGAATAATGAATTAAAAGGAAAAAAGTGTATTTTAATTTATGCCGAAAATAAACGTAACACCCTGTAGATTCATTCCCTAAGGTAGGGTGAAATGAACCCTTGAAATCTTAAATAGCAATAGGGGTCAAGTGGCATATCTTTAGAAAGCCTATTTCGTCCTCTTTTCAAAAATGTCTTACTTTTTAATCTTCGTCGATTAGTTTTCGAGAAATTAAAATTTCCAAGATTTAAGTTAACTAATGCAATAAATAAGTACAAACCCAAATTATTTAATCAATCATCAACCAAAATACGTCTCAAGAAATTAAAATTAAACTATATTATAGTAAATGTTCAAATCTTGACAGTAAGGAATTCTATTAAAAAATTCCTGAATAACATTGTTTATTGTGTCTGCCTCTATAAGACGAATTTCTTGAGTATTCGCCGTTTTAAATCGTCAAAATTTTCCGGTCTCGTGATATATTTAAATAACCCCACAGAAAAAATCAAGTGGGGTAAGATCTGGCGATCTAGTTGGCCACTCTATTGAACCTCGCCTGCCAATCCATCTACCTGAAAGGTTAGCAGCTAGAAATTCACAAACATGACGCGCGAAATGAGGCGGTGCACCATCTTGTTGAAACCAAACTTCATCAGGTTCAAGTGCGACAAGAGAAGGTAGTAAATCATTTTGAAGGAAATTGAGGTATATTTCTCCAATGAGAGTGCCATCGAAAAAGTATGGTCCTAATATCCTGTCGCCTGTTATTTCTACCCACACATTTACCTTTTGAGGGTATTGAGTGTGAGTTTCTCGTATCTAGTGAGGATTCTCTCGACTCCAGTAACGACAGTTTTGTCGATTAACGTCTCCATTTATCGTAAAAGTTGCTTCGTCGGAAAATACAATGAGACGATAAAAAATCGGATTGTTTGCTTGCATGTGCATAACCACTTCACAAAATTGCAGTCGTCTTCGTTCAGTTCTTGAACTGTTTGAATGTTGTAGGGATGAAACTTTTCCATCTTTAGAATCTTATGCGCTGACCTCTAACTAATTTCGTTTTCCACCGCAAGTGATCGTGTCGACAAATGTAGATTCTCTTCTACTTTCAAGAGAACTTCTAACTTAATATCATTATTGACTTTTGGACGACCAGTTTTAGGCACATCTTTTACACTACCAGTTCTCAAAAATCTTTTAGCTGTTTTTCCAGTCGTTGAACGCATTATCTGACGATTTGGGTATTTTGCATTGAACAATGCGCAAACCTCATTGTGAGTTCCTTTTCGATTGCCATAACCAAGATAAATTAAAATTTCAATCCTTCGAGTTTCGGTTATATTAAACATAATTTCAAAACATCAAACTACAATGAACTAATGCAAATTTTGCGAATCTTAACAATTTTGTTGATCATTTGTCGTTTATTGAAACAACTAGTTTAACAGTTGAATGCAATAGGTAACTAGATATTTTTTGAATAAAAGGTTAGTATTAATATTGCAATATTGCAAATGGAACGCCAGGTCGGTTTTTATATTAATTAACTTAATTTTTAAAAAAATCAATATCTCGGAAAGTACTTGACGAAGATTAAAAAGCAAGACATTTTTGAAAAGAGGACGAAATATGCTTTCTAATAATATGTCACTTGACCCCTATTGATATTTAAGATTTCAAGGGTTGATTTCACCCTACCTTGGGAGATGAATCTACAGAGCTAAAACTAAAGCAATAAAACCGCACGAAAAAACTAAAATTGACATGTTTTTGAAGTTTTCATAAAAATACGTCGATTTCATTTTATTATTAGGGATCCGGAGTTAACGGTCGCACTGTATAGCATTACCTATTAGAAAAACGTAGTATAGTGTTTTTTGTTTTAAAACTTTGTTACATTTCAAATTTAGACATGTACACTTTTAAATTTGTGAGTGAATTCCCGCCATTATTTTTTTAAAAATAGACTTCTGCATTTCCGTCATTTAGGACAATTGCGTTTGCGCAAAAGAAATGCGCAAGCGCAGAGTGGCGTAAATGCGCGGTGTGACACGAGAAGATTAGCCAACGAGACGTAGATCAGTGACGTTTACCTGTGTGGTTCCGTTGTCTTTTCTCTTTCAGAATATAGGTTTCCCTTTACCTCTATCGTCTATCGTTGCCTTCGCCTTATTCCTTCGTCCTGTCTACAAACAGAAGAAGGAAGACATTAAATCTGGATTCAACGATAGCCTAACGTAACCCACCCCCCAAACAACGTCCAAACGATACATGGAAATCAGCATGGCCCCTGCGCAAGGATGACCGCAAAATTGTGAAGAGTTCCACATTTTTAAGTGAGTACATTTTATCTTTTTAAGGTGCATCTTTTACCACTGTAAACATATTTGGTACGTGATACAATTAGACACGAAATTATGTTGTAATATCTTGTTGTGCAATAATGTGAACGTGGATAGTATCCGTGTTGCCAACTGTGGAAGTGGCTCTGAACACGCGCGGGGTTATAACAGTTGCGCCGGGAGTATAATAGTGGCGCCTAAACTTGTGTTGAAAATTTGTTTTCACCTCTTATTTATCTTATAAAGGTTAGTTTTGAATATATTTGTAGAAATTGGATTTTTTCACTCAAATATAATAAAAAATAATTTTTTAAAACTTTTAATGGCTTTTAAATAGAAGAAATATAATCTGGCAACATTGCATTTGGCAACATCTATTTTATGTTGGCGTGACATGGAATGCAATTGAAATATCAATCTGAAGCATTTCAGTTGGCCATGTTTGAACAGTGATTGTTTACTTCATATATGTTATTTTAAATTTAATTAATTGGCATTTTCCCTTATAAAAACAGTGTATTTATATTTTAAATTCTCTCAATTAATTACTTATCCTAATTTAGGATGAAACTAAAGCATATACCTTTCAAATGTGTTTAGCAAATTACATAACCTCACCTTAAACTTGTGTTTGAATTAAATAATTCTTAATATAAGTATTTTAGTCGTAGATAAAAAGCTATATGATTAAAAAATTCCTTAAAGTGACACTAAGTTTAGTTAAATAATTATTTTAATCCTGAAATTTTTCTTAGTTTATTAAAACCTGTTTTTTGAATTAACTTATTAAAACGGTTGTTTAGATAACTCATATATTATCTTACTTTACCATAATTCTAAAGTGTCCCCTTACAATCTACATAATTAACTGTAGGTTATGAATGCTTTCTCAATAAATTTTGCTTTTAATACTGGTAACGTAACTAACTAAATTTTTATCTTGGTATATCTATCCCTTCTAAAACACTATAGTAAACTTGATTTTGGTATATCTGCTTTCTTAAACACTACAATAAGGAGGTTGTTGATAAGGTTTTGTATTTAAGCTCATTTACGATCCCTTTTAGCTACGATGGTTGTTGATAAATTCCCCGATATAAAACCAATATTTTAATAATTTGGTATACTGTTTTTTCTCTAGACGTATCGATAGAATATTGCTTTTGTGTAGCGAGCATGATTTTGTTTTGATAGCATATTTTTTTAGATATATCGGTATTGCAACGCAGCATTTTAAGATCTATTTGGTCTAGGCGAGTGTCGTCGAAGTTGGTCGCTCAGCAGTATGTTAGTCTAGACGAGACTCATGAAGGGTTGGTCGCTCAGCATTACATAAGTCTAGACGAGACTCGTGGTAAGTTTGTCGCTCTAGTAATTTTTGAATCTTTTTTCAGGATGATATTGAAGTTTTTCTTTATTAGTCTAAGTGAAGCTCAAAGGAGGGTTTGTCACCCTAGCAATTATTTGCGTTGTAAGATATATTTTTTTGTGTTCTTCAACAATATTATTAGTAAATCGAGTCTTAATCACTGCTATCTCTTCATATATCGATTCAGACCACACTAGGTGGCATGAAAATATCTTTAAAATCGCTCAAGCTTTGCGTACATCCAAAATTTTTCACGTTTCATTTTTTTAACGACTTACCTAATGCTTTTCTTCCTACTATGAATTAGTTAACTTTATTCAGCCATTTCTTTTCTTATACAGCACTTACCTTCTACACTTTTGCCTTAAGCTAGCAATTTTTTTGCTACCTGTTGACTTTTCCTTAAATTTATTGCCAGCCACGTATCCGTTTATTCTCTAGATTCCCCAGTATAACCATGTCGCTTCATTTAATTAATCCTAGCTCCCTTCCTACATCATATTATTTTGTTTTCAGCATTTATCTTACATTGCTTAATTTTGTAGTGATTGTCGTAACTTTGGTTGCTATAACACATTGAATTTTTATGATTGGTTTTAGCTGATGTTGAGTGGATGCTTTTTTCTTTGGGCTCACATAGGAGACGCGGTCTATGCCATTGTAAGGAATAATCCATAGTCGCAGTTGCAAAAATCTAGGAGTTTCTATTCCATGCGTTTTTATTCTGAATTATTACAGTCGCACACCTTATCTTTTATCATTACTTGTTTTCTTTTTCTGTCAACTCACCAAAACATATAAACATTTTTTTGTTGTTTTTTATTGAACTTCGTGGTGAGGTGCTATCGCTTTTTATTGATACCTTATCGAATTCTCGGTTGTTTTAGCATATTGGGACAGTGTGTTTGTATTTAACTGTTTATAGTTAGGCATTCTTGAGTGTTTATAGCGTTACCGTTTCTAAAAATTACCTTGAAACAGTTGGTTTTTTGTGTGAAGGTATCTGTAGTGATACTTTTAAGTTGTTGTTTCAACTTTTGTCTAATTTTCTTATCGCAGTGGGTGCACTTGTTAGGAAAATGATTGTACTAGTTCTCATCAAGAGTCTAGTAATTTTGTAACTTATGATGTATCTTAACTTGTCTGATTAATATAGCAGGTGGTCCTCCAGACCTATCTGCGCTTAACAGGGACAACTCTCTATCTTCTCTCGGACGCTTGTCCAAAAACTCTACTTTTTCTTATCCTGCTGTCTTCGTTTCCGCCTTATTTTTCATTCAGTAGACCTGTTCTTGTCCCGGAACACCCGTCTACCACATAAGAGTGATTTTTCCCTCACTCCGGGCTACTGACCACATTGGTTGGTTGAGTAGTGCTTTTCTATCCATCTTTTCTGTTTTTTTTGCTCAATGCGAGCCCTTCCTCTATTCAATTCTACCTGAAAGTGTCACTTATGCATTCCAAAATGCACACCTCCCTCTTTTTACTTTTTCTATATCTCTATTGCCTTTTCACTTCCGTTAGTCACCGTGTGGTTGCGCGGGGGGTTTTCACAGACACCCGGACCACGCCTCTGGGAATCTTTCGTGAAGTCATGCGCTACCGCTGTCAGCGCACATGGCCGCTAACAGTGCATGTACGTATGAGTGTGTGAATGTGTGAGTGTATGTAGAAACGTGTGGATATCTTATCGATATCGTTCAACAACGGGTGCAAGAATGCACCCACATACCTTTTCTCGGTCCCTCGTACAGTTTTTATAAACGGGCCTGCCTCACAGGTTGCTCTCTTCTAGGGGGTATGAGTATCTTACCTATATAACGGCCTCAATCAGTTACTTTATCTTGTATCTTTGGGATGGATGACAAAACGGCTTGGTGAGCTGGGGAATTCTACGTTATATCTTTAATGTATGTAGTCGTAGCGTGCCTTAGCGTGCTGGGACGTTTCGGATCCACCTATTGTTATATGGTTTTATCTTAATATCTTTATCTTACCTATTATCTTTGATAATAACTTGAGCTTAACATCTTTATCTTACCTATTATCTTTGATAATAACTTGAGCTTAATATCGTTTCTTACTTATTATCTTTGATAGTAACTTGAGATTTTGCCTTATCTTTTTTTTTGTTTTCCTAACGTTTGGTATTAATGATCAGACGTAGGAATTATTTTTTGAATATTGAGTGAAGAAGTTAACCTGATGGTAGCAATGTAATTTGTTAGGTTAGTAATGTAAGAAATTAGTAAGATGGTACTGTTGGTAAATTTGTTGATTCACAACCATGTCATGAAAAAGTTTTGATGTGTATTGTTTATTAAGCCAGAGTACCAGTGCATAAAAATTTGCTAAAGTGCATAGTACCTTGCTCTTTTGGACATTTTGAAATTTGAGCATTTTCTTGCCAAAGAAAAAACAGTTAAGATGCAATGCTTATGCGCGTGTGCACTAAACAAACTGTAATGTTAACTTAAGTTATGGTTTATATGTTAGGCGGCTTGTCGCATTTGTTTTAGTTTTAGTAGTATTTCGTGCTCTCCGACAAATTTGTGCTGTCGATTATAACTGCGCCACAACAAAGACTCGTGTGTGCATTCATAAATGTAGTTCATAAACAATGGGGCTACACATTCCGTTTCCTGGTTAATCGTAAGACGTGTTATCGGTTGAAAAAACCAGGTGGCGCCTAAAATAAACATTTTCTAGAATTTAAGTTAGGGTATAAGTAGGTTAGTTACGATTTAGATTTTAAGCTTTTACCGTGCTAATAGTCATTTTCTTTTTTTCAGATTTTTTTCTTTTATGGCTTTGTCGCGATTGTTACATTCCAAATTTGGACATGTACACTTTTAAATTGTGAGTGAATTCCCGCCATTATTTTTTAAAAATAGACTTGTGCATTTCCGTCATTTAGGATACTTGCGTTTGCGCAAAAGAAATGCGCAGGCGCAGAGCGGCGTAAATGCGCGGTGTGTGACATGAGAAAATTAGCCAACAAGACGTCAAACAGTGACGTTTACCTGTGTGGTTCCTTTGTCTTTTCTCTTTCAGAATATTGTCAATCGTTGCCTTCGTTTTATTCCTTCGTCCTGCCTACAAACAGAAAAAGAGGGAAGACGTGAAATCTGGATTCAACGATGGCCTAACGTAACCCACCCCCAAATAACGCCCAAACGATACATGCAAATCAGCATGGCCCCTGCGCAAGGATGACCGCAAAATCGTGACGAGTTCCGCATTTTTAAGTGAGTACATTTTATCTTTTTAAGGTGCATCTTGTATCACTGTAAACATATTTGGTACGTGATGCAATTAGACACGAAATTGTGTCGTAATATCTTGTTGTGCAATAATGTGAACGTGGATAGTATCCGTGTTGCCAACTGTGGAAGTGGCTCTGAACACGCGCGCGCAGGGTTATAGCAGTTGCGTCGGATAACAACTTATTATTATTTGTTTTTGTATATTTGTTTGTATGTCATTTCTTTAAAATAAACTTGTTTATCTTTTACCTATTGTTTAAGTAATCTTATTATTTTCTTTTTAAGAACTGGTGAATACGCATAGATATATGCGTTTGAAAAAAACTATTTGATTCTACATCTTTTTTAGTGATGCACTTTGTCCAGATCTGGGTTAACAAAATGTGGCAACCCCACTAAGTAGCAATATGTGTGTATCATCAGTTATGTGCTTTTTATAGCTCATTATCTAAGATGGAAATCATTAACTGATTTGGTTTAGTATTGATCTTTGTTGGTCTGTCTACCTAAAGATTGAGGATAAGCTTATGATAACCACGCTATAAGGGTTTAATATCGGTTATTAGGGGCGTGCCATACGAACAATGCACAAAGTAAGGTGTAAATATAAGTACTCAAAGAGGCAATAAGCTACCAACAAGAATGACAAGATATCGTAGGCATTGGTAGCGAGACAAAAACGGAACAAGTGCACATACTGGTTTTGCTTCCCTTGCGGCTTACATTCCTACTTGTGCACTACCGCACGCACTTATAATACAAAACCTGATACAATCCAAATAAAAACTTGCAATGCTCATGAGAATCGAGAGAGTAAGTGAAGTATTAATCTATAAAAAGCCATGCTCCCCATGTTGTTTTAAACGGTAATATGTCTTAATTTGTATGAAGGCAAATAAAACTTTTAATTCTATCAATATAATTTTGTCTCTTTATAGTACAATGTCGCGATAACCTCACATCTTAATTTATTACAACGGTGGGTATAGTTTTATAGTATGTCAATGACAGCTCCCACATGAAATTGTTGAGAGCTTAACTGGAAACCTTGACCTGTTCCATTGTTATACATCACTATGATTCTTCTGTTTAATTTTATGATTCGTCTGAATGTTACACATGTGTAAGTTGATTGCTAAATTGTGCATTTAATTATGATGCATATTGGATCAAGGTCCGTGTAACAGAATTATGCATGGAGTTATTCCATTTCCGACAAAAAGCTTAAAAACTTTCCCTTCACACAAAACGCTAAGTAAAATATTCATAGTCAACCTTTAAAAAGCAAATACAGTGAAATTAATTACCCCTACCTAAGGGAGATAAAACCCTACCAACTCCCATAGGTATATTACAGTTTTCACATAAAATTCTCAATTAAATTCTATTAGATCAAATCGAATATTTTTCTAATAACCACTTTCTACCTGCTTTCAATTCAACATTTAATGCGTTATTTCATCAGTGTGTGAACTATGGATGTCGTACACAAACCCAATTGAATTTCATTAATAACTGATTTAAAAAACCTCAAACATCCTTCACTTAAAATTTTAAAACTAATCCTCCAGAATAAAGGATTTGTAGTGTTTGACCTGTCAGCATTTCCGCCTCACAGGATTTCCATCCAGGTAAAATCCAACATTTAGTTTCCACGACTTTTTTTCGCGGCGAAGCTGAAGTTCGGATTAAAACTTCCTGTGGATTTCAATTTTTGAAGAATTTTTAAATATCCGAAAATAATCAACCCTTCCTGGACATTCCCTACACATGCGCTACTCAATTTCAATAAAGTTGGTAAGTAGATAAGTTGTGTTCGTTCAGGGCAAAGGAAAAGCGTGATTTAACCATTGTGTCAACAACCTCATACTTGCGTAGTTTTGACAATTACAAAATTCAATAGCAAATAACTAAAAACATGCACAGTCAAAGATTTATCACATGCACACATATTGGAGGCATTCAGAAACCAAACTGAGTAACTTCATTTAGACCTAAGTTAAGAAATCAAACTCTAAAATCATGATAATTAACTCTTCAGTTTTAGAACTAGTTGGACGCGTACCTCCATTGTCTTCTATTCTGAGATAATCTACTCATTTCTCCGAAATTCTTACAGCATACTTATTTCACTATCTGTGTGCAGTAGTATCTAGGTCTAGCTCTAACTCTACCCTTTCCTTTCTATGCTTCTAATATATAGTGTTCTATTCCCACACACCTTAGTAAGTGTCCTATCATACTATTTCCCCTATTTTCCACATATTTCTTTATTCCGTTTCTAGTACCTCTTTATTCTTAACTTTGTCTGCTTATGATATCCTCATCATAGCTCTGTATCACCACATTTCAAAGACTTCCATCTTTTTCCTTTCCGCTTCTCTTACTGTTTATATTTTACAACCGTACAGTGCTGTGCTCCACATATATGCTTTCAGCAATCTTTTCTTTGCTTCTGTTTGTTGCCTTCAAACATAACAGCTGTTTTTTCTTGTTTAATACAGCAAGACTTTGTACCAATCCATTTTTTAAATATTTTTGCACCTATCCCCTTCTATTGTTTTTTAAAAATATACCCTATCTCAACGATCTCAACGGTTCGTGAAGGGGGGATTAGCAACCTGACAGCTAGCAAGATGCTCAACCACTTAGAAACTTGCCGAATCAATAGTTTTCACACAATAAACATTTGTTGAGAATGCTGCAAAACCTATAGCTGTAGTTCATTACGATAGTCATTAAGTTTAAATATAATTTGTTGCGGTATTCCGTGCAGATAAGAAAAAAATATAGACCACACCGAATATCGCAACAACAAAGGAATCCGAAGAAGGTTGTGCTAGCTAAAAGTTGTAGAGTGGTGTGGGTCACATGCATAGAAAAAGAAAACCTCTAGAAAAGAATTTTATTTACACATCTCTAAATAATAAAAGGACAAGTTATAACAAAAGGAAAACCAGCCCGAGATGAAAACAATGTTTATCCAACATATCCCGAAGAATTTACATAGTACAAAAATCTTTGCAAAAATAAATAATACACTCTTTAATTACCTCAAACTAGTTTTTAATCATAATCCTAATATTTACATAAAACAAAATTAAACAGAAGATGTATAGTGGAATGATTTCAGTCACCCAATTTTTAAATACCTTATATTCACATAAAACAACAATTAAAAAACGTATTTATATACTTACTTAGTGTCCACAAGCTCTAAACAAATGCATAAAAATAATGTAATAGTAGACACTAGTACTAAACGGAAACAAAAAGAATCAACTACTGGCCGAAATACATTTTGCTCCAGCAGTAACAAAAAAACTATTGGGTAGTCGCGCCATAACAATAGTGTAACTCTAAATGTTTTATATAGAAAATTTTATGGACAGTAAAAGGTGATCTTATTTAATAATTCATACTCAACCAATAACAGCTGTCGCATTAGCATATTCCAACGATGTGAGCGATGTAAGTTCAATTTGCACGCCGGAACATCTGCAATTGTGCGATGGGTAACCTAAAAGGTAATAAAGAAATGCAGACCCAATTTTCCTTGAGGAAAATTGTCAAAACGATGTAGAGATATAAATATTTTTAAAAAAATCCTACAGGATGATGGATAAGGTCTACAAGTACCTCTCTTATTTCCTTTCTCTGCTTCTAATCTATTTTGCACTAGTTCCTCATGTCTTAGTATGTGTCCGATCATCCTATCTCTTTTCCTTTTTACAGTTTTCCACATGTTTCTTTCTTCTCATACCATTTCTAGAACATCTTTGTTTTTAAATTTGTTGGTCCACGATATCTTCATCATACATATGTAGCACCATTTTTAAAAACCTCTATCTTTTTCTTGTCTGCTTCTCCCACTGCCCGCGTTTCATAGCCATAGATAATGTACTCCACACGTATGCTTTCAGCAATCTTTTCCATGTTTCTATGTTTGTTGTCTTTGAACATAGTAGTTGCTTCGTAACGATAAAACGCACGGGTCAGACAGAAACAGAAAGAAAAGCGAAGTAAGAGCCGAAGCGAATCACGGTCACGTATAAAAAGATAAAGGAAATTTAGAAATACCGGACTAACTACAAATGCTGAGAGTGGGATGGTTCACATAAAAAAAAAGTACGTCGCCATCAAATTTTTATGCCAATTAACTCAAAAATTTCTGTTCCTAATCAAGAGCTATATTTTACGGACAATTTTTATAATTTCTATTCGAAGTGCCCATTTCGTATGGTTACATGTAAAATTTATCAGTCATAAACAAAAAGTAATAAAAATGCTTTCTTCTAGACAAATCTTTTAAGTTGCACATAGTGAAGCTAGTCTTTGAACGAGTTTTGTAAGCTGGTTTCGTCCGATGGCGCAATGCGACCTGAACTTACCTGCGGTTCATCTGTACGCACACACAGCAAAAAGTGGACAAACAAGGTAAAGAGAAAAGATCGGTACATACTTCCACGTGTCAAGATACTTGAGGTAAAACAGCTATTAACGTACTCCTGACCTATTTTGCACACTCAATCATCTGCGAAGGTGTACCAGCAAAACATTGTGACTCGCTCACTGATGGGTTAGTTTCACGGTAGTCAGCTCCATAGCTGAAACAGCGGGCCCACGCAGAAGAGCAATTCGGCTTACGTAAAAAAGCTAGAAAAGGGAAAACTCTACTAGTATTAATAAGCACGTAAGAAATTTACCGATACACCGAAGATAGAGGCTTCTCGTGAAAGACGTGCATCGCTCTTAGAGTAATAGAATTAGCCTGGCAGAAAACACATCCTAGGTCGAAAGGCAGGATCAAAGTGAATTCAGTTTCTGGAAACGATATAATAATCGATTGATATATTAGAGTAACAAATGCTAAAAGAACACGTCTCTAGTGTTTCTAATGCATAAATAGATTTTAAAAACCCGCAAATGCAAATACAATCACATAGGTAGAAAAGCTCTTCTATTCAAACTTATATCACTACGTTTAAATAAAGCAAACGTATTCTTTCAGATAGCAAAGATTTTAGATAGCCCAACAGCAGCGGAAATCTTCTCAGATCAACTGGCAGTGCAGACTTTCGTTGATCGTATACACGACGAGAAGATTCAGCAAGTACTATGGTGAGCTCGACCAAAGATCCTAGACGAAGCGCTAGCTCATGCTTTAGAGTTTGAGGCGACAAAGCAAGTTCCACATTGTGGTACTGGCAAGGTAAGGTGGTCCGTAGAGAACCAGTACTAAGAAAACATAGAGGAAGTGTTTCAACGAGCACTTCGTGAACACCATCCAAAGAATAAGAGACCCAAATTAAAATTGGGAACAAAATTTTGACTAACAGGCAGTAATAGCATACATCACTGAAGAAGTTATCTTGGGAATGGGTATTTTGAAGAATTACGTGTCTGTGTGAGTTTGTCTGACGGACGACGTTATCCTGCCTGTAAGCACAGGAAGCGTGTGATGAATTGCTTTGATGGTGCTATTCGAAAGAGTTTTGTATGCGCTTTTGAACCTATTACTGGCAAATCTCTCCAAAAGGACGTGCTTGTGGAGAAGGTTCTGACCAAAGTGATGAATACTCTATTTACCTTTGACCAGAATAATGGAACTGAACTTATATAAAGCATCACAAAGAATAATTGATAGTTTTTCTTTCGCTATCTATATATTTTCTGAGGATGACCTTTATAGAGGATGTAGTAGGGCCAAAGGGTGTTGCAAAAAAATCGGGGTCTATTCCTGCGGTGGCATGATATGGTCGGGGTATTTTCTGAGACTAAACCTGAAATCTAAATAAACTTGGGCGCCACTGTGTCAATAGAGCTAACACAAAAAATCATCCTAAGGATAGACGCAGATAAAACTTAAGAGAATGATATCTACCTAAAACCAATATGTAGTAACATTATTTCTTTACTTTTCATTATCTCAATCAAAATGGGTAGATTACTTGTTTCTTTACTTGAACTGTTAGAAATACAACGATAATGAGTTTTAACTAGTACCTAGTAAAATTTGTTTCTTTTCATTTTTGTACAAAAAAAATTTAAAAAAATTACTGTGTAAATACGATGCCACGAAACTGAATGCTGATGAAAATATCAAGTAGGCAAAAATCACAGTTACTAACAGGCAAGGACTGTCATAAAAAACATTACTCATTATTTTATTACATTAGTCACATGCTGTAATCAGAGATCTTTGATATGGCTCACAAAAATTGTCTTTAGTTTATAGTTTAGTCTTTCATGAATCATGAATTATCTCAATATAAAACTTACTTCGTAAGATAAGTGTCTGTTTTAAATAAACATGGGAAACTAGATTTTTATCATTACATATGCTGTTTTAAGGTGTTGTTCTTCACGAATATTTAATATAAGAATACGGCTACATAAAAAAATTGCCAAACATCTAAATTACACCCAATAAAAATATGATTTGTTTTAATAAGATAATCTTTGAACTTGTAAATCAAATATACTGGATTTCGTATTTGCTAAAAAATTACTTTTTAGGTTAGCAAAGTGGACTTTTGTAACAAAACGTTCATCCCGTACTAGTTGATGTTTCTTGTTCGTTATGAAGGAATTGTACTCTCCCCAGCTCGACGACATTAAGTGCAACAAAAATTACTGAACACCTGTCTATTCACAGCATCGTGAGTCCGCCATCTTCATCACGAAAAACAAGAATTTCTTTCCAAAAGTTAACAATTATTTCTTGATTAGATAATAACTGTTTTTATTTTGAAATTGATTTCCTCGTACATACTTGGAATCCACAAATTTTACCATTTAAACTGCTTGCGTCCTATAAATATCCAGTATTAAACAATTATTCTTCACTAGCATATCCTGGTGCTATTGTCCCAACCCCAAGCAATATGTAACTGCCATGAGTGGAGCCTTCTGTCACCCATGTTAACTCAAAGAACTCTCGGCTTTTTAAAAGCACGTGTTTATTGACTACATGCCACGACAAGAATCATCCTTTCCTATCCTGCTCGGTGCGCATGAGCATCCAGATCACGGCTGCGCGGATTTTTAAATACGTTGGCTATGCTTCTCTCGCCTAAATTTCGACAACCCACGTAGCATGAAGTATATTATGTATTTGTCTACAACTAAAACGTTACAGCGTGACACCTTCAGATGAACTTAATCGACAGTCTACAAAAGGCTACATGTAAAAACCTTATCAAGCTTACCTACAATAGGAACTTTCTAGATCTTATTTACATAATTTTGGTGCGCTCTCAGAGAGTTCTCGAAGAATAGAATTAAGAATATGTATTGCGCGTTTAGCGGTTTTAGTTTAGTTCTTCTTTAAGCTTTGACTATAATACTAGTTTTTACACGAGTAACATAGTGTTGTTAAAATAAATAGCAAAATGTGATATAAATTATTTGTAGTGATCGATAGAAATTAACATTTAATGATTCGATAGTAATTACAAAGATAGCACTGTATCTTTTAAAAGTTAGTATCTGTAGTGTTAGCGATTAGCTGAAAATAAAATTTTCTGAGTAAATATTTTAGAATTTTACGGTCGCTACGGGTAGTTGAAAACGCTTTTGTAATCAGTTAATAATGAAGAACTGCTGTTATTGCAAAGGATTTTCGTTACAGTAGCAATTTATTCATTTCAAATGTGGTAATTATAAAAAATCTCAGTTTGATAAACATACTTTTCAAACCAATTACCCCAATAAACTAGAAACAGTCAAACTATTAAAAACGGCACCACTGTGCTACTCGGTGAATGATTATGAATCAATTGCAATAGTTAAATACAAACGACCATTTTTAAACATATTGATAGAGTGTCCATTGTTTCATCTGACTAACTTCCTCCATTATAAAAAAACTAATAAGATTATGAAGTTTGTGCTGATTCCTCTCGAATCAGTTCTTAAAATAATAAAAATTACATAGTTTTAGTATAAGGGTTGCTATTCAGTTTGTGCAATGGAGATCCCAAGCCAGTGTAGTGTGGTGCAGAAATTATCTTCAGGTGATCAAAGTAACTGTAGATAACAGTGGGTTTGAAAGGTGCACGTAGTTGTAGTCGTAGTAATGCAATAATTAATTTTGCCAAGGGCGGTTGAATTTAGAAATTAATTATCTCTATAGTAAACTTAGGGGTTTGGAACTGGAAACATGCAAAATGTGCTACTAAGCACTGACGTACAATATGCCCGAGCCCGGTTTTCAGGAATGGAATAATTTCCAGAAACAGTTTTTGCGCTTGACAATAATAAAATATTAAACATAAATTGAGGGAGTCGAAAACCTGATTTAATTTTTTTTTTTAAAAGAAATAATAGGTTTTCAAACACTGTAAATTGCTTCACCTCCGTTAGAATCAATAGTTGTTAACAAATTTTCAAAACTCTTTAATAATGAACGAATGAGTTTTCTTGATGAAGATTTAAAATTCGGGTTAGATCATTTAAAATTTTTTTAAAGATATAGCAAGCATTTATAGCAATATTTAAAAATTAGAGAGTGAATCGAATCTTCATCAGAAACGCGTACAAAATTAATTTTCCAACAATTTTCACAACTACCGAAAAATTTTTGAAAGCAATTAAGGAATAATCATTAGTAGAGGAAATTGGCCGGTTCTGGCACCACCTCCACCACCTCCACACACTTCCTATTTCCCACCTCCCATCTCCTACCTCCTACTTCCCACCTCCCACTTCCCACCTCTCACCTCCCACCTCCCACCTCCCACCCCCTTCTCCCGCCTTCCACCACTCACCTCCCGCCTCCCACCTTTCACCTCCACAATCTCCACACACCCCCATCTCCCACCTCCCACCTCCCACTTCCACCGCCTCCAACCTCCACCACCTCCACACATCCTCACCTCACACCTCCAAACAGCTCCACACACCCACACACACCTCCACACACCTTTCGCCATTTCATATAGGTAAAATCGCCACAACGCTATGCTCTCGGCTACTTAGTTTCGGCTACTTTTCCAAGGTCATGGTGACGTCATAGCCGTTTATAAATAAAGAACAATGTAATACTATTCTAAAATTTTTATTCTGACATTATGCATAACAAAATTTAAAAATATTTAATGCCAAGCATGGAGCCACTCAAAGTTAATTTTAATACAAAGTTAAACACAGAAAACAGTTGTTTCTTTATGTTTGTTTGGAGTGGTTTTAATTTTATCTAATTTTATTCGCAGCTTAAAATTTAAATCGGCACCCAAGTCCTTTATCTCATTTTCTAACCAATAGTTTGATACATAGAGACCGTCAAGGTTTTCGAATTGTAAAACGTACCGAAGTTTGTTTCCATATATAAAGTCTTTGATTCTACCGACAACCAGATCCATTCCCTCGTGTAATTCTTGCAGCTTGTGACAATCTTTTAATCGCAGTTTTCCAGTATATCTTGCATACGTATCTTGTTAGCTTGATCGACTTCATCTTGTCGGTATCGGAAAATCTTTATTCTCCCACTCACTGTGGTGTAATTGCATGTCCACCGCTTTTGGGAATACACGAATGTTATAGATTATAAGACCCTCGGTTTTAAATGATACGAATGATTCTTTAGTAGGCAAATATACAATGTTTAGCGAAACCCCTTTGCGTGTGGTGTACGCCAAGGTTACAAAACCCGCATTCCTTAGTTCGTCTATGTTATCTGCCATTTTGATAAACACATTTTTAGAATAACCTTTTAAAAAGCATACGGATTTAGTACCATTCTTTTCCGCAAGGACGCCTACATAACTAAGAGAGTTTTTCTTACTAACCACAAAAACATACAGCTTGTAGAACCCGGATGTATTTAAGTCAGTCCATCGGCACATAAAATAATCTTTTAATTCTTCCTCATTTTCTCTAATAAGATGTTCTTTGTCTAACACATCTTTGTATTGTTCGCGTATTGTCGCAGTGTTTTCTATCTAGTCCAACTTTCGCCTTTTTGCATCCATTTCCTCTAATTACAGATGTCCTTTTCTTCCACTAATAGCGTATGGCGTGCATAATGGGGCAATTTCTTTTAGCGTAAATGGATGGAGTTTACTACCAATATTTACGCGTTGTTGTACAACCTCTGGACGAATGTTAGGCGTATTTATCAACCCCAATTCCGAAATGATTATTTCTTTTGGAATTGTAAAATATGGTGTTGCAGATTGTGTAAAATATGTACTACCTGCTTTAATGTAGCACTTGTATAAGATTTTTATTTTATCTTGGCTGTCTTCCTCCTCCACTATCTCTAAATAATTTACAGGTATATAGTTAAAACTAAAAGCCGAAAGCACATATTTTATCAATTTTTCTTTTTCCTAGACAGTCTCTATGTATCAAACTATTGGCTAGAAAAGGAGATAGAGGACTTGGGTGTCGGTTTAAATTTTAAGCTGCGAATAAAATTAGATAAAATTAAAACCACTCCAAACAAACATAAAAAAAGAACTGTTTTCTGTGTATAACTTTGTATTAAAATTAACTTTGAATGGCTCCATGCTTGGCATTAAATATTTTTAAATTTTGTTATGTATAATGTCAGAATAAAAATTTTAGAATAGTATTACATTGTTCTTTATTATAAACGGCTATAACCTCACCACGACCTTGGAAAGTAGCCAAAACTAAGTAGCCGAGAGCATAGCGTTGTGGCGATTTTACCTATATAAAAAAACTATTGTGCAAATTTTTGTTACCAGCTGTGCAAATTTTCTGCATGTGTATTTCTTATGGGAGTGAAAAAAGGATTTGCACGTGTATTTCTTACGGGAGGAAATTTTATTGCCGTGTGCCTATATTGCATCTACTTACCTAGCTCGCCTTATGAAGGAACGAATCTTGAATTTTGCATTGTCAATCGCGTAAATTGAAATGAATCCATAACTTGAATAAAGTACCCACTTATATATTAAATTATCTCCTACGTAATGGTTCTCCAGAGTTTTCGGAATTTAATTCGGATCTTAGTCACGTACGTGGTGTAATATTTCCGGGAATTCCAATATTTAATGTTCTGATTAGTGTCAAACCGCCACGATCAAATGATTTACGAGCATAGCAAATCTCTGCCGATCCTTGTCTAATTCACAGAGTTAATTATGCGTTTCTCTCTTTCTTATAGTGACAAGGAAAGATAATAAATAATTCTTATCGATTTTATTGGTTTTTTATAAATTGTCACGCGAGGTTCTTGAATAAATGTTTGTTTATTTAATTAATTTATAGGGCATTCTTAGGAAATATGACAAATTTGTCTTTATTAATAATCTACCAAAGAATTTTAGAATATGGTTTTATTTAAAAACTTTCAAAATGAAGTTAAATGATATATCAACACACACCTAATTAATAAAAGTTTGTTTAAAACTCTTAAAATATACACACAGAGAATAATTCTTTTATGCACGGCAAGTATATTTTTATAATAAATGAAGCAAATATTTTATGCACGGGGAAAATAATTTAAGCTCGCGTTTTCTGTAAGGTCGATTTGTATACTAATAAGTATTTTAATGAATGAGGGGCAATAAATTGATATCGTTCCAACGCGGATAAAATAGCTTTTCGTATTTAGAATACGCATTAAAATGATTGATTTGCATAAGGTATAAAATTTAAATATTAAAAATGAAAACTCGTTTTCGGCAATACAGGGAGAACTATACTTCAATGGCTTTTTGTATTTATATTTTAAAGTGATTATTTATACGCACGAAATAATATTTCGCTCTTTATTTTAATGGCTTTCTACACTCATATTATACAGGGTGGAACAATGAATATTCGGAGATTTCAACTTTCTTCTGTCACCTTCTATTTGGCTGGGTATTATTTATAGGATTTCGGTTCCCATGATCTCGCGTGACCTCTTTAACACGATAATATGTTCAGGATGAATTAATCATAGAATTGTTTTTGAATTATAATCACGTGTTTAAGATTTGCGTAGAATAAGTGAGTGATCAGCCTAGTTTTTAAAGAGATATTCTGGACTTTATTTTTTGTATATATGATATGTAATGAGAAAAAGTTATTTTTAATTAATTTTGTTGGTGAGATATTGTTTGTAAAAGAAAGTGGTTATGGATGCATTATTTTCTATTTGAAAGATTATTTGTAAGGAGATTATTTTGATTATTTTAAATCTGATGTATGATTACAGTAGTTCTATTAATCAGAGAGGTAGGAAAAATAATTAGATGGCGAAAAATTAGAAACATTCATCATAGCGTCTTTTACTAGGCGTACAATAACCTCGTGCAATTTAAGATGTTTTCAAGGTTTCAATATGGGAATAATCTTAACGAATCTCCAGTTACCTGAGTATTTCCAGTTTTCAAAATAGATAATTATAGATATTTAGTAATTTACATTTTTCATCTACAAAAGTTTACAAATCATAGAGTAGGTCCTGGTGGTCCTGGTGATGATTCTTTACTTGTTTCCACTAAAAATTCCAGTTCTAATATTGTGAATTTTGATTGTATTCAAATGTAATATTAGTATAAAGGTCTAATGATTCAGTCTCTTTAGTATTTTTGTGTTGCAAAAATTGTAAGTCATTATCTAAAAAGCGGTTAGCTTTTTCGAATTGTTCCCCTTTAATGTTAACTATGCTGTCAAAACTCATAATCACATGATTATTAGCAAGTAATGCTAAAGTGTTGTTAGAAGACACGTTACGAGATCGATTTAATTTTTTTTTCAAATTTCGGTGTTCGATGATTTAGACAAAGTTCTATTCGCCAGCTATATTTATTTCTCCATTTTTGCTTCTAGTATGAGACTTCTGGCTTGGGTCCGATATTTTTCGAATTCAATTAAGTTTTCGTCTGTGAGCTTTTTCTTAAAAGTATTCGATGCTTGTTTTTAGTTTCAATTGCTGTAGTTACGTGTTTGGACCACCATGAGACAGTTTTTCTTCGTAAGGTTCCAGTCGTTTGGCAGATGGATGTAATTCCAGCATTTAATATCGTGAATATAATTGTTTGGTTTGTTTCGTTGGTATCTACAGTTTGTCCAAGTAGATCTATACTACTTGAAAAATTTTCCCAGTTAGCATGGTTTAATATCGACATTTTCTGTTGGTTATTGTTTTTCAGTGATTAAAATAGAATTATGGTCGCTGAAAAATTTGTCGTCTAGGGGTTACCATGATACGCGAGTTATGTAATCCCCCAATTGATATATGTATAAAGAAGTAGAATAATTAAGAGATTATTAGAAAAGTTAGAAATACGCTAAGTGAAGCACAACAAAGTAAATCAAAGACAATTTATAAAGTTTATTAACGTTCATGAGAACGGATGCGCTACTTTGTAGCACAGACGATAGTGACACTGCAGATGTCAGGTCACAGGCGGTCACCGACGGTCACGTACCAAGATTACTTAGAAATTAAGATCGCAACAATGTATTTATGAATAGAGTTAAGAATAAGCAGACATAAGATCTGCAAGTTCCCACAGCCATGTGAGGGGGTAGGGATATTATAAAAATCCCGGGAGCCCCAGTCGACGACAGTTAATCCATCGATCAGCTTTAGTATTGCAGTTCGTTAGACTACTCATTTTAGTACAATTAATATTAATTTTCGGACTTGGAATAATTTTAATTCAAGGTTGTCAAAATTCCAAGTCAACTCTGTATAAATAAATAAACTTGTTAAGAAGTTTGGAAATGGTTTTTTAAAAAGGCCGCTCCCAAGTCACGAACCTTAACTCGCGTTTGGCCATAACTGCAAAGCACATTATAAAGTCTATTGCAAACTCGGTTCCGTTTTTTGTATTAAAATGAGTGTTTGCTCCTGTGTTAAGTAATATTAAATCTGATTACCTTATCAGTTTTTCTAACTTTTTTCCGCTGGCATTTCTAGAGTTTGTTGCTCGCTAAGGGGAATGAGAGTTGAAATCTCCTGTAATAAAGTAAGGGTGTGGTAGTTGCTCTATGAGATCCTCCAACCGATATACTGTCCAGTTATCGTTAAGAAAATACATGTTGCAGATTGTAACTTTGAAGGGTATCTCATTTTGTACGGTAATTGCTGCGATATACTTTGGATGGTAATTCTATGTTCATAATCGTTGTCGTGCGACAATATAGCTACTCCACCATGAGCTCTGCAGCCAGGTTTAGTATCATGTTAAAAGCATGTGTAACCCTGGAATTTATACTGTTTGTTTGAGGAAAGATGTGTTTCTTGTAGTATGAAACACAAGGCGGCTTCGTGGCGTAGTGGTATGTGTGACTACTACGCGCAAGGTCTCGGGTTCGAATCCCGACACGGTCCGCTTGAAAAATGTTAGGCGAGCATTTTTCACAAAAATACACCCTCGTTCGGATGAGAGGTAAAATGGAGGTCCCGTGTGTGAGTGTTGTCACGCACGTTAAAGATCCCTACCTTGCTTGGAACAGCAAGGGTTCGGCAAAATTCAAAATTTTCTAGGTAAATAAAACTCGCTTCCTGGCCAATGTAGTACCTTAGGGTGGAGCATTGGAAAATTACATGTAAGTATGAAACACAACGGGTTATGTTGTGATCTTGGAATTTATAGTTCTGTGATGTGCATCAGACAACCATTACAATTCCAATGTATTGTAGCATCCATTGTGAAAATTAAAATGTTTATATAAACGATTATTTAAAACGTCGAATATAACCCATAAGGAAATCAGTGCTAAACAGGTTTCTTTCTAGTCTTCTCTTTAGGCGGACCACCTTTCAATTTCTTTTCAAATACATCTTAATTGCTAGTTTCTAGCGGCGAATGCCGGAGATGGGGAGCGAGCACTCCATGACTAGATGCTGATGATATTTCCATCCCTATATCTACGTTCTTATTCAGTGATGTTTGATGGTAGGTGGTGGCTGACTTGAACTTGGTTTGTTTTGCTTAGTATTATTTAGAATTGGTACTGTTGCCAGAGGACATTGTTGCAGGTTATATTAGAGAGTAATTTTTTTAAAGGTTACCTATTTTCAATTTTAGCATATTAATAAACTTTATTAAAGAATTTTCTATTTTGGGGTTGCCGCTACTTCGTTGTAGGGCTTTGGCGGGTTGTTAATTGGTACTATACTTTTCTTTGTTTCATGGTATGTTTTCTTGAATACGTGCCTTCCGTATAGCGTACACTTGTTTGTACATTGGACAATCTCTGTTTCCTGCTGAATGTGCTCCGTTGCAACTCACACATGTTTCCGTTTCCTTGCACGGTTTTCTCTCGCCACATAAACATGGGTTTTCGTTTGGGCATCTAGTCGAGTGATATCCAAAGCGTTGGCAGTTATGGAACCGTATAGATGAGGTATGTATAGTCTAACTTAGTGGTGGGCAAATTACGACCCGCGGGCCGCGTGCGGCCCACAAGGCCTTTTCATGCGGCCCGCCATGAGTTTCTAAATATTAAAAATTTCTATCTATTAAAATTATTTTACAAAACTTAAAAAAAAGAGATGTTGTACAGATGTTTTCTTACGTTGCAAGAATACGTTCTGTGAACGTTTTCTCACATCGCACGAACATTTTCTTAACGTTGCACGGACGTTTTTGTGCAATTTCGAAGAATAATGACGGCATTTCCAGAACTTTCAAGAGCAACTAGTTGGCCTTGATGAATTTTATTGGTTGTGTGGTGTGGTTATTTAAGGAAATATTCAGTGGAACAAAATCAGAACCACATTGTAACGTGCATTTTTATAGCTTAACATTTCACGCTTTTTCCCAATTAGTAAATACATTTCTGTAACTACTATTTCTATATTTTATATTTATTAACTCCTTAGGCGAATGCGTCGTATTGTAATGAGTGGATTGCATCGTTCTTGTCTTGCCGTTCGTATAGATTTTGTTCCTTATGTGGATATACAAGTCTAGATAAGAGACGATAAGAAGTTGTAATAGCAACGAGTTGAATAAACAGATGATGAGGAGTTGTAGTTTTGTTCTTGGTTCCTATATATTAATTACGTTGAAAATACTGTTTCTTCTTTGCTTTGACAATAGTGAGAATTAATGCGGTATCAAGTTTCGAATTGTTCATGAACAAGCACGGCACGATTTTAGTTGTTTTTCTTGTGAAATAAAAGTTGTATATTAACTGTAAAAAGTGTAGCTCTGATTACATTGAAGGAAAGATGCTTTATAGGCGAACGTGTTTTACTCGACCGCACGTGCTTGTTTACGGAACATTGACGGACGCACTTAGGGATTACGCGTGCTTTACTAATTGTGTTTTTAGTTGAGTTTCTTTTGAAATAAAAGTTGTAGAACTTGCTTGCTAAACTTGACCGATTCTTCTTAGGATTAATGTGTGTGCGATCTAGTGTAGTGGTCCCTTTTTTTATCAGGGTAAGTGCAATAAACTTGTACAGAATTTTTAAAGGAGCCACTTTAGTCAGGTTTTAAACTCCCTAAAACATTTGCAAATGAAATTGCAAAAGTGTTTAACTCATTCCGTATTAATGATATGTTAAATTTACCTTGCATTTAATAATAAGTAAATAAAATATGAACGTACATTTTTTTTTAAAGACGAGATTGTGAGAGTGATCGTGTTTTTAAATGTTTCACCGTATTCAAACAATGCCTTTACCATCTGAAATTAACTTCAGAAGTTGACGAAGTTCTTTCTGCTGAAGCAGATCCGCAATACGAAAAATTCTTGGCGGATATTTGGATCGGAATTATACTAACTTTAATTGTTCTTAGTTGCGTTTGTTGCATGTGTTCCTGTCTGTTGTACCACAAATTCCAACAATGGAAAAGAAGGATATTAGCAACAAGAAATGCGTGGGTGTGATTAGTGTAAAGTGTAATGGAATCAATCAACACCATCACAGTCAAGGGTGAGGTACTTCATTAGTGCAGGACATCGTGAATCCTACACTTTAATTGCAAGGAAGCGTTACATGAAGAGATTGTTGTAAGTTGAACTATTTCATACTTGTTATTACTTTGAATATCTATCCGTTGTTTTGCAATATCCTTCGTCGTTTTGATACCTTTTACAATAGAATTGCATGCTATTATTAAAAAAAAGAAGAAAAAAAAGAAAAATCAACAATACTGGACTACTCATAACAATTGTGTCTACCTATTTATCTTTTGTTATAATTTTGTTTGATTTATGTTTAATTGGTGTGTGAGGAAACGTTTCTGCTACTCCCCAATATTACCTCACTTTGTGATAAAAATTTTTGTAATGCTTTTATCGTGATTATATTATATAGTTTATCTAAACAGTTTTATTTACATTCTACAAAGTACTGAATAACTTAGATTTTTTATTGCAGGTTTACTATTCTAATTTTTTTTATTGCTTAACTAATTTTCTTGCAGGTATTGTTACTAACTCCTGACCGCCACATACATTATATGTCAGTCTGCTTTCTACAATCCCCCCTAATCTCCGATTGAACCCGGTCATTTCTTTGAGTTTCTTTGTGTTACGCACGGCTACGAGCCAACGTAGCATAAATTTGGTGCCCAACGTGGCTGTCTCGATTAACGTAGCATAAATTTGGCGCCCAACGTGCCTGCCACGATTAACGTAACAACATGCCATTGATTTCCAGAAAGACCTACCTACCAGACTACATGTTCTCGACCCGAAGTTTTGTAAGTACCCAATTTTTTCTTAACAAATGAAATACCGTATTCTTCCGAATATAAGCCGCTCTGTTGATCTTGGAGAAACGTTTAAGAAAAAATATTATTTCATAGGACACGAGATCAAATTTTTTAAAAATAGATATGGAATTATAGTTTTCAATTATCGTAGTAACAGTAACTGCAACTGCAAAGCGCTGATTAATACTATTTTATTGGTTTTTCTGATTTTTTGAAAATAGTTGTGATTGTTTGTTTTATGCTTTATTTAATATTTTTGTATTTTATGTTTAATGTAAAATTTTGTTTTTTTATTTCTAATTAATATATAATTTTTTTATTATTTTAGGTAAAACAAAGTTAATAACACAATGAGTAATTCCAAGCCAGCAAAGAAAAGAAAAAAAGATAGTGAGTGCCGAATTTTTAACTCTGAATGGACTGAAAAGTACTTCTCGGAAATAGGAATAAAGGCCGCGTGTCTCATCTATTGTGACAATCTGGCGGTGTTCAAGGAATACCATCTGAAACGGCACGTTCAAACAAAACATCCTAATTTTTATTAGAATTTTTCGGAATCTGAAACAGCGCAAGGTTAATGACCTGCTGAAGAAGTTAAAACAGAAGCAAGCTACTTTACAAAGACAATCTACCATTCAAAAGGATGCCACCAAAGCAAGTTCTTTTATTGTACACAGTATTACAAAACACAATAAACCATTTTCTGATGGTGAATTTATAAAAGACTGTCCTGAGACCAAATCATAATTTGAGGCTATTAGTTTATCACGCAGAACTGTGGTGCAGAGAATTGAGGATATTTCTTCCAATTTGACGGATCAGCTGCTTCAAATCGCTTCGAATTTTCTGTGGTACTCTCTGGCACTTGATGAAAGCACTGATGTCCAGGATACAGCTCAATTATTGATTTTTGTACGTGGCGTCCAGCACAATTTTGAAATCGGTGAAGAATTGCATTCAATGGAATTCATGAAAGATACTACGGCGGGCTAGGATTTGCACGAAAATTTAAAAAAGTGCTTTTCTAATTCTGGTTTAAAGTTAGATAATTTAGCAAGCATAACCACTGATGGGGCTCCTTTTTTAATTGGCAAACATTCAGGACTAGTGAAATTGTTGAACGATCAAGTGAAGCAAAATTGTCTAGATCACACAGTGTTATCATTTCACTGTATCATCCATCAAGGAAGCCTTTGTAAGTCTGTTCTTGATTTTAAACACGTTATTGATCCTGTGGTGCGTGTTGTAAATTTAATAAGAGCAAGAGGTCTCAATCACCGACAGTTTTGAACCGTCCTTGATGACATGAAATCAGAATTAACTGATTTACTCTACCATACTAATGTTTGCTGGTTAAGTTTAGGAAAAGTATTGAAACGAGTGTGGAACCTAAAAAAAGAAATTGTGTTATCAACGAACTTCGTTCGTTTATGAAATCGATTTGTCGTCCGTCTGTCTGTCCGTCCGAGGCCTTTCTAATGGTCGGACATCAATGTGTGATACATCAATCGATTCAGCTCGGTGTCCTGAGCTTAAGTTTTGATGTCAGTTAAAATCGGGCCACGGGGACGCCGAGCCCGCGGGAAAATCTACAGGGATAATTAAAATTTTTAATAAGTTTAAAATCAATATGCGACACATATTTGAACAATTTATGGCATTTCATGCCAATTATTCCAATATTATAGACATTGTTTAAACTTAAATTTTGATTGCCGAAAATAATTAGATTCATATAAAAAAAAAAATCTTATCTTATTGATGAGAACTAATATATAGCTTTTAAAATATTTATTCAATAAAATAAAATATATTAAAATGTCTCTTTTGTTGTTTATAAATTTTTGTATTTTATCTGAATACTTATAATTATTACAACATAATAATTTTAATTTCTTTAAATTGTTTTAAAGTAAGTCTACATTTGGAAGTTCGTTGCGACAATGCCTTGCATTTTCAACTTGTTTTTAGATATGAAAAGTATTTCTTATGATTTCTGTGACTTGCTTAAAGATGAAAAATGGCTTTGTGACCTTGCATTTGCTGTTGACGTCATGGATAAGCTGAATGAATTAAACACGAAAGTGCAAGGTAAAGGTGTTTTTGCACATGAGTTATAAGTGGCTACAAAATCATTTCAAGTCAAACTGGGACTGTTTACTAAGCAACTTAGTGAAGAAAACTTTGCTCATTTCCCAATTTTGCAGACTCAGACTGTTTTGGCTGAATATTGTGAAAAGTATAATGGTCAGATTTCCAAACTGAATGAGGAATTCGTAAGAAGATTTGTGGACTTCAAATCTCTGGAACCACAATTCAACATTAAGCTGTGAGGTTAAAACAGCACCAGTTCCTCACCAAATGGAACTCATCAGCTTTCAGGCAGAAGGTGCATCGAAAGCAGACTTTGCTACTAAAACTATGTTGAATTTGTATGCAGATCTGAACCCAACTAAATTTCCACAGTTGAAAGATTTTGTAAGAAAAATGTTTGTTATTTTTGCCTCCTCATGTGTGTGTATGTGTGTGTGCGTGTGTGTGTGTGTGTGCGCGCGCGCGTGTGTGAGTGTGTGTGTGAACAGACCTTTTCTACCAGGAAAATCAACAAATCAAAAAACAGGTCACTTCTGACTGACGCCAACTAACAGTCTGTGTTGCGCGTTATACCAGCAATTTGTTACCAAATTTTAATAACTTGTTGATGATTGTGGACAACTACATAGTTTCCATTGATATATGCATTTCTTTTTTGGGGGAATAAAAAAAATTGTTCAATGAGATTGTTGTGGTTTTATGTAAAAAAATCGACACGACGGCCCGCAAAACATTTTGAACACGTATATGCGGCTCTCCAAGAAAAAGTTTGCCCATGCATGGTCTAACTGATAATCTGTAAAAGCTACTTCTACCTTAGCGGATAAAGTTGGTCTATTAAAGTAAGTACGAAATTTCCTGTTTCACATAATATTGCCGTCTTTCTTGGCTTTTAGTCGTTTGACTTCGCTCTGTTTCGTACCGTTAAAAATCTCCTCATCTGTACAGTTTAAGGAACCTCGTCGTTTGTTGCAGTTTTAAATTAATTTACGATACAACAACGACGTGATTTGAGTAATGAGCGTTGTTTGCATCATAATAGTTTAAAAAACCTTTTCAAACAAATATTACTCTTTTCGTGTTATTGTTTCTCATCCATACTACTACTATACTAATCTTTCAGAAGTCTGAGTTATTAAATCTAAAGATATAAAAAATGTATGTCAATTTCAATTCCTATGTTCAATCACATATAAGCGATTGCTTATATTGGGGTGCCATAATGACACCTCGCATCACCTGATAAACTTGCAAAGGCCGCCGGTGCCAATAATCACAATCAAATGGGGGGCCAGCTACTAAGGCTACAAGTACGTGCAACACTATGTTGGTTACATTCAGCCGCTAATGACTAGACTTTAAACACGCTGAATGCTACTTAGCGATTGAGTGATACTCAAAATAAACTGTTCTATATAATACTCCCTAATGCGAGTCATGTCAAAACATTCATACCGTGCTGTTTTAATTTCACGCTAACATATTAGAATCATAGTTTAGTAAATGCTTTCATGTCATTTATTGCGTGGTGTCTCATATTTAAGTGGCTAAATTATGTAAAATATTGTTAGTTATAAAGTGGAATATCAGCGTGTGCGTATAGTTGTTGGTTGATTACGCTAACGTTGTTGTGTATTGAATTCAACAACACAATCAGAAACTTTGATGTTGATGTATCGCGTGACCCACTTGCTTGAATGACAACTATATTCATTACTGTATTGATCTTTCTAACCTGTATCAACGAATTTCGAGTTACCATCTTACTCGTATAAATTGATGAAACTTTATATGTTGCGACTGACTTGTAAAGGTCTTATGCCTTTTTGACAAACGAGAGATTTACCATTTTGTAAAGGCGATATTTCCCAATCTCGAAATAATTAAATAATACAATTTTTTAATTTTAGGTAATGTTTTCTACATCACAGCAAAAAAAAATACTCAATGAACACATTTCTGGTCACACTTATTAAACTTGAATATCCAAGTCCTCGTGAAATTTCTATAACTTTTTGTTATTTAAGGTATCAGCTTCCTGTATGCTTTAAACCAGTGTTTCTCTCCTTTCAGTAGAGAGACGAACCCCAGAGCACTTATCTTTCTGCGGAACCCCTTTGGCACTAAAAATGAGATTTAAATTTTCATCAATATATCGACATCATGTTACTTTTATAGCTTCAAAATACAGAGAATTAAAAAATTCTAAGAACAAAATATACTAATAGTAGAGGAATTGGCCGATCCTGGGAAAAATCCGCCTTATGGAATCCACCTATAAAATCCACCCAATCCATCGAATCCACCCAATCCACCCAATCCACCAAATCCACCCAATGCACCTAACCTACCCAATTCACCGAATCCACCCAATCCACCGAATCCACTCAATCCACCGAATAAACCGATTCCACCCAATTCACCGAATCCACCCAATCCACCGAATCCACTCAATCCACCCAATCCACCGAATAAACCGATTCAAACCAATCCACCGAATCCACCGCGTCACCGATCCAACCTAGGTAAGAGTTTTCTTCGACTAACCACCTTAGCCTGATCTAGAATTTCCCGGGAAATCTAACCCTGTTTGAATTGCTTAAATCAAACCACCCCTTACAAAGTTACACCCTGTTAAAGCCTCGTTCTTTACAATGCATGGACAACGCCGCCTGAACGCTTCACGCCATAATACCTCCTAAATGTCTGCAACCCAACATACATGCACACTATGGATGATCTGTTAATTGAACCTAAGCCCTAATTTCCCTACTACCCAGTATTACGCGGTTTCTAATTTTAGTACTTTTTCAAAATAAGATCAACTCTAAATAGCTCTATAGACAGCCAATTATACACAGATTTCTCTCATGCCTTAAAATTCTAGTTAAGTTCAAAGTATTTTAAAATCCTCGTTAGCATAAACTGTAAATACTTCTACGCCATATTTATGGAAATGACAGACTTGAATATTTTCTAAATGAATTACCAAGCGAAAGTGTAACGAGATACTATGAAAACCGCATTAGCTATTATTACGACAATTGCTTTTAACGCGTCCTATTAGTATTCAAATAATAACTATCGTTCTACGTAACTACCTTTTGTAAATCCCAGCAAGGTTAACCATTAAGTATAATTATTAAAGGGACTTCTACAATTAATAGTCAGACGTCATAAATGTGCTTATAAACCTATTAACGTTGTCTAATAACCTAAGAATATTTATTCATACGAGGTCCGTTTTGTAAATAGTTTGAAAGTAAAACTTCATACGAAATGTTTAATTGTATTTACCGGATTTAAAATTGCCGTCGGCATTACTACTCATTTTGAAAAAATCCCGGTACAACTTTCTGAGATATATGTAACCACATATTTGATGACGCTAATAACATCCATAAACAGATGAGAACTCCGTTTGCGATTTATGCAGATTTCGAGTCAGTACTTAAACCTATCAGCTCTGTTGTTCCAGACACCTCAACTTCATTCACTAATAATGTGCATGAGCCTTTATAGCTTCGCATACTACATTAAATGCAGTTATGATGACAGGACATATGTCGGTCACCGCCATATCGCTTACGTTCTCTTGATCAGGAACAGTTTTGCTATCCGACCTAGGTCTGATTAAAATCCGATCTAGGTCAGATTAAATCCGACCTAAGTCGGATAGGTCGGATTTAATCCGACCTAGGTCGGACTGGGCAAAGGTGCGCATCGACATATGTCGGATATAGTTTGAATGAAAGTGGGATGTATGTCATACGGATGCGAGAGGAAAGTGAAGGACAAAGTAGGGTGGAGGGAGGAGGGTTTAGGTTAGTTTACGATGTTTGGAGTTAGGTTAGTCGGTGTTGTCTGAAGTTAGGTTAGGTTAGTTGGACTTGTAAGAAGTTAGGTTAGCTTGTGTTGTCTGGAGTTAGGTTAGGTTAGTTGGACTTCTGCGGACTTAAGTTAGATAGTAGGAAAAATTAATAGGTTTGGTCAACGCCGCGGTGCTGACCTAACCTATTAATTTGTCCTGCGTGAAATGGAAACCTGTTGTACTCTTTCATATACTCAACTTGTCTACAAATACGGTTTTCAAACAATCTTCCATAAGTTCTTATAAATTCGTATAACATGCCCCAGTAAGGTTTAAATTTGAACAACTTGACTTTTCCATCAAGAATGCGCATGGGCAGGGGTGCGGATGGGTAGGGGTGTGCATGGGTGCACACCGAGATGCGTCAGAAGCGATATAGAACAATTTAGATCAGTATATAGATATAGAAGAAGACGTTAATGGTTACTCCAATCCGAAGTTTTATAGTAAAAACGCTTTCACACACACTGCATGGGATACTTAACATGTTCATTCTAGAAAAAATAATGATTAACAGTTTTTGAATTATACTTGTAAATATTAATTTCTTCAACGTTTACAAGCGGATAATATAAAAGGTGTCTTTCAGGTAAAGTTGCTGAGTAACAATAGAAAATCGCAGTTTAAACATTCAAGTTTGAAAATGTTGTCTTACCCCAAAACTTTTAAAGGTTGAACATTTAATACGTCAAGGCTATTAATCATACCTTTTCGAATTACAATAATTAACCAAAGTATTAATAAGTTTTAGAATATTTTACTAATTCTCTGTCCATGAAAACATTTGCCCTAAAGGTATAGCGATCTAATTACCTAGTTCAAGATCGCATTTAATTACGCGCGTCACTTACATTTTTGAAATTCCGTTATTAGTGAAACGTAGGGATTTGAATATTTTTATTTAAAGTAAATGCAGACTCCCCTTTAACTAAATGGACTTGTCCGCGGATACAGGTCATAGAAATAGTAATAACTATAAATATTGTATAAATTTTTTTTAATTGCTGTATTATCGAATTAAATCTAAGTAAAAATGCCGAGGTAGTTTCCTGTTAGGTTTTTGAATATTAAAACACTATGCGGGTCATTGTTGGAGCTAATTTTAAAAGACGTGATAATTGATTTCGATCCCCCAGGAAATTCTATACTAATTTGATAGGTTACATGATGGGTTTATCTCAAAAGACAAAGCGATGCTGTTTAGAAATAGATTAAAGATAAACCACATATGGTTTGTAAAAGGTTGATCTGTAAATCAGTAAGGGGTCGTTCGATTTGAAAAAAATTTTGAACGATTTGAGAACCTGAGGAAAGCACAATGATAATTGATATTTTACATGACGGAGTTATATTAAAAATACCGCTAAGAGTAATTTTTATAAAAATTCTAAATGGTGTTGGTGGTTAAATACAAACAGGTAAAACCCACTATAAAACAATTATAAGCGTCACTTTTCCAGTCAAGACTTGCATATAAAACCGATTAACATAATAAGGAGCTGCGCACGCTCGACCGTCAGCATAAAAGGCGATGGAGCCATGTTCCAGAGCATTAGTTGTCAAAGTATCGTCGAGTTGATCAAAATTACAAGTTAAAGATGGATTTTTTGTGTTGACGTTACAAGTGATGTGCGAGTACCACAATTAAATATCAACCAACTAGTTGGTAAGACAACCTATAGGTTAGAAAAGTTTCCACCAAATTTTCACCACCATATAATAGAAGTTGGTTTTGATTTATATGATGGTCTTCAACCTGTTATCCAAAGTATTTGCTGTACTGGTATGTGTGCAGACTCTACGATATCATTCTCATACTTTGATTGGAAGAAATTGTGTACTTTTCAAGTGGAATTTTAAATTCACCAATTTGCTCAAGACTCAAAACAAGTCAGATTAAATGATTTGACTACTGGAGACGATGTTGTTGACATACAATTAGATCAAGGTTTCAAATTGCAGCTGACCACAGCCTTTAATGGAAGTATATGGCTGTTGAACAATTTTGAAGAAGAGAATTTATATAATATGGAAATTACGAAAGATCGGAATGTTATTGTGCTACCTGCGTACGATTGCATCAAACTATCAAATTTGCGAGAATTAATCTATTATAAAATGGCTGAGTTGAGGTGTAGAAACTTTCCAAAATTTTACGACAAATTTGTAGGTGATATAAAAAATGTAAGTGGAAATACGACGGACGAAGGAAGGGTTTAAACGTTATTAGAGGAAGAGAGCCGTGTGAGTATTTCTCTGTCTAATGATTGCAGCAATTTAAATTACTTGACAGTGTTGGAAATTATTAAATGTTACCCCAACCAATACTTAGAAGATGCGACTGCGAGGCAATCGCTTGCGCAAATGTTTAGAGATTTGGCTATCCCAGATTCGCCAGACTCTGGTTACCACAGCGGTTTATAGATATTATCAATACATGTATATATTTTATTAAAAACATAATATTTCTTGATAAAGTTTGTTTTACTTATTTGTATCGCCAACATTAGCAATAATTATTAATAGACGTATTAAACTATCTTGTTTTTTATTCTTAGGTTTAAAGTGGTGTAACCGATGACTGCATTCTTTTTAGCGCCACCAAATATGTGGTTAAATATGTTTCAGAAAGTTGTACCGGGACTTTTTCAAAATGAGTAGTAATGCCGACGGCAATTTTTAAATCCGGTAAATACAATTAAACATCTCGTAGGAATACCCAAGTTTTACTTTCGAACTATTTACAAAACTGACCTCGTATGAATAAATATTCTTAGGTCATTAGACAACTTTAATAGGTTTATAAGCACATTTATGACGTCTGACTATTAATTGTGGAAGTACCTTTAATAATTATACTTAATGGTTAACCTTGCTGGGATTTACAAAAGGTAGTTACGTAGAACGATAGTTATTATTTGAATACTAATAGGCCGCGTTAAAAGCAATTGTCGTAATGATAGCTAATACGGTTTTCATAGTAAATCGTTACACTTTCGATTGGTAATTCATTTAGAAAATATCCAAGTCTGTCATTTCCATAAATATGACGTAGAAGTATTTACAGTATATGCTAACGAGAATTTTAAAATACTTTGAATTTAACTAGAATTTTAAGGCATGAGAGAAATCTGTGTATAATTGGCTGTCTATAGAGCTATTTAGGGTTGATCTTATTTTGAAAGGTACTAAAATTAAAAACCGTGCAATACTGGGTAGTCGGTAAATTTAGGCTTAGGTTCAATTAACAGATCACCCATAGTGTGCATGTATGTCGGGTTGCAGACATTGTAAAGAACGAGGCTTTAACAGGGTGTAACTTTGTAAGGGGTGGTTTGATTTAAACAATTCAAACAGGGTTAAATTGCCTGGGAAAGTCTAAATCAGGCTAAAGTGGTTAGTCGAAGAAAACTCTTACCTAGGTTAGAACGGTGACGCGGTGGATTCGCTGGATTCGGTGGATTGGTTAGATAAGGTGGATTCGGTGGATTCGGTGGATTCGGTGGATTCGGTGGATTGGGTGGATTCGGTGGATTAGGTGGATTCGGTGGATTGGGTGGATTCGGTGGATTGGGTGGATTCGGTGGATTCGGTGGATTCTATAGGTGAATTCCATAAGATGGATTTGTCCCAGGATCGGCCATTTCCTCTACTACTAATCACTAAGAACAACACATCCAAAATTACTTTTTATGATTACCGTTGCATCTATCTAAGCTTGGTGGTATGTCTGAGCTTGTTTTTGCGCAAAACAAGTTCCTCAAAATCAATTACAATGTACGAAAGTTGTATCCGCAGTTCTGCTTCTGGATTGAGCTTACTTCTTTGATCAGTTTTTGTAAGAGCATGCTTACATAGTCGTACTTCACACCGGTAAGTTGTAGCAAATGGTAGTATTTCTTTTACAGCACAATTGGCAATTTCTGGGTATTCACATCTAAGCTTCATCCAAAACTCTAACAAAGTAGCCAAATTAAAATTTGAGGCTGCCATATCAATAAGCTTTTCAATTTTTTACAGTTAAGGTTTGATGTAAATTTTTGATTGTGACTGAGAATGAACTCCGAAGCTAATTTAGATCTTCATTTCGTGTTGGAAAATATTCTTTGAATAAAACATGTAAATTCTGAAGATTGTTAGTTATGTCTAAAGTCATTTCTGCTGTAAGTTGAGCATTTGATTCGGATATAAAATCATGCAGTGGATAAAAGCACTCAGTTATTCCACTGTTTATGCAAGATTCCAACTCTAATTTTTTTATTTTGGCTTCAATTTTGTCATAAAGTGAAAGTACAGTCATAGATATTCCCTAAATAGTCCGTTAATCTATGATTTGACCTCAAACAAATTGCAACGAAAGAATTTTCAACTATACACGAGCGGTAGTAATATTTTGCATTTTTCCAAAGTTTACCATAATCGGACCAGTCATAAGGTCAGAAATTGAAAAACAATATGGCAGCTATAGACATTTGACTTTATAACATGTTTGTAAATATCTCATAAACGGATCAATGAAATGTTATTAAACAAACGTCAAAATATTCAGTAATAATGCTACAAAATATAATTAAAAATTATTGGCTATAAAACATTCAAACTATTGGAACATCATAGGAATCTAGACATACAAATAATTATTTACACTCCACCTGTATTTACAGCTTAATAATTTTTAAAACTATGGATCATTTTGCTATGATTATAACAAAACTGTGTTGAGCATGAATTTTATGATTATTTACAGAAACTCGCCTTAACGGCTCTGTTACAACTGATCTTCAATGCCTTCATACGTGTCGACTGCACTGTTGGAAACCTCTGCAGTTGTCACAATTAACTCCATATGGTATTCCGGTTTTTTTGCACGAGCATCGTCTTGTAGAACAATCACTATAGCAACTACATTTTAAAATGGTCAATAGTTGTTGTGGAGCTGGTGGCAGATCAGTTTTCACAGGCGTCAGCTGTCGTCGATTCTCTTTCCGTCCCCGTAACTTTGGATTGATGTTTTTGCTTAACCATTGCTGTATCTAGCAATACACTCTGTATGAGTGATATTTAGCAGCTGCTTCGGTTGGGGAAAGGTTTTCTGGCTTCAAATAAGTAGATTTTGCTAATACTTTGCCGGTGAAAAAGCGTACTCGAATGAAGTTAATGTGTCCTTTAATGTTGCACCAAAAAAGTAAAGTTAAATCATTTAATTCAACTTCACGAATGACGCCATGTGAAGCGTTTGTACTGAGAAATTTAACGGTCAGATTTCTAAAGGTACTGTTGTTTTTTACCAATTGTACTGGTATACCTTTTCCAATGCTGAATACTCTGGAGGTGGTATCACATCCATCCAGAGCATGCATAAACAACATGTTGTTACATATACATCGAAGCCTAAATTTGAGAGAGTATCGCTCTCTGTTGTCAGTGTTTCAACGTTGTTTTCTTTAAAAACTTTATTCATAATCAGAATTATCCTTAGTTTGTTGTCTGTGTTGGCCAAAAAATCTTCTTTCTAAATCAACACCAAATAATTTTTATTAAAAATAATTCTTGGTCCTGTTTTCCCTGCAAGCCTTCTTTTGTGAGTTTCATCTTTTGTAGTAAGTTGTGTGTAGCCATCAACAACAATTATAATATATTTTTCATTTCCCTGCAGGTCCGTTTGTGCTCTTGCAGATTCGCCAACACTCTTTACAATGGCTTGAACAAAAGCTGGCTACTTTGCGGTTCTCATTAAACAATGGTCATAAAAAAGTGCTAATGAAAAAGTGCACAACTCTTGAGAAAAGAGTTGGTGAAGATCCACTTGTAGTCACTGTGATGTGAGCAACAATCTTTGGAACAGCAAATGATAGTCAATACTGTCAAGTTCGTAACCAAGAACTGCTTTACTCATTTGCGTCAGTGTCAAAATGTGTTAATACTGGTGCTGTGATCAACTTGTCCTTAAGAGTATCGATGACTTGTTGAGTTCGTTTGCCTATTTGAATTGTAAATTCCTTTTGAGAAGTTGATTTATAAGGTATGCTATAATCGAAAATCCAGCATAAATTTTCTATAATAATTGGCAAGTCACAAGAAACTTTAAAGTATCTTGATGTTTCCCGGACGTAAAAAGTCGTTAATAGTTTTTATCTTGTCCTCGTCTGGACTGAGTCTAGAACTGGATACCTTGTGCCCTAACATGGTAACTTTCGGTTGTGCGAATATACACTTGGATAGTTTAAGTGTTAGTCCAGCAGATCGTAAGTGCGAAAAAGTATTTCCAAACGTTCTAAGCGTTCCTCGAATGTTTCGCTAAAAATATACACATCATCGATGTGTATAAGTAATTCTTAACATTATAGGTTTTCAAAACAATATTAGCTAAGTGAGAGAAGGTAGAGGGTTCATTGCACACCGCAAACGGCAACCTTTCAATTCATAAAGACCATCGGACCCTATGCAGTTTTCGGTTTGCTTTCTTCAGAAAAACCAACTTAAAAGTAACCACTCAACAAATCTGGAAAAATACCTAGGGTTTTTAGGATATAGACCATATCGTTGGTGCGTGATAAAGGGTAAAATCATTTCTTAGTTACGGCATTAAGTTTTCTATAATCGACATAAAACCTACAATTATTTTTTTTCTTGACTAAGATAATTGGGTTCGCTCAAGGGCTATGAGATCTTTTTATTATACCGTTTTCGACCATTTCGAATATTTGCTTTTGGATAATTTCTCTTTCCTTTTGAGACACTCTAAAAGGCCTACTTCCAATTTGGTCTGCTGAACCTGTATCTATCATATAAATCACTAATAAGGCGTGCTCTAATCTGTCAAAAGTTTTATTAAAAATGTCGCTGAATTCGTCTATAGGATCTTCAAGTTATAATTTTTAGATCGGTAACAAGTTTTCATTTATTTTAAAATTAAAATGTGGCTTTCGTTTCAATTTCGAAGATTTCTTTATTATCGTATTTAACATTGGATATTCTACTTTTAAGTGTCCCAATTGTAGAATTCTTCATTAACCTTAATTTTTCCTGCACTCGTGAAAGGACATTTACTTATTTGTTGTTGTCATAATATGGACATTTCCATTCCCTAATTTCGTATTCGGAAGAAACTACAATGTAGGCAATTTCTTACATTTAACTTCAGGTGGAAGTTCCTCATCTCGCTTTAGTATAGCATTGTATGACAATTGTACTTTTATTGGTGTACAGGAGTGACTTAGAAACTTTCTATGAAGTTACTTTTTTCCCGTGACAAAAAAATTAGTACTTTTTTCCCGGGTATGTGCAAATAGGTAACAACACGAAGATATTTAATTTAAAGCCGAGTCCACACTTGTAACATTCGGGTGTAACATAACATCGTATCATAACTTCGTCGCGTAACCGCAACACCTGTGTGGACTTAAGCGCAAAAATGTCCATTTCTGATTTCTAAATATTTAAAACAACCGATATAAACAACTTGCGTAAGCAATTTTTGAAACCACTCGCAAAATTAAATTGACAGATGTTTGATTACTTTAAAGGTTTCCTTAGCAACGCAAGTCTAACTGTCCCTATAAGTACAACAGCCCATTTGTTTAAAACTTTAAATTTGACATCGGTTGATTTTTGAATTTAATATATTGTAATATTTTTTCAATATTAAATCATTGATTTGCCTGTCACAGAGAAAAATAGTGTATTTATTATACACGGGTAAAAATGTCACATTTTAACTATCGGTGTTTTGTCTTCTTCTGCTTCGCGTCGGGAGACAAACACACCTCGAGCTAAAATCTAGTACTTTTTCCCTTGTATAATAAGTAATTATTTTTTATTTCGCTGTTCGAGGTCTTTCTTCGCGCCGAGAGCCTATGGGAAAATTTTCAAGATTACTCGAATCATTTCCATTTGAGCGCTGTCCACTCTTCTTCTAGATCGGTTTCTAAACGTGACATCATACCAGCGTAAGACTTCTACGGTTACCTGGATAGCTTCTAGTCTCCGATTGCCCGGTAAATCTGAACTGCATAAAACTACGTAATGTTCAAAGCGATTGCAATTTTAGCATTTTGGTCGGTTATTTGTTGCGCGTTGATTATAATAAAATTGTGTTTGTGAGCTGAATGGTTGTATTGTTCCTTTTGGTGAAAGAATGTAATTCTACTTGCCAGATTCGAATTAAATGACTTCTGTATGATGGTGTTAAAGGAGTTGTAGTTACTATTATGCTAGGTTCCCTAACCCAAAAATTTCCTTGGAATTGCTTGTTCTGTGAAAATGTCATCAATGTAGTTTGTTGTGTTAATGTGTCTTGACGTTGTATTGCATGTCTGAAAGATGATATACATTATCCTCTAATGTCTTCTGTGTAATTTCTCTGTTTGCAGCCAACATGATGACATTGTTTCGTAAACTCAGCAATAAGCATGCTTCAAAAATTCTCGTAACTCAATTGTTGTTAATACTGATGTTGTTTGAGTACCCAAATTTTGTAATTCATATTAATAATTAATAGTAGTTTCGTCTTGTAATTCTCGTCGATTTTTCAATTTATTCCGTAATTGCTTAGTGATATTGGATCTCCATAGATCTTTAAAAACTATCCTTAATATCTGTCCCTGTGTTATTGGTATCGTCGAGATTCGTTTTAAATTTTTGAAACCACTGTTTTGCGCTTTCCCTTAAGAACCTTGGGATGTATTGAATTTTAGTAGCTTCGTTACAAGAATTGGCGTTAGATTAGCGGTTGAAGGGAAGTTAAAATGTGTTGATGTCGGCAACCTGGATAACACTGTTTTGGCGTAAAAATATTTTCGTTCGATTGTGTATTGGTCCCGTTAAAAGTTAACGTGCTGATCTGTGGTTTCCTATGTTTACTGCGCGTATCCTGTTGATGGAAAGGGGTGCTCGCATTCGTGGTCATGCGGTACTTACGTTGAGGTTTTGTCTGGGGAATATCCCATGATATTAGCAAAAATAGTAAACGTTAGCATAACTTCCTCTACAAATAAATAAAATTCATACGTGAAAGAATAAGCGCCGACTGATCTAATTCAAGTTTTGAAAAATACCATCGGTGAATAATTCTCAGTAAAAACTTTGCGAGCTCTGAAAAATATAGAAACACTGGGACAGAATTATCAAGCTGTGTTTGTCCTGGCTGATACGGTATATTAATCGTGCCGATTTTTAAACCACCATATTTGATAAAAAATAAAAAATAAAACAGCATTAATTGTTAAAGCTTGTGAGCTGCCACAAAAAATTGTCTAAAAATGATACGTATGTGTGTTGAATAATAAATAAATAATAAATGAAAGAATTTAGTGGTGCATTGAGGGTGTACATCAACAAAAAAAAACAAATAAATAGGTCAAACTCGACCATGTGTTATGTGCTGCTTACACCGGGGGCGGTGACGGTAATAGTCAACTAGCGATTACCAGAGGCGGTGCACAACATCAATCCTGAAAAGACTGGGAAACGAGGAATTATCTCGGACTTTTCGACTGACGAATGCCCAAGTAACAGAATCAACGTAATATTGCAATAATATTAAAAGAATAAAAACACATTAAATTTATTACAACGATATATAAGTTTCAGTATACAGTACAGCGTATTCAATAGGTTAACAAAAACAATACCTACTTAATATACAGGGAGTTTATAAAAGAACTCCTTGATTTAAAGTTTTCTTTGTACACAGTAAAGTTAAAATGATAGTTATTAAACCAATATAGTATTAAAGGGAATCTTTTCAAGTTCATTTTGATACTTAATGAAATTCTATATGTGCACAATTTGTTACCATGGACACGTTTAAATGATAGTCAGTTTCTTGCCAGGTATTCAGCAGCATATCAGGCTACAGCTGCAAGAATCCTCTCCCTCAAATGAGCAATGTCACACTCAGGTTATTTGTGTCATGTTTATTGTTGATTGGATTTGATTGCTGTTTAATGTAAAAAGATTCTAAGAATAACCTCTTGTGGTAGTTGCTTTCATACGGATCCCAAGGTCCTGGGTTCAAATCCCGACACGGCCGACTGCTTGAAAAATGGCAGGTGAGCATTTTTCACAAAAATTACGCCCTCGTTCGGATGAGAGGTTAAATGGAGGTCCCGTGTGTAAGTGTTGTCTCGCACGTTAAAGATCCCTACCTTGCCTGGAACGGCAAGGGTTCGGCAAAATTCTAAATTTCCAGGCAACAAAAAACTTGCCTCCTGGCCAATGTAGTACCTTCTGGTGGAGCATTGGAAATATAAATGCACGGTAGTTGCTTTCAACATCTAGAATTTTGGTATCTTCAAATTTCGCTGTGTGACTTGTTGAATTTAGATAGAGCGACAATGCACAACTTTGTTTACCAATCCTGGCGTCACTTTTATGTTGAATTTAATTTAATATTTAATAACACTTACTTTACTTTTAATTCAAATTTCTATCTTCAAATATTTGGTACCCCTATGGGTTCACCCCTGTATCCCATTATTGCTCAAATTGTAATGGATTATCTGCTAGAATCAGTCATAGATTTATTACCGTTCGACATTCCCTTTATAGTCAAGTATGTTGATGACATTTTATGTTCCATCCCAGAGCATTTAGTAGAATATACTCTATACACATTCAATAGCTTCAATTCGAAATTGGTTTTTACTTATGAAAAAGAAGTTAATTATAGTATCCCTTTCCTTGACACCATAGTCAATAGATCTCCTACTAACAATTTGTATTTCGACATATAGAAAAAACCTACAGACTCCCGTAGGTACTTAAATTATCATTCCAACCACTCTTTCAATCATAAACTTAAATACTATAACATGTTTAAAAGACCGCATTACAAAAATTTGCGAACCACGTTTAGTCAAATAAAATGTAAAACAATTAGAACATACTCTACTAAACAACGCATATCCAAAACCCCTACTAAAAAGATTACTTTACTCTAACAACCTACAAACTTCAACACTAGACCGACCACTAGTTACAAAATTCAAGAAATTACCATTTATTCAAAATTTAACTCCTCAACTAACAAAAATTTTAAAACAAACAGATATTGTACATACGATAAATCGATAGGAAGGTTGTTCACCAAACTAAAAGATAATACAGATAAATTATTATTCAGCAATATCATATATAAAATAGAATGTAGTTGCAATAGAACCTACGTGGGCCAATCCAAGCAATGGCTAAAAAACCACATAATCCAACATAAAAGTGACGCCAGGATTGGTAAACAAAGTTGTGCATTGTCGCTCCATCTAAATTCAACAGGTCACACAGCGAAATTTGAAGATACCAAAATTCTAGATGTTGAAAGCAACTACCACAAAAGGCTATTCCTAGAATCTTTTTACATTAAACAGCAATCAAATCCAATCAACAATAAACATGACACAAATAACCCGAGTGTAGTGTATTTAGCACTTTACAAATTCAACAATAACCGTTTCCGCAGACAGACACATTAGATTCTTTGCATCTCCCTCAAATTATCCATAATATAGTCGCCTTCCAATCATCTTGTTCGTTACTATTTCAAAAATACCAGAAATAACATCTACATATTGTACCTCCTTTTAGAATCCTTACAGCAGTGCTACAATTTTAAATTATTAGAAATAGTCAACTTTGAACATTTTTTTTTTCAATCACTCATAGTTATGTCATTAATTAGTACATTTATTTACAACTTTAGTCATTAGTAATTGTGTAAGTAGTTTAGTTATACCTTGTTAAAATATTGTAACCACTAACTTCATCATTTTTCAGTCTATGAATAAGGCATAAATGTCATGCCGAAGCGTCAGAGCATAAATTACAATTTGACACGATAATTGTTATTTTACGAACGAGTGAATCCAAAAAAAAACATCATAACTATATTTATATATATACATATATATATATATATATATATATATATATATATAAAGAAATAGAACAATTAGGAAATTATTAGAAAGTGTTAAGAATACGCCAAGTGAAGTGCAACATTGTAACACAAGGACAATTTGTAAAGTTTATTAACGTACATGAGAACGGATGCGCTACTTTGTATCGCATACGATAGTGACACTGCAGATGTCAGGTCACAGACGGTCAGGTACCGTGATTACTTAGAAATTAAGATTACAACATTGTAATTATGAATAGAGTTAAGAATAAGCAGACATGAGATCTGCAAGTTCCCATAGCCATGTGAGGGGGTAGAAACATTATAAAAAGCCTGGTAGCTCAAGGACCCGGCAGTCAGTCAAGTGATCCGCTTTAGCATTGCAGTTTGCTAGACTACTCATAATACTACAATTAACTAGTGTAATTTCGATTTAAAGTAATATTCAATTAAATTGTCTAAATTCTATATTAATAAATAAATTTGTTAAGAAGTTTTGGAACTGGTTTTTAAAAAGGTAGCTCCCAAGACCAGAACCTTAACTTGCATCACGGACACGGTTGCTATAGTGAGGCGGCGCGCCATCTTGTTGGAAGACAATCTGTCCCTTTTCTAGTTCAATGTCATCTATCTGTAGGAAAACGTATAGTTCAAGCATTTCGCAATAAATATCCCCATTAATTGTCTTCTCTGCGAAGATGAATGGTCCTACGTACGATCATTCATCAATCCACACCAAACATTGATTTTGGGAGGGTCTCGCTGATGTTCTATGAATTCATGCGGTGACTCACACCCCCAAATACTACAGTTGTGTCGGTTAACAGACTGCTAAAAGCCACGCACTGCGACCGAATATTAGCAAAACAATCTTGACAATATACTGAACTCAAGTTCAAAACCCCTTATTACTGGTTTCGTTTTTTAATTATGATATTTTTAAATCAAGGAGTTCTTTTATAAACTCCCTGTAAGGTTAGTAATTAGCTTAGCTGGACTTACATTTTGGGTGATTTTATTGCGGGCTGAGGACTCAGGTTGGCTTGCCACTTCTATGTCGTGGAAGGTTTTACACGAACCGACTAACTGTGAACTAGCTACAGTATATCCCCGACTGATCATGTCAGACTGGATATATAGTAGGCTGGGGCGGATATTTGGAAGGTCGCTGTATGGTCCCAAGACATTATCTCAGGAAGCTCTGTGATTGTGACGAACAGTTTGAAATTCTGATCACAGGTTTCACTAGCCAGCGGATACTCAAAAGATTTCTGTAAATGAAAGTGGATGTCATGGTTTCCTGGCTAATAGGGAAATGTAAGATAGCTACAGGGTAACAAGCGGTCTGAATTAAACGAATGGTTTTGAGTAAGCTATTCATGAACGTTTCGGGAATAAGCTGAAGACAAAATAAGAAAAGGAAATAAAATGGAACGAAGTAGTAATTAGGAAATATGATATATAACACTATCAAACAGAACAGATGGTCTTCATTTACATTTATTTCACTAACAAACAGAAATCTTTTTTTAATTCCTGTCATGTTATTTATAAAGCTTTATAACCCATTTTATACAAAAATCTTTGTTGTGTAAGACTACGCTGCACAATAGATACATCGAATTGCTGTAGAAGGTTTTGCTTTTATTTCATCATAAAAATAGCATAAAATCATCAGATAATGTGTCAATTGTCAAATTATATTGGAACAATATTTTGTGAAGATTTTGGCAAACAATAACTCTCTCGTATAATCACAGTCTACTGTGAACTGAGCTTTAGAGGCTAAAGGCTCGTTTAACGCTATGTTAGCTTAACCAGGTCGCTAATGACAAGGCTTTAGACACTAACTGAATGCTACATACTAATTGGCTGATTACTCAAAATAAACTGACTATAAAGCAGATCCTAATACAAGTCATGTCACAGCATTCATAACCTGCCTTTTTAGTTACAAGCTAACAGCTAACTTATTAAAATTAATTTAATAGATTCTTTAGAACTCTCCATTTAATTTCATATCATGTTATGTCGCTCAAATTTAAGTGAATAAATTACGTCGAACATTATTTGTTACAATGTGGAATATAGTGTGTGGGTATTGGTTGCTTACCCTAACAATGTAGTGTATCAAACTCAACGACACAATCCTGAAACTTTATGTAATAATGTATTGAGTGACCCACTTGTTTGTTTGATAGCTATATTCATTACCGTATATTAACTGTATTGGTCTTTCTAACCTGTATCATTGAATTCAGAGGTGGTTTGCGAAATTTCCTAATTTGCGAGTGACTGCAAAGGCGTATATTGGTTTCTTTGAGAAATTTTCTAAATGTATGATACAAAAACTTAAAAAAATATATGTTTCCACTTGTCATCGCCTATATGTCAAATTACCAAGTTGTAAACTGCATGTAAATTCAAGATTTTATAGAATTTTCTACAATTTGAACTAATAGCTTAATTCTGGAATACATACTTGTTTTGTGCAAAATGAAGGGGTATAGTCAAATACATTTCATAAATCAGGCGCCTAATTCAAAATCCGACAAGTTCATGATAATACGCTTTTGGGAAATGGCAAAAAACGATTAGACTTCATATTTTTTAGGTTATAAAAAATCTGATAATGGCATATTATCACCATGAACGTTTAAAAAGTATTAAAAGTGGTTGGAAAAAGTTGGAACTGCCAGTTTGGATGTAATAGGTATCAAAACTTGAACATGCCGGGTTTTGCACAAAAGCTATAACTGTTTGAGTTTGAACCTAAATGTAAGGTTAACAGAAAGACAAAATATTAGAAAGCAGCACTACTTTATTTTAAATAAAATAAAACTAAAACTTATATAAGGCAAAATTAAAATAAACCTAACTTAAACACGTTACGCTTCTAAATTAATTTTGCTCTACAAGGGCAGAGTGATGTAACAGTAGAGTAGTACAGCTAGCTTTCAGTGATGCGGGGTTAGTTCTATAAAAGCAAACTTACTACTGTTAGGGGTATACAAATTCTAACACTTTACTAAACACTTATACGTTTACCTTGAAAGATTTTAAACACTCTTTGTGTAATAAAGCTTTTGAGCGCCAACTTACCTGAAAAAAGGCCAAATAAAGTCTACCCGGAAAATGGGTGTTTTGAGAGACGGTTTAACGGTTTCCAATGCAGTTAGAGGCTCTTGGAGCCTCTATACACGTTTCTTGCCTCCTACTAATTTATAATAAACAAAGAAAAGAAATTTTGCTTTGTCTACATCTAATCTATATTGTAAAATTTTTTAAAAGAGTAAATAACAGAAAAAAGAACTATGATCTACCGTAATTTGGGCAAATTCGCGTTTAGCTACAAGATTATCAATAATATTACTTTGCTGAAATTAATCAAGGTAAATTCTACATGCAAATTATTCGTTAAATTAACGACTTTTTATATATTAAAATTCCACGCAATACGCTTTAAAGTTACTGGAGCGTGCACCAACATTAATAGTTCTTGTTAGGAATAAACTCCACACATTTACAAATGCTAACGATCGAAAACAATTCTTAAACAAATCAAACAACATGTGATGGTGATAACAATTAACTTACAATTTTTTTGTTTCATTCCTTCAAAACTACATTCACATCAACCGACAGGATTCTTTACTGGTAAAATTTTAACCTGTTGTGGTTGACAAAAGGTCCCAATCATTGGTCACTTTTTACGACCGGTATGTGAGGTCAGCGTTTAGTCTCGTCGAGGACCTGCCTAATCCCAGGCAGCCTTGATCTTTGAATACCGTCCGATAACTTAACGTGTACATGTCTTAATCGTCGTCTTGCACAACCATCAAGTTTTGAGAGGTTACTCGCTGGTGTAATAATCTGATCCGAACTGGTCCCTTTTTACTATTATAAGTTATAACGTCCTAGGGATTTCTAGTTCTCGTGGATAATGCTTCTTAAGCTGTTCTCTTGTTGAGTTCAATGTCATTCTTTCCGTGTAAGAAGTTATTTTGTTATTAGATACCAAAAGCTGCATCATTTGTTTACGTTCCCAACACATTTTTTGTGGCTGTTTTAGGAGTATTTAGTTATTGGGAGTGCATTTTCCGGGTTTGCAATTTCTTGGACCCGTGTGAATTTGTTCAAATAACTTTAATATGCCGGTTATTTGCCGAGTGTCTATTTGTAATGTTTCTGATTAATACGAAGAGTGTAAAGTTCCGATCTTTATTATTATTTGTATATAATGTACTACTTGCTTTAATATTTAAATTCTTCCGTCCTTATTCAATATCATATGAAAATAGTAACGCTGTTAAAAATAAACTAAAAGTATCTTTAACTAACTAAAATTAATACACTCATTTCTACTGTTTAATGTTTACTTGCTTACCGCACTAGAGTTACAAACACCAAAGGGTTCTTTAAAACAAAATTTTTCTACGCTTCAAGCAACTTCTTCTACGTCTACCTCAGTCAATACTGGCGAATAACTTCCAGGATTCACACAGTAAATTGTTTCGGGTTCTTATTTAATATATACCAGACTTTCATAAATTTTTAAGTCTTCCCTAAAATGTTTCGCTATTAAATTTGTAATGCTTATTATCTTATCGTCTTTGATACATATTCCAATTTAAAGAGCCTTTGATTTTAAACTCATTTTTGCCCTTTTTTAACAGGGATTGCGCAATACCAATATTATTTCCATAAAAATTATCTCCCTTTACAGCGAGACCGTTATCAGTTTTTCAAATAATTACTCTCTTGGACATCTGCAATTGAAAAGGCCCTTGAATCGGTAGTTTCATAACTTTTGAGTTTAACGGGCGTATCTATTCCTAGTTTATAGACTGTGCCCCTTTTTTTCAGAATTTCAATGTACTTTTGTGGGCTGGTTATTTCTGTTTTGCTTTTAATTGTTTTCTCGATTTGTTTAGACAATCTATCTGGAAATATGTACAAATGTCCAACTATAATGGAAAGAAAATAAGTTTTGTAATAGTTGCAGGGTTTAGTTTTAATCATCAACTTGACAATATCCCAGTCAAAACAAAATGTTTGTTCTGCGCACTACAACCGTCATAAAAAGGCCATACGATTATACTGTTGTCATCCAATTCAAAATCTTTCACAGTATAGTAAACAGATGAGATTATTTTATTAAAACCTCTGTGTTGGTCTAGTTCTTTCCAACGTATGATTTTAGCGAAGTTGGATTTATGTTTCCCTTTGAAGTGCCGTTGGTAATCGTAAGATAATAAAAACTGCATACTAAAATAGGCCTGTCGAACGGGGACTTTCAGTAGGACCAAATTTTTTCATCAATCATAGCTAAAAGTTTTTACTTCTATTTCTACATCTATTTTAAGAAATTTATAAAAATTGTTTACTTGCATCTTGTGGAATCGTGGCTAAACCATGAGTTGAAATTTGAACAACACATGGCAGTTTTAGGGGTACCAAATCCAACGTTATACTTTCTGGTAAAATAAAGTCTAAAAAGCATTGTTCAACTTGTAATTCTAAACCCACAGTAAACTTAATTCTGCCGGCAAGTAAAATCTGTTAAAAGTTTTGGAACTACAATGCTGTTACCCGACGCATTGAAAAGATTTTTCAACAGTTTTGTTAGCTGCTCGTTTTTGGTTACTCTATTTTTCATACGATTCCCTTCTCTACGTTTTTAAAGCATTTGATTTTGTTCTATATGTTCAGTAGCCCGTCCTTTTTCACAAGTAGTATGTTTAAAAATGTTTCCCTACAAACACTGGCTAAATGACCACCCCTTCTTTTATTGCGATCCTTTACAGACATTAATTTAGGTTTCTTGTCGTTTCATTTTCGTTTTCTAACTCTTATTGTATTCAAAATACTACAACGCTTTAAAATAAAATTACCTTGCATAATTCTGTCGGAAGTTTTATAAAAGCACTCGTAGAAAAATTAATGTCCTCAACGTCAGCAATAAAGAGCACTGATAGGTTGAGCAACCTTATCGGAATGCCCACATCGTGAAAAGCTAGGGAGCTGTTAAGCAATATACCTAAAAATTTAATTTTTGTAAAGAAAACAAAGGTAAGGTCGGTTTGCAGTATACGTACCTACGAATACTATCTTTTTAAGGTCCGATTGGTCGCCAAATTAAAATCACAGTAAAAGTTCGATGACGCTATGCGCATATGTATTGTGCAGTGTCTCTGGCATGCCTGTCGATCACGTCACATCGCGGTTGTCAGTTCTGAGCGCGCAATAAACACATAAACATGACTAGAACAATAGAGTCCCCCGTCAAGTGTAAAGTACGTGCTGCCATTCGATTTCTTCCTGCTAGGGGATGCAATGCAGCCGAAATTTATTGGCGAATGAATAATGTGTACGGTAAGACATTCATAAGTGACAGCAAAGTGCAGCAATGGTGTAGGAACTTTGAAACAGAACGTACAAACGTTCATCATACTCGTAGTCAGAGAATGAAGCAAGTGTCAACCGATGATCTTGTTCAGAAAGTGAACAAGATAATTCGAAAAATTCGACGGTTCACAATTTCTGTGCTAAGTGATCTGTTGCAAGCTAGCGTAAAATTTACAATATCATCCGCCCTAGTCTATGTGATTTATTCTAGTTTCAGCCTAAATTCGTACCTAACGTTCACTATCGTTCCGTAACTGACTTATTCTAATTTCAATCTTCATTTCTATAGTTAATACGATAAAAAAACAGGCAAAGCGACAAACAAAACAAATCAAGCGATAGGTCAATAAAATATTTAAATGTGCAATACAGGCATAAAATGTAAATATGAACATAGATATCTAAATAAAGCATTAAGCATATAACAGTGCATAGAACAGCAAAGAAGCATCCCTCAAATTACTAGGTGCACTCGTATAAGCATTATGTCGGCTAGCGCCATCACACTGAAACTTGCTCGCTCACAATCAACTGCAAAATTCACTTATAATACGAATCAATGTTTATGGGAGTAGAGCCCCCAAAATATTTATAAATGCTTTGAATATAAATTTCTTCAGGTTCCGATGATGTGGTCATCTAGTTGCACCTAATTATTTCTTACTGCTAAGGGTTGATGGGTATACACTGTAAAAGTCCTGGTAGGTATGCACTAAATGTCCTGGGGTATCACAATCACTGTCACTTTTAAGTCCTGGCGGGATGTGCGGTTTTACTCTAATTTAATTTTTTAGTTAATTGATGTATTTGGTTGGTTTAAGTAATTACATAGAACCACCAAAAGCAGTTGTCGAAGAAACTACTTCTGAGTAGGTAATAAGGAAAAGGGAGACAGGATGGATGAAGAGTGATATTTTTTATTAGTGCATCGGCAACGATTTCAATAAATGATTGATAGAAAACAAAAAAAAGCTTGCAGACGTGAGCGTCTTTCGACCACTAAAGCAACACTGGAGAATTGGCAGAATAAACCAGAAAATCTACATAAAGCCATAACAAAGACTAACTTTTGTAGTGTATTCAAGGAAACTTTAGACGATGACGTGACGGATACAATCAAAAGCAGATTTTTTAAATGCGTTTTATACCCATTCAATATTGAAGAAGTCGATTTCACAAAATGTGTAAGGGATGTACAAGTGGGAACTACTACTCAACCAAGAGAACTCAAAAGAAATTTTACTGATAGGCATTCTAAAATCGAATCATTAGTCAGTGACAATCTATCCAAGCGCGAATAGACACTAAAATTATGGAGTGTTAATTAGAAAAAGCCAGGACAACATACAAGGGTCGCTCACATTCGAAAACGTCTCAAAAATCTTCGTACAAAACGCCTCGCAACTTAACGTCTAAAACACCTCACAACTCTTCGTCCAAAACGCCTCGCAACATTTTGGCAAAATCGCCTTCCTTGTCACGGGCAATTACACACCGAAATATCGGTCCCAGAAATCGGATTATTCATTTCTATGTATGAAGTATCGATAATACCATTTGATTGAACTTTGCTCGACGTTAAACTCGACGTCCAAAACACCTCACAACTCTTCGTCCAAAACGTCTTGCAACGTTTTGACGAAATCGCCTTCCTTTACGTGGACAATTACACATCGAAGTATCGGTCCCAGAAATCGGATCATTCTATTTGATGGATGAAGTGTCGATAATATCATTTGATGAAACTTCACTCGACGTTAATCTATCCATATTTTCACAAGATATTTTGGCAATAGAAAATAATTTGAATAGCAACTACACCGCTGCTTCTGAAATAATACAATCTGAACCGGAAAGAAGTACCTATTGTTGTGCTTTGAATTTATCATCTATGCCTGTACACAAAAGCATGCCACTTTTTGATGCAATTGCAGTAATTTGTGATTATGATACTGAAGAAACTATTTCTATAGTCACATAAAGTGATATCACAACAATTTTCTTCCACTCTTGCAGACAAACAAAATGTTAAAACTGATACAGATCCTTTCAAAAAGCATTTAAAATTTCTTATATAATTAAAGGAAGGAAGAAGAAACTGAACACTACATATCCGACCGCTATATCATCTAAAATTTAGAGCGACTGTCTTCAAAAAAAAAATCCAGAAAAACAAAAAAAAGAAAGGTGGCATAAAAAAAGAAAGAACAATTAATAAAAAATAGGGCAAAATTGACGAAATCAAGAACAAGACACAATTTGGAGTGCGAAATAAACTAAAACGCGACATTAGCCAAGAACTTATCAGCAACGCTGTAGAAATGCTGAGAAAAATATAGGTTGCGATGATTGTATCAGGTGGTAACATCTGAAATGCACAAAACTAAATGAAATACCCTACAGTGCGGCAGCGTAATCTAATTCTAGATGTGATTTGTACAACATGACTGAACTGGCGACATGTGATATTGTAAAAGACAAATCAATAATTCAGTTGAAAGTTTACTCATTTCTTTGATTCCGAATTCTTATTTTCCTATACATATATGATACGTTAATAATATAAAGATTACTACATATTTATAGGAAATATAGCACTAAAAAAACAAAGCGTGACATAGGTAACAAGATACCTATAAGGTATGATAAATAAGTTACTATGATAATGACTCTTTTGCGGTTGTACTAATTAAATAATATCTTGTAAGATAATGACATGTTAATAGATTAGAACCACATAAACAAATACAAATTACGATGTAACTAAATTAGGAATGTTACTACATACCTTGACGTAGCCGGAAGAAACGTAAATACCAGTCTAACTACTAAACGCGAAGAGTGGGGGGATTCAACACCAAAAAAACAACAACAAAAAATAAAGCACGTGGCCTACGATTATCTATTAACAAATAAAAATAAATAAAGGATTCTGTACAAACAAGCGAAAGAAATAAATTCAGAGTTACTATTTTACAGCAAATAATTATATTATACGGACAATTTGGTAATTTAGATACGAAGTGCGCATCTCGTATTTTATAGCAAATAAAACTAATCAGTAAAGAAAATAAACATGTGAGAGATTTTGTCAAACGTTTTTAAATTGTACATAAAACCTTTTGTAAAATAACCTAATCAGTAGAAAAGAATTAACGCGTGAGAGCTTTTGTCAAATGTTTTTACATTGTACATAATACTTTTTGTAAAATAAACTAATCAGTAAAAAGAATAAACGTGTTCAAAACATGTTCAAAAATAGTACCTCGCACCTGTTGAGCGTTAATATCGAATCGCAGCCACAAACAACAGTCCTACAGTGTCACGTTTCTTATTACGTAACTGTACCAAACGTTGATACAGTGTAACATGCCTTTTTGCCTATATTTCAGCATGTTACATCTGTGCTTGGCACTATTAGCATATAAATGCTTATATCTTCATTTAAGTATAAAATTACTCTCTTAATTATATAATAATATTTTCTATAACAATTTATCTCGCACAATTCTGGATTATTAGTTTTAATCCACAAGTTGCTAATTTGTTTACATACGTACAAATAAATATATCTATATGAAATTTTCCTATTGGTTATTTCTGAAGTGTTTATTCTAAAAGCACAACTGGTGTGGTTCTAATTCTGTATTATAATTATATCTATAAAAAATTTTCCTATTGGTTATTTCTGAAGTGTTTATTCCAAAGTCACAACTGGAGTGGTTCTAATTTTGTATTATTGAGAATAATCGCTAGAAATCGTCCATCCCGAAGATGGCCGAAAATAATTTATTAGAAGTGTCAAATTTTCTTTTCTCTGATATCTGTTTCGCTTATCTGGCAATGCATTTCTGATTTAAATTTCTGCCTTGCGTCATGTGTTACCTGGTATGTAAATTTTCTAATTATAAATCCTAAATTAACATTTAAATATATTTCTAGATGTGTTATCTAATGGATGAAGAAGTGTTTTCTTCGTTAAGCCCATCAAATATGTTAACTGATGGTAAGATATAAACGGATTTAACTTTCTTTTGCACCTCGTGTTAGTCACTTTTGTAACACAACTGAATTTTCTAGGGTGTTCCTGTAATATGTGTTCCTGTATTATATGTTCCTGTAACATGTGCTCCAATGGATTTATGTGTTCCTGTAACATATGTTTCTCCGGTCAAATATGCGTCACGCCGACGTGTTTTCTCTCCTTTGGATTTTCCACACGGAAAAGTTGCATGTGCAATTCGCACAACCGGATGATGTAAAATAAACACTCATCCCAAGAATTTTATATTTCGTTTCCTTCTACTTTACATAATGAATGCTCAGTTAATATCTTATTAAAAAATATCTACAAGTTTAATTTTATGGAACAGAAGTCTGTTAAGGACAACGTTTGAAGTTGATCACATGTTTGTTTTGTACCTACACTAGGAGTTCCTCCAACGCAGGATGTTTTAGTTTCCTGGATATTGAAGGATTCCTGTAAACTAAGTAACTTTGTATTAGTTCAGTTACTGATACTACAGGTAGTATGAAAGTTAAACTTTTACCTTATCTTTTTTCTGTTAAAATAAAGAGGCCTAACCTCTATTTAAATTTGTCTTTGTCACTACAAATATTTTGTATTGATTATTAATTACCGTTTACTTACCTTAATTGATTTCAAATAGCATTCTCTAATATATAACCTTATCTTAAATGATTTCAAATATAATTATCTAATACATAACCTAAAAATATGTAAACATTTGGATCTTCATGAAGCTTCATATGGTGATAAGGTTTATTACTTGAACTTTCGTTTCATGTGCATTTGTTACATGTACAATTATGATCACTTTTTGATTTACTACTGCATTAAATATAATTTTGAGTTTCTAAACAGAGATTATTTATTTTGATTTCTCTATAGAAATTTCTCGTGTACGTTTTATTAAATATGTGAATTATATTATGTTAAAATGTATAGCGATGTCTACTATGTTAATGACACAAGCGTATATCTTATACATGCCTTTGGAATTGTAATAACCGAGTGCTAATATACATATTTAGTCGAATTTCTCTTATCGTGTTTTAACTTTTGTTTCTCTAAGTTATTTTACAGTGGTGTAAACAAGTGTTTTGATATTTAAATTTTAACATTCAGATATTCTCTAAACATTCCCCTTACCCTGATGATTTCAAGTCTCATGCAGCCTCCGAAACCATAAAGGTCGATGCAAGCTGTGCCAAAGTATTTCTTATACTTCGTCGTGCGCTTACTCTTTTTATAACATCGAGAAAAGAGTAAGGTGCACGTGGCGCCCAACGTCCTTTTTTTTCTATACCTGACCACGTTTCCACGTGGCGCCCAACGATTTCTTTTTTTCTCTATACCTGTCTATGTTTACACGTGACACCCAACGCTTATTTTTTTTACATATTTTTACCTTAATGTTTACCATTTTGCGGCCCAACGATTTTTTTCTATACCTGCCTACGTATGCACATGGCACCCAACCATTTTTTTCTATATCTACCTACGTTTATACGTGACACAAAATTTTCTTGAACGTTGTTTTTTTATTTATAAACGCCCACGCTTACACGTGACACTTTTTTTGCAATTCTCTTATTCAAAAACGAACAAAATTTTTATTAACATTGTTTAAAATACGTTTCGCACAAACCCCACATTTTTGTCCAAATCTTTTCCTACATGACCATGTTTGTACGTGGCACAAAATTGTAAAACTTTATCTTCCCGTAATTTAATTATTTTAAAAAAAAAACATCTAATCGTATCTTCAGGTAATTTTTTATAAATAAATATATAAACATAAATTAAATAATTATTTTCTTAAAAATAATAAATAAAAATGGATCAATATTTAAAAGCGGGATATTTGCTAATAGATGAACTTGAATATGAACTCAATATAAGGTTAATAAATACAAAAAAGAAGTCCATGGAAGAAAAAAGAAAACTTTTAGCTCGTGAATTACGTACTGAAATAAATAAACCACCCCCGCATAAAGATATCTTAAATTATACAAAAACTTTTGAGCAAGATTGTGAAGCAATAACTAATACATTAGATTCTGTTACTATTTTATTAAACGAATTTGAAGGTGACAGTAAAGATTCAGTATATAAAAGAATAAAATCCCGTCTGGCACATGTTTGTGGCAGAATTCAACGTTTAAATATTACAGATAGTGAAGATGAAGAACAAGCTACAATGTTTAAAAATGAAAATTATGCAACCGCACTTTTAATTGATGCTGAACTTTATGAAAAAATAGACAAATATGAACAAATATCTAGTATTAATGATAATTCTTTAACAAATAATAGTAACCCAACAATAAATGTACATCCACCTACCGTAACTTGCATAACAAATCCTGATCCAATATCTTCTTGGTCAGTTAAATTTGATGGTACACAGTCATCAGTGTATGAATTTTTAAAGCGAATTACTGAACTTGCTGATACTAGAAATGTAACAAAAAAGTACTTTTCAGTTCGGCAATGGAATTTTTTGTTGGAGACGCTATTATATGGTTTAGAGAAGTCAAACATATAATAAATGATTGGGATTCTCTTGTAGAACGTTTAAAACGTGATTTCTTACCTCCAAATGCAGAAAATTTACTTTGGGACGAAATAAAAAACAGAAGACAAAAACAAGATGAACCAGTAATGCTTTATATAATGCAAATGCAAAATTTATTTAGACGTTTAAAAAAATTACTGTTAGAATCGACAAGAATAAGTATAATTGTTCAAAATTTACTTCCAGATTTTATAACTCCACTTACTCATTTCCCTTTAAATACAATTGAAGAATTAATAATAACTGCACAAAGATTACAAGAATCGTTTAGATTAAAAAATTTAGCAACTTCAATTGATAACGAAAAACAACCAAATACCTCCACTTTTATTGAAAATAAAAATACCTTACCTAATACCTCACTTAATCAAGTAAATAAACAAAAATTGTTTCAAAATATACAACCGCTACATAAAATAAATTATTTATCGCAAAGAAATACTAAATTTCAACCATCAATGAGTGTTCATCCTAGAACCACATATTATAATAAAAATTTTAATACCTCTATACCTCAAATAAATTCATCAAATAATGATATAAAAAATAATGTTACCTCCTTTCCTCAATATAAAAATAACTATCCAGTAAATACAAATTTACGTAAAATACAACCCCTAATACATAGAACTCAATACTTTTCAAAAAATTTACACCAACTCAAGTCACATGTTTTAATTGCAGACGACAAGATCATACCTATTCAAATTGTAGACAAATAAAAAAAATATTTTGCTACAGATGTGGTTTCCCACAAGTAACTATAAATAACTGTCCTAAATGTTCAAAAAAAACTAAATAGTCAGTACAGGACAAGTAGTCGATCTTGTACGTATTCCCTAAAGGCTACAAAAATACATAAAACAAATAAAAATTTAATTTCTACCTTTAAAAATAAAAATTATAAAAATTTAGTTACTACTTCTAAATTTAAAAATAATAATGACTGGTTAAAATGGTTAAACACAGTTAAAAATTTTTATAAACCAACAAAATTTTATATTGAACCTTATAATTTTATATCTAAACCATCTGATAACAGACCCTATATTAAAGTTAAGTTAATAGATACAGATATCACTGCATTGTTTGATACTGGAAGTAATATTTCTGTAATAGGATCTCTTGGTATACCTTTAATTAAAGATTTAAACCTAAAAATTTTCACTTTATCAAAACATAAATTATTTACCGCTGATGGTACCCCACAAAAAGTTGATGGTACCGTAGATTTACCTATTTTTATAAACGAAGTTTGTCGTTTCATTACATGCCTTATAGTACCTACCTTACCTCATTCATTTATCTTTGGAACAGATTTCGCAAAGATATTTGAAATTACCTTAAATTTTAAAAATGATTCCTGGGAAGCTTTTTCCAAATCAAATACCTTAATACCGTTATTAGATAGTCCTGATTTATCAGAAATTTCTAAATTAAATAATAAACTCAGTACCTTAGAAGATTTACATCCATCAGAATTATCTGAAGCTAAAGAAGTAATAGATTCCTTTAATAAAATTGCTAGTACTACATATAATTTAGGTCGAACAGATAAAATATATATGAATATAGACACAGGTAATAGTAAACCTATTAGGAAACGTCCATATCCAATGTCTCCCTTTATGTCAAAAATTTTAAATGAAAAATTAGATGAGAAGCTAGCTTTAAATGTAATACCTGACTCACTTAGTCGTTCAACTCCAGAAGACACATTAAACTTAAATATTTTAGATATAAATCAAAATAATCTCGATGAATATTACATATCTTTAAGAAATAAAATAATAAATTCACCAAATACCTATCCACAATGGAAAATAGAAAATAATCTTTTATATAAATTTATACCTACAAATCTACCTTTAAATACAAACATTAGTAATTGGAAACTTTTAGTACCTATACAACAAAGAAATGAAGTCATATCAGCATATCACGATCCTCCTACAGCTAGTCATTTTGGTTTTTATAAAACTTTAGCTAGAATTCAAGAAGCCCATTATTGGCCAAAGATGAAATATGATGTTCTTAGATATTGTCGAAATTGTCTTGTCTGTGGTGCACAAAAATCATCAAATCAGAAACCTTTAGGATTAGTAGGAAAGGAAAAAGATGTCCATTTCCCATTTCATACAATAGCACTAGATCGCATAGGTCCCCTACCTCGTTCAAAACAAGGCCACAAATGGATACTTGTTGTTGGAGATTGGTTTTCCAAATTTACTTTGCTCTTTCCTTTACGTAGTGCTAAAGCACAACACATTGAAAAACATGTAGAAAATAATATATTTTTAACTTTTGGTGTCCCTAAATTTATAATTTGCGATAATGGTTCTCAATTATCTGGAAATATCTATAAAAACTTAAGTAATAAATATAATGTTGACAAGATCTGGTATACTGCAGTATATTCTCCTAAGTGCAATTTTGTAGAAAGAATAAACAAAACTGTTGGTACCGCAATAAGATCTTACGTTGAAACACACAATATGTGGGATGAAAACTTGGCAAAAATACAGTATGCTATAAACTCTGCTAAGCATGAAGTAACCAGGTTTTCTCCAAATTTTCTCGTCTTTGGTGGACATGTTCCTATCTCAGGAAAATTTTATAGTTCGTCATATAAACCTTCTGAAGACGTCGATATAATGCCTGAAGATAGAGTTGCATATTCCACAGATCAACAGGGTCTCTTTAACTTATTCAAAGATGTTAAAAATAGACTGCATTCAACATATAAAAAAATGTCTAGTCGATATAACCTTCGACGTAGACCAATTTCATTTAATGTCGGTGACTTTGTTTGGAGAACGAACAAAGTGTTATCTAAAGCAGGAGAAACTTTTACCTCAAAGTTATCTCCAAAATATATTTTATGCACCGTGAACAAAAAATTATCTCCCTTGGTGTATAATTTAACTAATCCTGATGGAACCAAAACAAATAATTGGCACATCAAGGATCTTAAGCCATATACTGGCATCGAAATAAATTAAATATTTATTAATTTGCCTTTTACTTAAAAATTATATTCTCTTATCTAAATATCTTCCCTCATTAGTAACTTTGTAAAATACACTTTAGTATTTTAATTTTAGAACACCACCCCCTTAAGGTTTATAGACCGCCCTTTTAGTCCCAAACCCTAATATTTTTTTTTTTTAATTTAATTATATGAGTGATTAGACTTTACCGAATTTGTCTTTACCTATTTTATCTTTACCAATTTAAGTCTCCCTCGGGACGGATGATACACGTCAGATATCACATCACTCATACTTTTAAGTTTATTTTGAGTATTTTTTTCTTTTCCCCCATTGGTTTACCCATATCTACTATATAAAAAAAATATTCCTAACGTCATATTTTTTTTCTCCTTGGTCCGGGGCAGTGTAACATGCCTTTTTGCCTATATTTCAGCATGTTACATCTGTGCTTGGCACTATTAGCATATAAATGCTTATATCTTCATTTAAGTATAAAATTACTCTCTTAATTATATAATAATATTTTCTATAACAATTTATCTCGCACAATTCTGGATTATTAGTTTTAATCCACAAGTTGCTAATTTGTTTACATACGTACAAATAAATATATCTATATGAAATTTTCCTATTGGTTATTTCTGAAGTGTTTATTCTAAAAGCACAACTGGTGTGGTTCTAATTCTGTATTATAATTATATCTATAAAAAATTTTCCTATTGGTTATTTCTGAAGTGTTTATTCCAAAGTCACAACTGGAGTGGTTCTAATTTTGTATTATTGAGAATAATCGCTAGAAATCGTCCATCCCGAAGATGGCCGAAAATAATTTATTAGAAGTGTCAAATTTTCTTTTCTCTGATATCTGTTTGCTTATCTGGCACTGCATTTCTGATTTAAATTTCTGCCTTGCCTCATGTATTACCTGGTATGTAAATTTTCTAATTATAAATCCTAAATTAACATTTAAATATATTTCTAGATGTGTTATCTAATGGATGAAGAAGTGTTTTCTTCGTTAAGCCCATCAAATATGTTAACTGATGGTAAGATATAAACGGATTTAACTTTCCTTATATATAGGAATGACCACGAGTGGAACGAGGAAGAGAGTCTACGATGTCACAGGAAAGGACCTGACAGGGTTAGGAGGCTTTGGCTCTAGGAGCGAATAAACCAGGAGGAGGTAGCTGTTCAACTTTGTGAACAGCACAAATCGGACAACGCCGGATGTAACGAGCGACGCCAGCTTTGAGACAGGGCCAGTATAATTTTTGAAGGAGACGAGCAGAAGTTTTGATTACGCCACAATGACCGGAGGTAGGAGGATCGTGATGGAGGGATATCAGGTTTTTACGCTGTTCAGAAGGTACGACGATCTTCTAATCGTCCAGAAAATCGGCAGCGATAGAAGTTTTGTGACGACGGAAAAGGACATTGTCTACCACGGATCAAGAAGGATAACGTGTAATGGCGTTGGAAACTTTTTGGAGCATGGCGTTGTACCCAGTGTCCGGAGTAGGAAGGGAGACTTTGAGAGAGATGACTGTGGAAATAGAAATTGGTTCAAGGACCGAAACAGAACGAGAAAGGGCATCAGGAACAACATGATATTTGCCCTTACGGTGAATAATCGCAAAGTCATATTGTTGGAGGCGGAGAGACCAACGGGCTAAGCGAGAAGGAGTTTTTCGAGCCAGTAGAGGCAGTGGAGGCAGTGATGATCAATGATAACGGAAAAATGGAAACCCTCGACGTAAGTAGCAAACTTTTCAATCGCCCACATCACCGCCAGACACCCATTCTCAGTAACTGAGTAGTTGTGCTCAGGCTAGGTGAGTGCCCAGCTGATATAGCTTACGACCTTCTTGCCGTCGGGATGGGATTGGCTAAGGATGGCACCCAGACCAAAGTGGGAGGCGTCAGTTTGGATGGTGAAGGGTATGGTAAAGTCGGGACAGGAAAGGATTGGAGCAGAAATTAGGTGTTGTTTAAGGGAAAGGTAGGCAAATTGACAATCGGGAGTCCAGGAAGGAGGGATGTTTTTACGGGTCAGGTTAGAAAGCGGAGCTGTGGGGGTAGCAAAATTCGGGATGAAACGACGGTACCAACTGGCCATGCCAATCAGTTGACGGATTGGGGCAACAGTAGAGGGAGGAGGTATCTTAAGGATTGCAGAAACTTTATCGGGGTCAACAAGGAGACCATCTCGGTTAACAATGTAACCAAGAAAACGGAGCTTGGGAAGACAGAAATGACACTTGTCTTGACGAGAAAGAACTGGGTAAAGAATTCGGAGGTGTTATTCGAATGAAGGAGTGCCAATGATGATATTATCGAGGTAGGCGAAACAAAATGATTCCAGGTCAGAATCGATGACCTGATCGATGAGACGTTGGAAGGTGGAAGTAGAATTATGGGGGCCGAAGGGCATACGACAGAAGTAAAAATAAACCTTGATGGGGGACGGTGTAGGCAGTGATGGGTTTGGATTGTGGGGGGCAGAGGGATTTGCCAATAGGCGGAACGGATATCTAGCGAAGAGAGATAACGAGCATTACGGAGCCGGTCAAGGATGGTAAAAATGTACGGACGAGGATATGCGTCTTTTTGGGTGACATGGCTGAACCGATAGGAATCGTCTCTCTTCTTAACTAGGACAATTGGGCTAGACTGTGGACTAGTAGAAGGTTCGACGACCCCTAAGCGGAGCATTTCATCGAGTTCCGAAAGGGCAACCTCAAGGAGTGGAGGAGAAAGAGGAAAATAACGTTGTTTGATGGACTCGGCTGACATGCGGATTTGATGTTGTACTAAGGGAGTACAGCCGAGACCAGGAAGTTGTTTGGAAAAGGAGGAAATGATTAAGGAGTCGAGTCGAAGTTGTTGTTCGGGACCAAGGTCGGAAATAATGTGGGTAGGAGCGGAAGTAGTGATGGTCAAGGAGAAAAGAGGAGCAAAAGTCCATTGACCATCTAGAAGACCAGGTACACACTGCATAGCCTGCCAGAAATCAATGCCGAGTATAAGTTGCTGGGAGACATCGGGAATAACCAGTATATCAAGGGTAATCATGGACTCTGGGAGAGTGATAGGAAGGTAGGCGAAAACTAGAATGGGACATTTTGAGTAGCTGGCCAGGCTTCAGAAAGATGAAGAATACTTATGCAGAGGAAGGTTCAAAGGACGTAATCGGTGCCAACCATGACCACCAATGATTGTACGAGTGGCTCCTGAATCCAACCGCCCAGTAAAGGGAATCCCAAAGATTTGGACAGATAAATATGGGCGTTGGTCGACCCGGACACTAGTAAAATATATTAAAAAATAACACGTCTGCCTTTTTTCATTTCTCATTATTACCAAAAGAAAAATGTACTTTATTTCTTAGACAATAAGGTGTATTTTCCAACTACAACCATTATGCCCCTAAACTGATTAGCAAGTGGTTGTCAATTAGGCTAAGTGGCCGAAAACCGGGAAAATGGCCCATTTTGGGTTTTAAATTTTTAATTGATTGTTGAGTTCATTAATCTCAAAATAAAATTAGGAAATGACAAATGCATACATTACACATACCATAAAAGCAACCTGTATTGAAAAGTATTAAAGTCCAGGGAGATTTTCAATCTTGAATTAGAGAATCTCGTTAAATGGTCGTTAACAGGCGAAACCAAATCATACTTCATTACAACTTCTTAACTCTAATTTTATTAAGTAGACTAATATGGCGATTCCATAACTCGCGTCGTGCCCTCAAATATCCCGCTTGCTTTAAAGGCTCAATTATTAACTTATATCGTAATATACTATTATATACTACCAAGGCAAAAAAATTATCAAAATAACAATCTAGTTAATTGTGCACGAAATTAGACCGTCCTATACTTTCCGTTTACTTATTAGAATGCATATCCTGTCTAACAATCAGAGCAGTCACGCCTGACACGGTCAACGATGCAGGTTAAGAATTCGCACTGCCAATCTATTCTTCAAAACATTGCTAGTAAAACAAGTAGAATTATTGTTTTAATTACTTTCTATAATGATTTATAGTTTCTACCAAAAGCATCCTCCAATTTCATTAACATGCAAGTTTAGCTCCAGTGACTTCAACAAACCTAAGAGATACAGACGGTTTATTATTAGAATGCGTTTGCATAACCATACGTCTAATAATTAGCATAAGACAAGGCCTTAACAAATAAAAGAAGTATTAATTTGAGATACTCTAACCTAGAAATCGTAGAATAAGCCTTGGCCAAGCAAGGATTAGTATTTACACATGGCTACCTACTTTCTCATTTAACATAATTTTGAATTTCCATATTACACACCTTCCGTTGTATGTTTTAAGATGTCTACCGTAGTAATGATTGCCACATAATTTCATTTGTAAAGCACTTATGGAAATAAAAGAATTTTTGTAGAACACTAGGTTGCTTGAAAGTTATTACGGAATATTATTAAGAGAATGCATTGATGGTTATTTTTAATAATAGTCGTTCTGTTCTGCTTGAATTGGTTTACAAAGAGAATAGACGTGTGTCGGTGCAATAACGTAGAATATGCGCATTTTTAAATTGTTAAGTGGCTTCTACTGAATAATTTTTAGTTAATTGTTGAATTATAATTTTATTAGTGACTGTATCTTCCATAGTACTAAAGTTACACCACTTTTTGATGTGTTATTAGGTAACTTTATTTTATACCTTGTCCTAATTTTTTTGCGGCAATAACTTTATCTCTAACTTGACTAAACAAATCGTACTGCAGTGTCACCTGAAATTGTTATCTAGATCTTCATTGAATAACACAAAATTACGGCAGTGGTTGGTTACTTTATAAGTGTAATCTATTTTACATTTTGAAAAATTGATTGAAATCCTTTTGTTGTTAACTTCCTCTGTCTAAGACATTTTTAAGCGTTTTGCAAACTGTTTTCCGCAAACCCTAGTGTTACGCAAACAGTGACAAGGTTATGCATAGGGTTACGATACTGAAGTTAGAAAAAACGAAGCAGTAGGTAGTAGCAATAGGTTAGGTCAGCGCCGCGGCGCTGACCTAACCTATTAATTTTTCCTTTTATCTAACCTAGGTCCACACTTGGTTTTTAATGGAAAAACTCATTAAAAAGCAATTAGTGCTAATGGGTTTTTAATGAAAAAACTCATTAAAAAACAATTAGTGCTAATGGGTTTTTAATGAAAAAACTCATTAAAAACAGCCTAGCCTATCAATTTTTACTTTTATCTAACCTAAGTCCACACAAGCCCAGCTAACCTAACCTAACTCCGGACAACATTAGCTAACCTAACTCCTGACAAGTTCACATCCAACCTAGGTCGGAGGCAATTTCACCCTATGGGGCAATTTCACCCTATGGGGTAATTTCACCCTATGGGGGCAATTTCACCCTATCGGGCAATTTCACCCTATGGAGTAATTTCACCTTATGGGGCAATTTTACCCTATGGGGTAATTACACCCTAGCCTAACATCCTAAATATATCCGGACATATGTCGATGCGCATCCCCACCGACCTAGGTGAGAAGGATTCCGGTTTAGTATTCGGCAGTAGCTAGAACAGTAAACATGAGCGTCTCCAAGGTGATTAACGTTCCTCAACTTCTTGGTAATAAAGTGAAACCAAAAAATGAGCGATTTGGATTGTGGTTTTTGGCAGAAAATATGCGCAACAATAATCTGGTGACAGATATTGGTAATATTTGTTATGTCGAAGGCGAACAGATGCTGACTGGTGGACTACACACACTAATTACAGAACCATTTTGTGACAATATAATGTTGGTTAAAATTTGCGATCATTCTGACGCCGAACAAACATCTGCGAACAAAAGAATGTTTATCCTAAAAAAAGAAATTTGTGGTGCATTTAACAGTTATCTACGTAGAAAGTTCGACCGATTTGTTTCCGCTAGGCATGGTGTTAAAGCTAAGCTTCCGTTTTCTCTGGAAAGCACTAACAAGTTGGGTCAGAGAGTAAAAGAAATTATCGGAAAAGAAGACCTCGAATGTATTAATAATAAATTCCAAAATCCTATATGTGTTCCGTACAAAGTGGAACTAGCAGATGTTAAGTTGGAAACTTTATTGGAGGAGCTACCAGATATATTAGACGGACTCAAAAAACATTATTATTATCTTTTTGACATGGATGTAACCCAAGATTTTGCGGGTATATTTAGCAAGATGGAGATGTGAAATTATTTAACTACAAACCATAACTTTTGTTATAAGGACGAATACGAGGAAAAGTTTAATATTATAGTTGACAACGATAAAACTGTGGGAATTGATTGTTTAACATGGCTAACAACCAATGCAAGAATTAAGATATACAACAAATTTGTGTGTTAGATAACAAGTCCTGGTGTTAATAAACAACTTGGCAATCATATACTAGATTTTTTACGTTGTCCAGATGTACGTTTAAGGGAAACATTTGCGTCTACTTTGGCCAAAGAACATGGTATTACGCGATTGGAAGCGACAATATACAACTGTGCAATTGGAAGCTGTGCCAGTGCGGAATGGGTGTATAATCCCTTAAAAGACTGTTTAACGTTATTGGAAGATAGTAAGTTATACTTCCTAAAGGTGCCAATGTACTCGGTACCACTTGCCAAAATGTGGAGTAAGCTATCGGACAAGCTACAAAATAGCTGCTGTTTAGTGTTTAATAACCTACTACAGTACGTGCATTGGGGGAATGGTAATACAAAGAAATTGACGGGCTTGCAGATTAAGTTGTCCGAAAAGCCAAAGGAAAGAGAAAAATTGATAAAGTATGTGCTTTCGGCTTTTAGTTTTAACTATTAACCTGTAAATTATTTGGAGATAGTAGAGGAGGAAGACAGCCCAGATAAAATAAAAATCTTACACAAGTGCTACATTAAAGCAGGTAGTACATATTTTACACAATCTGCAACACCATATTCTACAATTCCAAAAGAAATAGTCATTTCGGAATTGGGATTGATAAATACACCTAACATTCGCCCAGAGATTGTACGACAACGCGTAAATATTGGTAGTAAACTCTATCCGTTTACGCTAAAGGAAATTGCCCCATTATGCATACCATACGCTGTAAGTGGAAGGAAAAGACAACTGAAATTAGAGGAAATGGATGCAAAAAGGCGAAAATTGGACTACATGGAAAACACTGCGAAAAATACGCGAACAATACAAAGATGTGTTAGACAAAGAACATCTTATTAGATAAAATGAGGAAGAATTAAAAGATTATTTTATGTGCCGATGGAGCGACATAAATACATCCGGGTTCTACAAGCTGTATGCAATTGCGGTTAGTAAGAGAGACTCTTTTAGTTATGTAGGCGTTCTTGCGGAAAAAGATGGTACTAAATCCGTATACTTTTTAAAAGGTTATTCTAAAAACGTATTTATCAAAATGGCATATAACAAAGACGAACTAAGGAATGCGGGTTTCGTAACCTTGGCGTACACCACACTCAAAGGGGTTCCGCTAAACATTGTATATTTGCCTAGTAAAGAACCTTTCGGATCATTTAAAACCGAGGGTCTTACAACCTATAACAACCATATATTCCCAAAAGTGGTGGACATGCAACTACGCAACAGTGTGTGGGAGAAAAAGGATTTCCTCCAATACCGACAAGAAGAAGTCGATCAAGCTAACAAGATACGTATGCAGGATATAGTGGGAAAGCTGCAATTAAAAGATTGTCACAAGTTGCAAGAATTACACGAAGGAATGGATCTGGTTGTCGGTGGAATTAAAGACTTTAAATATAGAGGCAAACTTTGGTACATTTTACAATTCGAAAACCTAGACGGTCTCTATGTATCAAACTATTGGCTAGAAAAGGATATAGAAGACTTGTTGTCGATTTAAATTTTAAGCTGCGAATAAAATTAGATAAAATTAAAACCACTCCAAACAAACATAAAGAAAGGACTGTCTTCTGTGTATAACTTTGTATTAAAATTAAGTTTAAATAACTCCATGCTTGGTATTAAATATTTTGAAATTTGTTATGTATAATGTCAGAATAAACATTTTATAATAGTATATAACATTGTTCTTTATTTATAAAAGGAGGTGCGCATGGGCAGGGGTGTGTATGGACAAAGGGTGCGCATGGGCTGGGATGTGTCTGGGCGTACACGAGGGAAGCGGATGTTAACAGTTGCCAAGCATCCAATTCTTTATTTGGATGGTATCGAGTACTTGTCTGCGTATGTATCCGGAGTAAAAAACACGATTTGTACACGTAGCTTATTAATAAAATTAGTTTATCGAGCGAAGAAGACAAGCGTAACATCATCCTGGGAGCACATCAACATACACATGGTGGGCATAAAGATATAAATCTAAGATAGTTGTATAGATTTTGTAAATCTATTGTATATATTAGTTTTCAAATTCCATAATTTTTAAGTACTTCGTCCACCTTCCAAATCCTTCCTGTTTCTATTTGGGTTGACAGAATATACGTGTTACCTCCACGTTGTGTTCGAGGGCACAGCGTTTTTAGATTTCTAGGGAAATGGATGGTTAAAGCATATGTCTTGGGTAGCGAAAAAGGGTTTTAAGATGGAGTTAAATAAAGATGGGTAAAAATTAGTCTTTAAAAGGCATAACTTTGTATGGGGTGGTCCTATTTAAAATCTATTTACAGATTTGGGGTCCCTGACATATTCTCGTACACATCTACAAACATCTGCGTACATCCACATACGAACATGGCGATGCCTGTAGTTTTTGTTTAACAACTAGTAGGAAAGATACGTTAGGTGTTAATGTGTGGAAGCCCATAGGATCGTTGGATTCAAAAGGAATGGTGCGGCGAAATGTATGGCGGGACCCGTTAGAATAATCGAAAGTGGTTAATCGATCGTATTAGATGTTTAAATATGCGAAAGTGTAAAAGCCTACATAAGCAAAATTTAATTATCAGACAAAAAAAGTGCGCGATGTGTCATACCTTTAAAGAATGTATAGTATGGTGCTTTGCAGCGATCCTAACAGTAAAAAAGGCAACTGACTTCTTCAAGCAACTACAAGAATAGCAGTAGCGCGGCGAAGGGGTATGCATGTATTATACAGCGCATTGTTAGTTTACCGGTAGCTCGAACGTGTAATTGATCACGACTTATAGATCTCTCGGAGGTTTAAAAATTCTGAGACCATTGTCGTTTGAAAAAAATGTTTGGAAATTATCAAAACGGTAGCGGGCCGAAGTATAAGTTAGATCATAGGTTCCCAAC